>JAOWBW010000242.1:0-150858 GCA_026119855.1 Campanula takesimana
AAACCATTTGTGTGGAACCGAGCGCATTTCCAAAAGCGCATTAGCACGAGGTGGCGCCCGAATCGCCTTGGCGAGTGATCATTTCGGCGTGGCGGCTTCGAGCGCGGGCTCTACAGTGGCGACTCTGCTGGGGACAATTTTAAAAGTGGGCTAGAACTCTAATCTTTGTGTGCCCTGCTTTACTTGCCTTGGGGTATATATATATATTTATGCCCTAACATTTGTTTTGTAGGGACATTCTTTTTCCTTTACCCTCTTATTTGTATATATATGCATGCGTGGTGGGTGATTCCCTTAAAAAACAAAGAAAAAAAAAATGGAAAAAAAAAGAGAAAAAAAAAGATTTTCTTATTTTTACTTGCTTTCAATCATTTTCAAACCATAGATACCTAACACACATGCACGTTTTTGAAAATACGTCTCTTAGAACCTACAAACCCGGGAAGGTAACCCGAGGGTATAAGGGAGTCATCGACTCCTCTATAGGGCCCGCGGTGTACCCTCTCACCCCAAAGCGCGCCTACTTGTCGTTGCGATGGGTGTAAGCTAATCTCACCCGTTACCAATTGTAGATACCCTGATCTCGCACCCCTAAAAACCCACCTTGAATCGGTCTAAACCCGAAAATTGACCTAAAACCCTCGATTTGGGTGTGCGGGACTGCCGTGAGCCTTATCGGTGCATCGAATGGATAACAGACTTCAAATTCATGATCAGAGCGAAAAAGCGAGCAAACAGGCAAAAATTTCGTTTTTCGAGGTGCGGGACCGGAAACGGGGCCCGCAACCCCCTGAACTGCTCGCTGTTATCCATTCTGTGCATTAAAACTATATTATTACCTTTCCTTGCTAATTGACATATTTCAGATATACCGGCGTGACCACAAAATTATTCTAAGCAACTTTCATGTTGGGCCCGCGGACAACCGGGACACCGGAGCGCGCGCACGACGGAGCGGAAAGCCGGAGCCGGAAAGATGGTTATCCAAATTGGAAAATATCTCAAAATATCCTATCAACTGGTCAAGAAGAGCAAAAATTATATTATTGTCGTTCCTTGCTCATAAAAATATTTCAGATATACCGGCCTGACCAGAAAAATATTCCGAGCAACTTTCATGTTGGACTCGCTGACAACCGGGACACCGGAGGCGCGCACAACGGGCAGTTACGGAGCAAAAAGCCGGAGCCATAAAGATGGTTATCCAAATTGGAAAATATCTCAAAATATCTTATCAATTGGTCAAGAGAGGAAAAAATATATTATTGTCGTTCCTTGCTCATAAAAATATTTCAGATATACGGCCTGACCAGAAAATATTCCGAGCAACTTTCATGTTGGACTCGCGGACAACCGGGACACGGAGACGCGCACAACGGAGCAGTTGCGGAGCGGAAAGCCGGAACAGAGATAAGGAAGATGACTTTAAGCCTTAGTCAAGAAGGATAGATGATGAATCCACCAATTTACAACCTCCCCCTCCAAGTTACAACCAATTTACCACCTCCCTCCTCCTATATACACCACTCTCATCCATTTAAAGAGCACACAACAAAAAAAAAGAAAAAAAACCCTACCATCCTCCACTCTCATTCTCTCTCAACAAAGAACACCACCACCACACCATCACCACACCACCACTCATACACACCCCTACACCACCCATAAATCACCAAACAAACCACAAAAAACACATCAAAGCCAAAACTTTGATCAAACACAAAGCAAAAAGAAAAGAAAAAGTCTTCCCTTGGTTGACAAAGGGAGCACCCATAATCTCAAAAGCTAGGTAAAACTCTATGTAAACCTTGGCTCTTTAGATATGTAAGCAATATTGGGAGTGGTTTGGAACCTAGTCAAATAATGACTAGGTTTCCTTCATCTTCATGTTTTTTTAGCTTTGTAAAGTTTTGTTATGTATATAAATGATGATCATGTGATGCTAATACTCAGTTTATTATGTTTATATATGTTCATAATAGTCATAATATTCATATGCTTTAATTTGTGTATGAAAATCTTCATGTTTCTCTCAAAGGGCGTAAATCTGCCCTCTTTGGCTTTCCTTCATGATCATGCATGTGAAAATCATTATTTGTTGAGAAAATAGCTCTTGGATAATGTTTTTAACATGTTAAATATCAAATTCCTGAGTTTCATTCCTTGGTTTGAAGATATAGTAGTGTTTTGAGGTCTATAATCATGCCTCATATAATCAGTTTTTACTTTCTGTATAGAATCTTGATTTTGATGAGCTTTTAAATCCATCTTAGATTGGTTTTCTGATTTCGGTAAAAGAACAAAAGTTGTTCATAACATGTTGAAATATATGATCCTAAAGTTTCGTGTTCGGATTCCATGCCTAGATCATAATTTCATGCATAAATTTGGGTCTCAGTGATTCTGAGTTGTTTATTCACTGTGGATTATTATCATATTTTTTATACATTTTTTGGATCACTGGAAGTGCTCCTTTCAAACATATGTTTCAAACTCAAAAATTCAGATTCTGCACTTCCAGTTTCTGACATTGAAATGTCAGAAACCTTTTGAACAACTAAAACTCATCCTATGAATTCCAAATTTTGTATTCATTTTTTATGCGTGGTATTCAACTTTTGTTCTTTGGGTTTTGTCATATTCCCAAGCTAAGATGGTGAAAATTGGTGATAAACATGCTAAGGTTTCTGTTGCCTTTTCTGGGCTGAATTTTTGTGATCAACTTTATTGCATGTGTTTGGGGCCTAAACTTGGTCCAAAAAGTCTACAAAAACTCCCTTGTGATCCCTAGTATTCAGGATTAACCCCCAATTTTTATTTTTGGAATCGGATTGATTTTAGGACGGTACGACGGCTCGGGGACGGAAAGTGTCACCGAAATCAACAAAAGCACCGTCGAGGATATTTATTATTATTGTGGGATTTGTCTCCCTATTTTTTGTATATGTGTAATTGTGTAATCTCCCCTCGTGGATGTATTATTGCTTGATATGATCAAAACCATTCTTGAAAACCAATCGGGGAATCCACTTAAACCGAGTTCCCGGTTGTGAATAAAAATGAAACTTCCTAGAATAGGAAGACCTCCATATATATTTCATCACCATTTTTTGGTAGGGCATAAAATCCAAATTAAAAGGCATAAAATTGAATATAAGTGGCACGCATATAGAGACCATCACGGGCGAGAAGAGTGCCTAACCCCTTCTCTTCTCGTAACTTAGCCCCGAACCCATTTTCTCAAAAAAGGTTTTTTCTTCATTTTTCCTAAAATCAAAATGAGGTGGCGACTCTTGCAATCAAATCACAGCATCAAGAGGAAACCATTGTGTGAGAACCAAGCGCATTTCCAAAAGCGCATCAGCACGAGACGGGCGCGAACCTCTTTCACGGGCGGTCATTTCGCGGTGATCCGATCATCTCGGGCGCGGGCTCTCACAGTGGCGACTCTGCTGGGGACTTGTTTTAAAGTGGGCTAGACTCTAAATCTTTGTGTGTGCCATGCTTTATGTGCCTTACTTGGGGTGTATATATCTGTGCCCTAACCTCTGTTTTGCAGGGGCGTTTTTTTGCTTATCTTATTTGTATATATATATATGCATTGCGTGGTGAGTGATTCCCCAAAAAAGGGGTAAAACAAGTAAAAAAGGAAAAAAAATGATTTTCTTGTTTTCTTTACGTGCTTTCAAAATGATTTTTCGAACTCATAGATACCTCACACACATGCACGTTTTTTGAAAAGCGTCTTAGAATCTCAAACCCGAGACGGTAAACCTGGGGCATAAGGGAGCTCACTTGACTTCCCCATAGGGTCAACGGTATACTGTTTCCCCCTTAGCAACGCCTACGGTCGCTGTGATGGGTGTAAGCCAAGCTTCAAAGGCCGAAATGCGATGTCCATATTCTTTCGAAAATAACACGTCACAGACTTCATGTCGGTTTTTGTCTAAACAAGTTTACTTCAATCCTATGAATTCCAAAAGGTTATAATCGACCTCAATTGTGGATATCATGTTGAAATTCTTGGATTGACTTGAAATTGTCAAGACCCTCACATAGACCGTAACCGAATGGTGGATCCCAGAAAGAGTATAGGCCCTTCGCTAGGGGCTCGGACGGCCAATAGTACAGTACAGGTGAAAAACGTTGGTCCTATACTTTGGAGATGGTATCCACTATTCCAAGATTCATGCAAAAACATGTCAAAATAAAGCAAGTGCTTATCCGGCATTCTAGGATTGATTTTGATTTTTGAACTCCTTTTGAATCAAACTCGGAAAATATCGATCCTTTTCACTCTCTAATCAGCCCTAAACACCATCCCTTTCAGATACTCTAAGCCTGGCATCTACTTGGAAAGGGGGAGCTAGAAACAGTAAGGGGAGGTTGATCCGAGTTGCCGAGACAGTGCCTGTAACCGAAGAAGCTATTGCAATGGCCCAGGAAGGAAATGAGGAAGCCTATGTGCCGCCACCAGGTCTTCAAGCATGGTTGGAGCAGAATGTGCTGGGTCAGATGAGGATTCAGCAAGATGAGCTATTGGCTACACTTGTGCAGATGCAGAATCAGAATAGTAATGGGGCTCCCAATGGCAACCCCAACAGAAATCCCAATGGCGATCCAAACATTAATCAGACCGGAAATGGGGTTCCCAATCCTAATCCCAATGGCAATACAGGTCCCAATGGAAGTGGCATCCCTACCATCAACTTGAATCCTATTGGTAGCAACACCATCGGCCAGAGTCATCACCAGAACATCCCTCCTCAGGGTAATGTGGCCCATCCAGACTTCAGTGGCACTCACCAGCCCTTCATCCCGAATCCAGCAAATTTTGCTGTGCATCCATCTCAGTGTCCGCCTGATCATAATGCCTTTGCTCAGTATATGCAGACTCTGTATCCGAATCAGTAGCCCAACGCTTATGGTGCATTTGCTAGCGGTGCCTCTCAGATTAATCAAGGAACTTCCCAGGGGAAAGATCCTAACCTAGTCCGCCAAATGGAAGCGTTCTACAAGGGTGTCCCATATGTACCCTTACTAAAGCTGAGATTGAAATGAGCGAAATGAAACAAATGTTGAGAAAGGTCATGAATAAAGGGAAGTTTTCTGCAGATTCCTTGAAATTATCTCCATTTGCTGTTCTGCCTCCTAAATTCAAAATGCCCGATGTGGAGAAATTTGACGGTACAGGTTGCCCAATGGCCCACCTGAAATCTTACGCTCATGCAATGCAGTCTCGTGGGGATAATGTTGGTGCGATGGCCTCCAACTTCCATCTGACTTTGGTAGGAGCCGCTAAGCAGTGGTTTATGACTGTGGATGCCAATCTGGTTGATAATTGGGGGAAGCTCGTGGATGAATTCCAGAAGCGATACAAAGATAACTCCAACTGGGAGAAGAGCCGTCGTGACCTCGATTCATGTGCTCAGCGTGAGAAGGAATCCTTTTCTGAATTTGCAAGTAGGTGGAGGAAGAAAGTTTCTCAAACTCTGGAGAGGCCTGACAGTGCCGAGCAAACTCGTATTTTCCTTAAGAATCTTCAGCCGGTGTATGCAGAAAAGATGAAATATCTCCCGTTTCCAGATTTTGCTTCTAATCTTGATGTGGGTTCTCGTATTGACGAAGATGTCCGAACTGGGGTGATCAAGCTAGATTCTTCTCCTAGCTCCTACAGATTCCGATCCGCTGCTAAAGCCCCGGCACCAGTTGTGAACAATGTTGCCATGACCCCTGCTCCTTTTTGGAACAGCAATGTGGGACCAAGCCGGAGCAGCTACAATAGGGCACCTCCGTGTTATAATCAAGATGGGTCTGTGAACTCTGTCACCGATCAGCGAAGGAATGGTGGAAATCGGAGAGATCGCCATTTTGATAAATTCAGCGCTCCATTGTCTACTATCTTTCAAGGATTGGTCGCCCAAGGAGTAATAAAGCCGATAGAAGGATACCGCCCGCCTAATCCGCCTCCTAAGAATTGGGATGCAAGTAAATATTGTGCATACCACGTATCACCTGGTCATGCGACAAATGAATGTTGAAGTTTGAGACACACTCTGCAAGACATAATAGACGATGGACTCATTCAGAAGCCGCCCCAACCAAATTTGGTGACTAATCCCTTGCCAGGGATCTATGTGATCGAGTTTGAAGGAAACTACTCAAGGACTAGTTTCATCGTTCCGAAGAAAGCTTTGAATTACACTGTAACTCCTGTTATCTCCGAAGATTTTGAATGCCATATGATCTCTTGGGATTCGATTTTGTCTAGTGCTAAAGCTGTTAAGGAGCAAAAGGCCCCTGTTAAAAAGGCCACTTGGGTTGGCGGAAATGTGAATCACCTCACTCGCTCGGGAAGAGCCTATCAGCCTCCAAATCCCGAGGCAAGTGAATTGGGAAAGGATAAAGAAGAAGTCCCCGCTCGGAAAGAGAAGGTCGCCGAGAACCCGGTCTTGACCCAGTTAAAGAAAACCCAGGCTAATATATCCATTTGGGGTTTGCTCTCGTCTTCACAGGAGCACCGAGACGTGTTGGTTAAAGCTCTTGCTCAAGCTGTCATCCCGATCGAGACTTCTCCAATTGACCTTGTCCATATGATCGGCAACATTCATTTTGGGAATATCATCACTTTTACCGATCTCGATGCACCAAAAATTGGTCTTAATCATGTCGAGGCTCTGCATATCACAGTTGGGGTCGGAGGTGAGCACTTAGCTCGTGTTTTGATCGATAATGGCTCCTCAGTAAATGTATGCCCCGTGCATGTTCTCACAGATTTGGGAATCAAGATAACTGATTTGGCCCCATCGTCTCAAGTGGTTCGTGCTTACGATAGCACCAGTCGCTGTGTTCTGGGTGTTGTCCTTCTCACTCTCACCATTGGCCCTCTTGTCATGCCGATTGAATTTCAAGTGATTGATATCAAGTCCTCATTCAGTGTACTCTTGGGATGCCCTTGGATCCATGGAGTAAGAGGGGTAGCTTCCTCCTACCATCAGTGCATCAAGTTCATCCACGATAATCATGTAGTGGTAGTTCATGCCCAAGATGATACGCAAGTTCATGACCTCCCGATTTTGGGAATTGAGCACAAAGATACTGGCATCTTCTTGAGTGGTTTTGAAGTGATCCCACAAGCTCGGATCCATGCTATTGAATATGTCAAGGAGACCGATCTAATTGTAGAAAGCGGACCAGGTATGGAGACACAATGGCCTTGAATATGGTCAAGAAGATGAAGTTCCTGCCTATGATGGGGCTTGGAAAAGAGCAACAAGGGTGTATTGAACCTATCAAGGATGATTTTCCATTTTTCTTCCTTCCTTTTGGGCTTGGCTACAAACCGACTCCTGCCGAAGCTGTACGTCAGAAAAGGGAGAGACAGACTGCTATCAAAAGTGGAAGGACCTATAAGCTCCCCCCACTCCGTCCTTATAAAAGTCCTGGAAGGGATATTTTGTTTTCAAAGTTGAAGATGTTGCGTATGTTATGCCTTTTGAGCCAGTTATTGGCATTAATGAAAAGCCTCATGCTGGATGGGAAGTATTTGAGAATATCAAGATGGTCGATGAAAACTTTGATGTGGGCAGTTCCTATAAGTAACTGGACCCGATTATTCCGTGGAATATTGATGAAGAAGATGATGTCTTCGGGTTGTTTGAAGGAATTGGTCTTGAAGACAGATATGTGGTTATGATCGAAAATGGTAATGGTGAAGCTTATGACCCGGTGAAGCACCTCAAGACGGCAGTGGCACCACTTAATAACTGGTCCAGAACCACTGGCCCGCTCGCTACTACTGACACTCTGGTGGAGCAGTTTGGTTATGTTCGCCCTGATGGCCCCGCTTTTGAACCCTTTGTGCTATCTAATGTTGTTTTCGGGACTCCCGAAGAGGACCTCACTGTCAAAGACCTCGACGCGGTCGCCGAGCTTGTACTCCCCTCTTTTGTGAATGAAGTTTCCTCTATTTCCGCTTACTCCTCGGTTGCCAATATTTTAATAAATGATTTAACAAATGAAAATTTAACAACAACTAAAGTTAATCATGAATCTTTAAAAAACATAAGTAAAGATGAAAAAGACTATTTAATCGAGTTAAGCAGGTTAGCAAAACAGCGTGGGGAACGAAAATTAGAAGCCTGTTGGGAAAATATGTCTACCATCAATCTGGGGCTGAATGAAGAAGTCAAAGGAATGAAGATCGGGAGCTTCATGCAAGGGGTTGACAGGGAACAACTGATCAGTTTACTCAAAGAATTTGTTGATGTTTGCCTGGTCGTATGAAGACATGCCAGGGTTAGATCCGACGATCGTGGAACACCGAATTCCTACCTTTCCTGACGCCAAACCGGTCAAGCAGAAACTACGCAGAATCAAGCCGCAGTGGGCCCTTCAGGTTAAAGAGGAGATCGAGAGGCTGCTACAAGTAGGCTTCATCCGAGTTGTGGAGTATCCCCAATGGTTGTCCAATATGGTCACAGTTGAAAAGGCGAACGACAAAGTCCAGATATGTGTTGATTTCAGAGACCTCAACAAGGCTTGCCCGAAGGATGATTTCCCGTTACCAAATATTGACATTTTGGTGGACTCGGTTGCAATGCACAAAGTGAAGTCGTTCGTTGATGGAATGGTGGGTTATAACCAAATTAAGATGGCAGTAGAAGAGCAAGAGAAAACTTCCTTCATCACCCCGTGGGGGACGTTCTGCTATACTGTGATGCCTTTCGGTCTTAAAAATGCCGGAACCACTTATCAAAGAGGTGCTACGACCCTTTTTCATGACATGATCCACAAAGAGCTTGAAATCTACGTGGATGACATGATTGTGCACTCAGTTGAAGAAGGCGCTCAGCATCTGATTGACCTCAGAAAGTTCTTCGAAAGGTTGCGGAAGTACCACATGAAATTGAATCCTGCTAAATGCACATTCGGTACTGTCCGAGGCAAAGTCTTAGGTTTCTTGGTAACTGAAAAAGGGATTGAAGTCGACCCCGAAAAAATAAAGGCCATCACAGAAATGCCTCAACCTCGAACTCAAAAAGAGGTGAAAGGTTTCTTGGGAAGGATTCAATACATTAGCAGATTCATACGGCAGTTAACCATGATGTGTGAACCTTTCTTTAAGCTCCTAAAAAAGGACACCGATCGATCATGGGATGAAGAATGCCAGATTGCTTTTGAAAAGGTCAAAGAATACTTGACAAGCCCACCGGTCTTGGCGCCACCTCATTCGTACAAACCCTTACGACTGTACCTAACAGTTACTGATACTGCAGTAGGAGCAATGCTTGCACAAGAAAAAGAGGACTCCTGGGTGGAAAGTGCCATCTATTTTGTTAGCAGAAAGCTACAAGGGAGTGAATTGAACTACTCAGCGTTGGAAAAGGCATGTACCGGGTTGGTTTGGGTCTCGCAGCGATTAAAAATTTATCTGCAATCCTTACCTGTCCAGATTATATCCCGAATGGATCCAGTGAAGTACATCCTCGAAAGGCCAACCATGTCCAATCGAGTGGCCAAGTGGGATTTTCTCTTAAGCGAGTTTGATATGACTTACGCAACGCCTAAGTCCATTAAAGGAAGGGTGATAGCAGACCAGCTTGCAGATTTGGCTCTTGATCTTGAGCCCGGACCTGAAGCTCAGTTTCCCGATGAAGGGATCTACACTGTTGATTGTTCGGAGAATAAGTGGCAACTCTTCTTTGATGGGGCTTCCAACAAGAGAGGTTTCGGAATTGGAATCTTGCTCATTGATCCAAGTGATGCGCACACGCCCATTGCTATCCGGTTAGACTTTGACTGTTCGAATAACACATCAGAGTATGAGGCTTGCATCGCCGGCCTGGGAGAAGCATTAAATCGAGGGTTCAAAGAAATTGAAGTGTTCGGGGACTCCGCCTTGATCATCAATCAGGTCGAGGGAAAATGGAAAATCCTGGATCCAAGACTACAGAAGTATCATATTCGACTGGTAGCGCTCACAGAACGCTTCTCAGATATCTCATTCCATTATCTCCCAAGGGACCGAAACAGATTCGCAGATGCATTGGCTACCCTAGCCTCCATCATGGAATTCCCTGCAGATGTTATGGTAAAGCCGTTTGTGGTTAGTAAGAGATCAATCCCAGCCTACTGCCTGGATATTGAGCTAGAAAGCGAAGAGAATGAAGATCCGTGGTATACAGACGTATGGAATGTGCTCAGGAATGGGACCTACCCTCCAGAAAGGGACAAAAGGGCAAGGATTGCAATGCGCAGATGGGCCTCCCAATTTGTGATTTCCGGAGATCAGTTGTACAAAAGGTATCATCACGGACCAAATTTGCTCTGTGTAGATAAGACTGAGGCGAATAGAATCATGGATGAAATCCATGGGGGACTGTGTGGACCCCACATGAATGGGCACATGCTCGCTAAGAAGATAGTGAGGCAAGGTACTACTGGACCACGATGGAAAAGGATTGTATGATGAAAGTGCGAACCTGTGATCAGTGTCAGCGGTACGCTAGTCTACAACATCTGCCGCCATAAGTTCTTTATCAATCAACTGCTCCTTGGCCTTTCTCCACATGGGGGATAGATGTTATTGGTCAGGTCAACCGAAAGGTTCGGGTGGGCAAGAATACGTGCTCGTAGCTATCGATTACTTCACCAAGTGGGTTGAGGCCGCTGCTTACAAAGTTTTGAATGCCAAGAAGGTAGACGAGTTCATTCGTACCAACATTTTCTACAGATATGGGGTCCCTTATGAGATGATCTCAAATAATGGAACTCACTTTGAAGGGGAAGTCAACCGATTTCTTGACGAATTCCGGGTGGTCAGACACAAGTCATCCCCCTATCGACCCCAAGCCAATGGAGCGGTAGAAGCGGCGAACAAAACCCTGGAGAACATCATTAGAAAGATGGCTATCACTGGAAAAGATTGGTCCGAGAAGCTGCCTTTAGCCTTGTGGGGATACCGCACATCTGTTCGGACACCGACTGGGGCTACTCCTTATTCACTTGCATATGGCATGGAAGCAGTTCTCCCGATTGAGCTTGAAATCCCCTCTATGAGAGTGCTACTTGAGAATCAAGTGTCTGAAGTTGATTGGTTACAAAGTCGCCATGAAGAGTTAGCATTGCTCGATGAAAAGCGGTTGTTGGCCCTTGAGCACAATCGTGCGTACCAGCGCAGAATTGCCAGAGCATTTAACAAGAAAGTGAAAGACCGCAATATCAAAATGGGAGATCTTGTGCTGTGAGAAAATCCACCAAGTTATGTCGACCCCCGAGGGAAATGGAAGTCTCCGTGGTTGGGCCCCTACATTGTCAAGAAGATACAGTCTGGTGGAGCCGTGTTCCTGCAAACTGAATTTGGAGAAGACCTTGTTCAGCCCTGCAACCTCAGCAAATTGAAGAAGTATTATGCGTAGAAGACGCAGAGATTTGTGTTTCCTATCGAGTCTGTAAAAAAAAAAAAAAAAAAAAAGACAGCCCCACTAGAGGTGAAAACCCGAAAGGGCAGTTCTAGGTAAAAAACAGGAGGCGCGCAAAATTTCATGTAACTGTGTCGAACTACGTTGACCTGAGCCTCTAAAGAGGAACGTAGGCAACCTTCGGGTCCGGTCATTAAAAGTAAAGAAAGCTTTTTATTCCCCACGTTGAACTTGCAAACATTACATTCAAAAGGAAAAACAAACACAACAAACTTTGAAATAAAAACACATCATCTTGGCGTGGCAACCAAGGATTAAAGCGAAAATAACTGAAACTTTATTCAGGGACTGAGATGATCGAACACGTTCGGATAAGGACCCGTCGAGCTTTCTCCCCTTTGATTCTCAGAGTTCGTTGCATCAGGCTGGGTGTTCCTTGAAGTTGATCCCCGATCATTTCTGCGGCGTCCGGATCGATGACAGCTGCGTGGTTGACTCCCGCCAATCTGATTCTGGAAAACTGTCGGCCCTGTTATCTGGGAATAGTAATCCCCAGACAGAATTTCTGGACCTACGAGCTCCAGTACCAAAGCTGCAATGGTAGCGGTTTCTTCAGCAATTTGAGGGCCCAACCACTCAAGATATTCCAAAGTGGGTTCATAAAATGTGTCCCCTTCACCCCGGCGCCTGCCTCGACCGATGTGTCACCATTCTGATACCAAACCTCTTTGATCGAGTTGCATATATTGGTACTCACCGGCAAATTATCTGTGATGGGAAGGTCAGAAAAGGGGATCCCTTGGACTTGTCCGAACTGGCGAGCCACCCGTTGGCCCAAGTAGAAAGTGGTGGAGCGAAACCCAGCCAGCCAGATGAAGGAATGACCCGCACTCGTAATGAGATACCTGCTCAAACCCCAATGCGGAGGCACCCACGGGATGTCTGCCGATGTGATCCGCCAAAAGTCTCCAACCCACTCCTTGACGGTAGTGCAGTTCCTTGCCTTTATGTTGCCTGCCCTGGAAGCATCAGATTAGGGTATAGTATAGTGGATTCGATGATCCTTGAGTCGATGAAGCCATCGTAAGAAACGAAAAACATCTCTGCAAATAGGCACATAACCAAGGCAAAGTCCCTACGGTCAGAGTACACCGGGTTATGAGGGTCAGCCTCGCCAAAGAGTTCGGGGAAGCAAGTAATGTCTAGGTGGGTCCTATGAAGGAGAACCCTTGAGAAGTCAATATCAAAGCCGAAGTTTTCAATGAGCCACCGAGCAGGTGTCCTGCGGGAAGTGGGCACCATGGCCTTGCCGTAAATGGTATTGCCTGTAATGGCGCAGAATTCCTCAAAGGTGGGACACAGTTCGTCTTGATTGAAATTGAACAAGTGGGTCCGGGTTGACCAGAAAACAGAAGCACCGCGGATCATCTCCCACTGAATGGGAAGCTTCCTCAGAGTAAAGAGCAACTTGAAATGATAGTTTTCTTCTAGCACCGCTCGTACATTATTTGGGTATGAATTCACCCAGCAGTCGAGTCCTACCCGGTATTCTTCGATGTTAACCAGGGTTTGGCCAAGATTAGCCATTTTAGAAGGGAAATGAGCTAAAGGATGCAAAGCAGGAAAGAAGGAGAAGTTGGTTGGTGTGAGAAATAAGAAGAGCTCCCCTCCCCTTTTATAACCTCCCAAAAACTCGGCCTAAATCATCAGTATTCCAAAAGGGGTTGTCTCCCCGTCCCCCCTAGCCAAAAGCAAGGTTCGAAAAGTCAAAAACCCAGCAGAAGGTGTCAGTCGTCCGTACGGCGGCTCTTAGAAAAGCTGACATTTTCCTTGTCCTCATCCATAGGCATTGAACCTTGTCTCCTTTATCATGAATATAACCGCAGCCGCCCTCTGAAATCCGGGTTTGATTCAGTGTTGGTCATTAATCGCGAGTCGGTGTCATTAAAAAAAAAAAAAAAAAAGAGTATCCGGAATTTCAGAATAAAAGAAAGATTGTGTTCGGTCAGAATAATCCAATTTTTATCTGTGTGAATCACATCTGCCACTGCATGCAAATCTAACTTGCAGATCAACGGACGAAGCCGATCCTGTTATCCCTCCCAATAGCAAAAAAAAATCAGTCGGGGTTAAAACAGCACCAGTGGATCACACAAAGCGGTGGTCTCTCGCTTAAAAAGGTACAAAAATCTCATCACACAGCAAAAACAAAGGCAGAAGAATCTGGACGGCACAGAATGCAGCGTATCCTTGATTTTAGTTTGTGTACATAAATGGCTTCAGTTGTTTATTGCCCTCAGTTTTCTCGAAAGATCGGGATTACTTCCCCGAACTGCGAAACGTCGTAGGTCCCCCTTTTGAAAAGATATGTTGTTCTAGCTTGGTCTTCTCCGGCGCCCGAGATTACCTCCCCGAACTGCGCAACGTCATACATTCTCCCTTCATGATTTCCATCCCTTTGCAAAGAGAAATCAAATCTCAATGCACCCTTTACTCGGATTGTACCTTGCGTCAACCCTTGAGTCGTGTTGGTCTTAAACCTTCTCTTAATTGTTCGAGTCGGTTCTAATCAGAACTACGACTCGACTTGATTCCCACGGCGGGATACGTAGGCAGTTCACAATGTTGGACTCAGTCGCCAATTCTCGCAATTTGTTGGTCAAATACCAACCCCCCAGCAAAGAGACTTCGCTTCTCAATGCAACTCCCCAGCAATGCTATGTTGTTCCACCCTGGTCTTCTCGGGCGCCCGATATTACCTTCCCCAAACTGCGCAACGTCGTACGTTCCCCAGTTGAAGTTATGTTATTCCACCTTGGTCATCTCGGGGGCCCGAGTTGTACCTCCCCAGAACTACGCCGCGATTTGATTCCCGCAAGGGATACGTAGGCATCTTACCTTGGTGAGCTCAGTCGCCCATTCTCATAACCATGTCTCAATGCCAACCCCCATCCCCAGCAAAGAGATATCACATCTCAATGCTACCCTCTGCTTTAAATTTTAATAAACCTGAACTACGTTTGGTCTGCTTCTCGAGAGAGATACGTAGGTAAACCGGGAAACCGGAACCGACCATTGTCTGTGTTTGATTGATAGTTTGAGTTAGAACTACGGAGGCTTGATTCTCGAAAGAGATACGTAGGAAGTCCTACCTTGGACCCAGCCGTTACACCCTAGATGAGATCGAGTGTCTCTTAGTGAATAGTAGAATCCCCTTTAACCAGGAGATTCGACGAGGGGCTCTGTATATACCCTGATCTCGCACCCCTAAAAACCCACCTTGAATCGGTCTAAACCCGAAAATTGACCTAAAACCCTCGATTTGGTTGTGCGGGACTGCCTTGAGCCTTATCGGTGCATCGAATGGATAAACGGACTTCAAATTCATGATCAGAGCGAAAAAACGAGCAAACAGACAAAAAATTTCGTTTTTCGAGGTGCGGGACCGGAAACGGGGCCCGCAACCCCCGAACTGCTCGCTGTTATCCATTCTGTGCATTAAAAATATATTATTACCTTTCCTTGCTAATTGACATATTTCAGATATACCGGCGTGACCACAAAATTATTCCAAGCAACTTTCATGTTGGGCCCGCGGACAACCGGGACACCGGAGCGTGCACGACGGAGCGAAAAGCCGGAGCCGGAAAGATGGTTATCCAAATTGGAAAATATCTCAAAATATCTTATCAACTGGTCAAGAAGAGCAAAAATTATATTATTGTCGTTCCTTGCTCATAAAAATATTTCAGATATACCGGCCTGACCAGAAAAATATTCCTAGCAACTTTCATGTTGGACTCGCGGACAACCGGGACACCAGAGACGCGCACAACGGAGCAGTTGCGGAGCGGAAACCCGGAACAGAGATAAGGAAGATGACTTTAAGCCTTAGTCAAGAAGGATAGATGATGAATCCACCAATTTACAACCTCCCCCCTCCAAGTTACAACCAATTTACCACCTCCCTCCTCCTATATACACCACTCTCATCCATTTTAAAGAGCCACACAAAAAAAAAAAGAAAAAAACCCTACCATCCTCCACTCTCATTCTCTCTCAACAAGAACACCGCCACCACACCATCACCACACCACCACTCATACACCACCCCTACACCACCCATAAATCACCAAACAAACCACAAAAAACACATCAAAGCCAAAACTTTGATCAAACACAAAGCAAAAAGAAAAGAAAAAGTCTTCCCTTGGTTGACAAAGGGAGCACCCATAATCTCAAAAGCTAGGTAAAACTCTATGTAAACCTTGGCTCTTTAGATATGTAAGAAATATTGGGAGTGGTTTGGAACCTAGTCAAATAATGACTAGGTTTCCTTCATCTTCCATATTTTTTTTAGCTTTGTAAAGTTTTGTTTATGTATATAAATAATGATCATGTGATGCTAATACTCAGTTTATTATGTTTATATATGTTCATAATAGTCATAATATTCATATGCTTTAATTTGTGTATGAAAATCTTCATGTTTCTCTCAAAGGGCGTAAATCTGCCCTCTTTGGCTTTCCTTCATGATCATGCATGTGAAAATCATTATTTGTTGAGAAATAGCTCTTGTATAATGTTTTTAACATGTTAAATATCAAATTCCTTGAGTTTCATGCCTTGGTTTGAAGATATAGTAGTGTTTTGAGGTCTATAATCATGCCTCATATAATCAGTTTTTACTTTCTGTATAGAGTCTTGATTTTGATGAGCTTGTAAATCCATTTTAGATTGGTTTTCTGGTTTAGTTCAAAGAACAAAAGTTGTTCATAACATGTTTTTAAATATATGATCATAAAGTTTCATGTTCAGATTCCATGCCTAGATCATATTTTCATGCATAAATTTGGGTCTCAGTGATTCTGAGTTGTTTATTCACTGTGGTACCTTGCTGTGTTCTTGGGCTTCAAACTTGATGAAAAATAATTTTCTGGACAAATATCGAAACATGGATTTTATTCTATACGAACCCAGGATTATTATCATATTTTTTATACATTTTTTGGATCAATGGAAGTTCTCCTTTCAAACATATGTTTCAAACTCAAAAATTCAGATTCTGCACTTCCAGTTTCTGACATTGAAATGTCAGAAACCTTTTGAACCACTAAAACTCATCCTATGAACTCAAAATTTTGTTATATTCATGTTTTATTCGTGGTATTCAACTTTTTTTCTTTGGGTTTTGTCAGATTCCCAAGATAAGATGGTGAAAATTGGTGATAAACATGCTAAGGTTTCTGTTTGCCTTTTCTGGGCTGAATTTTGTGATCAACTTTATTGCATGTGTTTGGGGCCTAAACTTGGTCCAAAAAGTATAAAAAAACCCCCTTGTTATCCCTAGTATTCAGGTATTAACCCCCAATTTTTAGTTTTGGAATCGGATTGATTTTAGGACAGGTACGACGGCTCGGGGACGGAAAGTGTCACCGAAATCAACAAAAGCACCGTCGAGGATATTTATTATTATTTGTGGGATTTGTCTCCCCCATTTTTTGTATATGTGTAATTGTGTAATGTCCCCTCCCGTGGATGTATTATTTCTTGATATGATCAAAACTATTCTTGAAAACCAATCGGGGAATCCACTCAAACCGAGTTTCCGGTTGTGAATAAAAATGAAACTTCCTAGAATAGGAAGACCTCCATCTATATTTCATCACCATTTTATGGTAGGGCATAAAATCCAAATTAAAAGGCATAAAATTTAATATAAGTGGCACGCATATAGAGACCATCACGGGCGAGAAGAGTTCCTAACCCCTTCTCTTCTCGTAACTTAGCCCCCGAACCCATTTTCTCAAAAAAGGTTTTTTCTTCATTTTTCCTAAAATCAAAATGAGGTGGCGACTCTTGCAATCAAATCACAGCATCAAGAGGAAACCATTGTGTGAGAACCGAGCGCATTTCCAAAAGCGCATCAGCACGAGACGGGCGCGAACCGCTTTCACGGGCGGTCATTTCGCGGTGATCCGATCATCTCGGGCCCGGGCTCTCATACCAAGCCACGATGTCCATATTTTTCAAAAAATGACACGTCCCAGACTTCATGCCGGTTTTTGTCTAGCAATTTCCCTTCAATCCTATGAGTTCCCGAAAGAAAGGTTATAATCGACCTCAATTGAGGATATCATGTGGAATTCTTGGATTGACTTGAAATTGTCAAGACCCTCACGTAGACCGTAGCCGAATGGTGGATCCCAGAAAGAGTATAGGCCCTTCGCTAAGGGATTGGACGGCCAATTGTACAGGTGAAAAACGTTGGTCCTATACTTTGGAGATGGTATCCACTATTCTAGGGTTGAATGAAAAACGTGTCAAAACAAAGCAAGGTGCTTGTCCGGCATTCAGAGGTTTGTGCGTTGTTTGCGCTTCAAATTTTGAAGCAAAAAAAGAAAAAAATTAGTTTCTTTAGTTCATAAACTTTTCCCCTTTTTGGTACATAAAGCTTCATTCCCTGAAAATCTAAAATAGGTTTTCTTTTTTCATCCGTCTTGTAGAGGGAGAATTTCACTTGTTCTCTAGCGCGACATTCGAGGTCAATTTCAAGAATCAATTTGATCAAAGCTCTACTCCGGTCTTCATCATCAATCATGGCTAACAAAGGACAGACATCATCAAACTCGACTAGGGGCTTGCCGGACTTCGAGCTAGGGTATGCAATGGAACAGTGGTTGGAAAGACGCTTGAATGATCACACCAATCGCATGATTAGCCTATTCCAGGGGCATCAGGAAGAAATATTGGACCTTGTGGCTACTCTCTTGAAGAAATTGGATCTCAAAGATCTCCAAGCACCCCAGTGCCAGAATGGCAATTCCAACCCAAACATTCACTCCACCCGAGATATGGGGTTCATGACTTGTGACGATATCTGTACTGAAGCTAGCCAAATGGTGACAACAAATAATTTGAGCCCTACTGGTCCTCTAGAGATACATGAAACTCCAGTGAGATCCACAGAGATCTATGCACCAAGCAGTTCACAAAAGAAGACCGCTCAGACTTTGGAAAGGCCCGACATTGCCGAGCAGACTCACATTTTCCTCAAGAACCTCCAACCGGTTTATGCTAAAAAGATGAAATACCTCCCATTCCATGAATTTGCTTCCATCTTGGATGTGGGTGGTCATATTGATGAAGATGATAGAACCGGGGTAATCAAGCTAGATCCTTCTCTTAGATCCCACATATACCAATCAGCAGCTAAGGCACCTGCACCGTCCGTGAATAATGTTGCTATGACCTCCGCTCCATTCTGGAACAACACTACGAGATCCAATCAAGGAAGATACAACAAAGCTCCCCCATGCCACAATCGAGATGGGTCAATTAATTCTATCAACAATCAATAAAGGAATAAGACCCGAAGAGAAAGGCAGTTTGATAAGTTTGATATTCCCCTGTCCATGATATTCCAAAAGTTAGTCACCCAAGGAGCATTGAAACCAATAGAGGGATATCGCCCACCAAATCCTTTGCCTAGGTACTGGGATGCTAGCAAGTACTGCGCATACCACGTATCACCGGGTCATGCTGCCGACGATTGTTGGGGTTTGAAGCATATTCTGCAAGATATGATCGACAATGTTGTCATCCAGAAACCACCCCAGCCGAATGTTGAGAATAACCCTCTGCCAAATGTTTGATACCTGGAAGGTACCTTCGGGGCTCACTGACTCCCGAGCCACATGTTTGCTTTTTATTCCAATGACGTAGGTACATAAATGGGTGGACTTTTGGTTTGTTAGCTTGCAGTGCAGCAACACTTTTGTTAACTTTCGGAGATTTCTAGCTTCCAGTGTCTAGATCTCTTTTTGCTTGTGACTGGGTTCACCGCCTTAACTCCTAATCCTATCCCTTTTGTGTATCGCTTAGTAATGTGCTCACACATCTTCTTTGTCTTCTAAGTCTAGTGTGTGTCTTTGTGCTTTTATTTTATTGCATGTCATGTAATATATGTTTTCAGTCAATGAACTTGCCTTATAACCAAGTGCCTTCTTAATCTGGACCCTCAAACAATTAATCTCACTTAATTAAAATCAATCAATGAAATCTGAACAAATTTTAGACTGTGATTAATTGAGATGAGAACTAGGGCCGAAGGCAATCAATGAAGTTCACGAAGGCAATCGACAAATTCACCTGATGAACGAAGATTTCAGGGTGCAATCAAGTGCATGTCCAAAGAAGCAAATCAAATGGAAAAGGCTGAAGATGATCACGTTTATGCCAGTTCAAGTGTCGGCTATTTTCTTTTAATGCATGATACATTGTAAATTCTCGCATTTTGTAAATTTATGTTTCGTAAAGGTTGTTCTGTTTCAGAAGTTATTACGTTTCTTCTTGAGTGAAAAAAAAAAAAACGAAAGAGAGCAAAAAGGGGAGGTCAAATAAAAAGAAAAAAAAAAGAGAAAAAAAATAAGAAGAAACATTATTCATTTTATTCTTGTACATATTACTTTCATCTTGTTGTTTTAAATTCAATTGTCTTGGAAAGGACATCTCGACACTTCAAGTTTATGTGTATGCTCTCAGCGACGGCATCTGGCAATTCATACTGAAGACTTCATCAATCGTTACACTAAAAACGAGACATGGACCGAGGGTCAGATAATCTCATGTGACATCATCAATCTCAAGGAGCCCCGTACATGCGAGGCCAATCCTGCACTAAGAAGATCTCGGTCCATTGACTTTGGGTAAAGCACCATCAACGACGACAACTGGTGGCTTTTGTTGGAGACTAACGTGATCTACCAACCCCTTACACTGAGGGAGCCTAAGAACCAAAATCCAGACGGCCTCCAACGACGAATCCCATCTTGGAAAGCGAGACAACGACGAAGGCCTCTCACCAAATGAGATCAACCTGCGGCGTGAATCATATCACTTGCCCAACGATGTTCTCATGTCAATTTGTCATGGTCTAATTTGTGTTCAAATGATTTGTCAAGCTTATTTAATCAGAATTAAAATGCTAATCCAATTTTAGAAGGGTCCATTTGATTTTGAGTCACTTGACCATTAACGTTTGTTCAAGTCTTGAGTCTTTGATTTCAATGTGTGAGCATACTTTTCTCGAGTCTAGGGGCTTCCCCCTACTCTCGTCCTTCCGTCATCTCATTTTTATGCAAACACAATGTCGGAGATCCCACCGAAATTTCCCTTTGCTTCCAAAAAACATTGGCCTCGTGCCTTCCCCTTCCAACTCCTGTAACTTGTCACAGCAAAAGAGACAAAGGAATGTTATTTTTTGGATCTCAAACTCTTAATGTCAGCAAGTTATCTCGAATGAATGAACACAAAATGGGGCTGCATATCAGAATCTTGGTTGAGTATGGTTTACTCCGGGTGATACAAAAATTCAGATGGCAAAGTGCTAGGGTACAAGACAACTCTCATTGATAGTTGATCCATCAGAGGGATGCAAAAAATGCAGAGGTTAATTTTTTAGAAGCATCGCGAGTTTCAATAACTCTCGAGGTCAACGACATCAAGAATGTGGGACAACTCTCATAGACAGTTAGCTCCCTTAATGTGTGGATCAGCAGAAACGAAGTGCCATCTCGGATTGACAGCATGGCCCGCAAAGCTCAAAGCTCATTATTCGGCAACATCAGAATTATGCCCCGTCGAACAACTCTCATAGACAGTTAGGTCCCTTATGGATGGATCATCAGAACGCAGCGCCATCTCGAATTGACAGTATGGCCCACCAAACCTAAAGCTCGTTCTTCGGCAACATCAGAATTATGCCCCGCCGAACAACTCTCTTATATTGTTAGCTCCCTTATGCGGGAATCATCAGAAACAAAGTGCCATCTCGGATTGACAGTATGGCCCGCAAAGCTCAAAGCTCGTTGTTCGGCAATATCAGGATTGTGTCCTGCCGAACAACTCTCAAAGACAGTTGATTCCCCAAAGAAGGAGTACTGAATGTCAAACCCCGTGAATTACGATCAACAGCCAAGCATCGAATGTTTGATTAACTCTCAATGACAGTTAAGCCCCATAGGTTGAAATGCAAAACATGAAGTTGTCTCGAGATGACAATTTGGATCAACATGAGATTCACTCTTCAAGTGCAACAAGTCATATGCCATGTTCAGGGGCTTGTCCTATAACATGACTGGGGCTTCCATAGCCAACATCTGAGGTTGATCCTTGAGAGATACATGGGGTTCTGCAGCAACAATGTTGGGGGTCGATATCAGAAAGAACAAATGGGGATTCTTCAGCCAATAACTGGGGCTGACCTATCTATAGCATCCAGAGATATACTGTTGATTAGTCTTGATCAAATGGGTGTTCGGAATTGATCTTTTGAGTGTTCACGCTAGACTTTCGTCTTTGCTTCACCATACACATATCCATATTCCTCATTTTCACAAAAATGCAAAATTCACAATAAAGTGCAATCCATTTCATTCATGATTCTCCCTCTATTCATTCATAAACTTTCACTCATTCATTCATAATAAGCAAAGTTTGAGATGCGACCAATGCACATGTGTCAAATAAAAGAAAAATCAAATGCAAAAAAAAAATCATCATGCATAAAAGGAGAAATTTGACTTTCACCCTTCAAAGGCAAATGGTTGCAAAATGAAAAGAGAATGTATTCTTGCCTCAATATTTCTCCGAATCTCTCGATCTTAAAGATTTCAATCCATGTATGTGTTCTAAAACTTTTGTTGCACATGAATGACACATTCGAGCACATCAATGTCAAGATATATATTTTGCTTGCTCGTGAAAATCTCTTGCAGGTACACATCATCCATTCTGCCGCATCAGGGCCCTTACAGGAATGTTCCTCATCAAGATCAATGCTCAGGGAATGTGACTTCCCGACATCAATCTCTTCAAAATCAGTTCAAGTTGCCAAAGTCAAACTACGTTGGTCTGATTCTCGAAAGAGATACGTAGGCAGCTTGAAGTTTTAGGCACAACCACATACTTGCAAAAAATCTTATGCAGGTATGAAGTCGGAACCACACAACGAATCACATCTTGGTTTAACAAAGAGGTTGCTCATTCCAAGCGATCAAAATCCCACAACAATGGCAAAACCAAAGAGCTAACTTGCAGGTCACAACAGACAATGTTGATCGTGTCATTTCCCCTGATATACGTGAGACTTCAGTCAAAATTGAATGATTCCAACCCGGTATCAATTGCCAAGAGTCGCAGCCATTCCAAAAGCGGAGTAGCTTGATTGTGAAAGAATCAAAAACCCTTTTTGGGTGAAAGGGGATCCAGAATGAGGTTGCAGCACTCAAAATGGTGCCGACGGACCACGCAAAGTAATGTTTCAGCGAATCCAAAAGCGGAGAAGTTTGATCGTGAGATAATCAAAAACACTTTTAGGGTGAACGGGAATCCAAAATGAGGTTGCAATACTCAAAATAGTACCGATGGATCACGCGAAGTGATGGTTCCTTGCTTGATAAAGCACAAAAATCTCATCACACAACAACTCCAAAAGCAGCGAAGCCTGACTATGAAATAATCAAAAACCCTTTTAGGTGGAACAGGGATCCAAAATGAGGTTGCAGCACTCAACACATTGCCAAAGGATTACACAGAGAAATGGCTCACTGCACAGTGAAGCACAAAAATCTCATCACACATCAAATCAAAAGGAGAATTTGGGCACATCGCAGAATGCAGCGTATCCTTGAAATTAACACATATTATCTGTCTGCTACTTTTACTTGCAACTATGCTGCTTGCCTTGAAAAATGTTGTCTCTTTGCGACCCATTATAATGCGTTACCTTTGTTATTGGGCAATTATACCATCATGATGCACTCACTAAAAAAAAATCGGTTTGAGAAAATTTAGATCTCACCACCAATTATAGACAAATCCAGAAAATTTAGATCTCGCCATCAAAATTATATTGTTCCACCCTGGTCTTTTCGGGTAGGGATGGCCAAACCAAACCGGAACCCAAAAACCGGACCGGAACCAGACCGGAAAAGCCCAGAACCGGAACAAACCGGGGAGGAAACCGGAACCGGACGAACCAGAACCGCAAGGCATCCGGGCCGGTTCAGGGCACATATATGCCGAACCGGACCGGAACCGAAACCAGGCCGAAAATCCCTTGTTTTTCAATAATTTTAAAGGGGGGACCGGAACCAGACCGAACTGGAACCGGATTGTGCCAAACCGGAACCGGAACCGGGGTAAGCGCGGGCCTGTTCAGGGTCACCCTTTTGCCGAACCGGAACTGACGGTTCGGAACCGGAACCGGTTTTGGCAATCCCTATTCTCGGGCGCCCGAGATTACCTCCCCTGAACTGCACAATGTCGTACGTTCCCCATTTGAAATTATGATTGTTCCACCTTGGTCTTCTCGGGCGCCCGAGATTACCTCCCCTGAACTGCGCAATGTCGTACGTTCCCCGTTTGAAATTATGATTGTTCTACCTTGGTCTTCTCGGGCGCCTGAGTTTTACCTCCCTAGAACTACGCTGTGACTTGATTCCCACAAGGGATACGTAGGCAGTTCAAGCAATTGAGCTCAGTTGCCCATTTTCATAAACAATTGCTCATGTCAATCTCCCCCTAGCAAAGAGAGAACGCATCTCAATGCAACCCCCCGGCAAAGAGAGAACACATCTCAATGCAACCCCCAGCAAAGAGAGAATGCATCTCAATGCAGCCCTCTAGCAAAGAGAGAACGCATCTCAATGCAACCCCCAGCAAAGAGAGAACGTATCTCAATGCAACCCCTTAGCAAAAAGAGAACGTATCTCAATGCAACCCCCTGGCAAAGATAGAACGCATCTCAATGCAACCCCCCAGCAAAGAGAGAACGCATCTCAATGAAACCCCCCAGCAAAGATAGAACGCATCTCAATGCAACCCCTAGCAAAGAGAGAACGCATCTCAATGCACCCCCCGGCAAAGAGAGAACGTATCTCAATGCAACCCCCCGGCAAAAAGAGAACGCATCTCAATGTTTCCCCCCGCAATTTCTTTCTTTTAATAAACCTGAACTACGATTAGTCTGATTCTCGAAAGAGATACGTAGGTAAGCCGGGAATTCGGGTTCGACCATTGTTTGTGTTAGTTTGTTTGTTTGTTTGAGTTAAAACTACGGAGGCTTGATTCTCGAAAGAGATACGTAAGAACTCCTACTATTGGACCCAGCCGTTACACCCTAGACGAGATCGTTTGTATTTTAGTGATCGTCGAACCCCCTTTACATTACAAGGAGATTCGGCGAGGGGCTCTGTAGACACCCCGATCTCGCACCCCCCAACAAACCCTTTTTGATTGGTCTAAACCCTAAAATTGACCTAGAGCCCCCAGATTTGGCTATGCGGGAGTGCCGTGAGCCTTATCGGTGCATCAAATGGATTAACGGACTTCAAATTCATAATCTGAGCGAAAAAATGAGTGAGCAGGCATGTACTTCAATTTTTGAGCTGCGGGACCCGAAACGGGGCCCGCACCCTTAGAACTGCTCGTTATCGTCCATTCTGTGCAGTTAAAATACATTATTGTCATCCCTTGCTCATAAAAAGGTTTCTGGTAGACGGACGTGACCACAAAATTATTTCAAGCAACTTTCATGTTGGGACCGCGGACAACCGGGACACCGAAGCGCACACGACGGAGCAATTGCGGAGCGAAAAGCCGAAGCCGGAGAAGTGGTCATTTACGTCCAACAATTCATCATCATGGACAGCCCACATCCAGCAAGTGGCAAAAAAGGGCTGGTCATTTCAAATATCAAAGGCCCAATCAGAAAAACACAAGTGGCAGCCAAGGATTCATCAGCCAGCCCACACCATCCATATGGCGCCATGGGAGGAGTACTCCCCCTAGGCAGCCGTACGGCTCCTTCATTCTGGGCAGACAGTTCAGAATTTTCATCATTTTTGGCACTTCAAATCAAGAATTTTTAGCCATCAAGCAGCCCCAAATTCGGGGATAAGGCAACTGATGTGAAGCCCTAGTAATGGAGGGGTAGTTGATGGTCATAAACCTCCTCTCTCCTCCCATATACACCCCACAAAAACTCACACACCATACACACAAGAGAGACACACAACACTCACCCCATATTCAGCCCTCTTTTTCTCTCTCTAGCATCAACAACTCCCTCAAATCTCAGTCACTAAGCCACCACCACACCACCATAGCACCACCACAAAGCAATCACTAGATACAAACACAAATCAAACACTCAAATACTCTCTCAATCACAAGGCAAACACCTTAAGAAAACAACCAAAAAAGTCTTCCCTTTGAAGCAAAGGAATAACAACCTAGGTAATCTTCTAATCTTGTAATCTTCATATGTTTAAAATGTAGATGATTATGTAGTTTATTTTGAGGTCTAGCCAATTTGTTAGGCTAGACCTCCATTTGGTGTTCAAAGATGTAATGTTGACATTGTTGTTGTTCTTCTCTCTAAATGATTATATACCATGATTAAATACTCAAATGGCTGTGTTTTTGTGTTGTTGGCATATAGATCTATGTATGTCCAAAGTTTCATGTTCATATCATTTCATTTGGGTGAGTTTTCATGGGTGTTTTCATGTCATTTGTAGATTTCCAGCAGACTGTCCATCTGAACCTTTCTGTCTTGTTGCTTTGTTTATGCATAACAAACAGGGTTTTTAGTCTTAGACCACAAAAGATATTTTGTTCTAGACGAACAGAGGAAAATTATAATGTAAATATTATATTTTTCCCATGAGCAAAGACTGTTCTTTCCATTTATTGTTTGAACTCTTGATCTGCAGATTTGTGCTTGTTCATCTCTGACATAAAAATTTCAGAGATGTTTTGGGTGACTTATATATGGTTGATGGCCTTGAAACTCTCCAGATCTGAACTTTGATATGTTAGGAATAACTTTCATGTTAGTGTTCCCCATCATTCCCCCTTTTTCATGATGAAAAAAGTGGATCTTTTATGAGTGTATGAATATCTGTCAGATTTGGCTATTGAAAGTATTATCTTGCATGTCTTATTTGGACACCATAAAATGCTCCTAAAATCAGGGGAAATTAATGGTTGATACTTGATGTGTTAGAGACTTTTCCTAACCTTTAATTTGCAGATTGTGTAAGTATAAGAGCAGGTACAAGAAAGAGACGCGGACATCAATCCCTAAATTGACTTCGGACGGAATTTAGACATTCATTTGATGGGATTTGTTTCCCTTTTTGTCCACCATTGTACATTATAATCCCCCACCCCTTTATGTGTTTCCTTTACTGGATGTGAATGCTAAACCATTTTCAAAACCAAGTGACAGTCCACCCAAACAGACTCTCATTTGTGAATTAAAGCAAACATTCCTAGAATAGGAAGACTTCCTCTTATATTATTCACCATTTTGTTAGGGCATAAAAGCAAAGCATAAAAGGCATAAAATTTAATCTATGTGGCATGCATGCTAGAGAACATCACGGGCGAGGAGAGTGCCTAACCCATTTTCTTCTCATAAATTAGCCTCCGAACCCACTTTCTCTAAACAAAAGGTTTTATCTTCGTTTTTCCTAAAATAAAATGAGGTGGCAACTCTTGACTGTTTGATTCCATCGAAAGGAAACCATTTGTGTGGAACCGAGCGCATTTCCAAAAGAGCATTAGCATGAGGCGTCACCCGAATCGCCTTCACGGGCGATCATTTCGGCGTGGCGGCTTCGAGCGCGGGCTCTCACAGGGTGCATCTATCAAGTTCCAAACTTGATTATCATACATGGATTGGATTTCGGATTCCATGGCTCCAAGCATTTTATCCGATTCAGGAGAAGTTATCGCTTCTTGGTAGGAAGTAGGTTCATCATTCTCAATGATTTCTACTTCATTACTATCCGTCATGAGAAATCCATATCTCTTGGATTCGGATCGTAACCTACTAGATTTCCGACGAGCTTGTGTATCTTGAACGGGTTCCAAAACTCCTTGTGAAACTTGTTCAGATTCCACCATCGGATCAATGTTACTTTCGGGAACCTCTTCGAGATTAATTTTACTCCCACTGATTCCTTTGGAGAGAAACTCTTTCTCTAGAAAGGTACCATGACGGGCAACAAGCACTTTGTTTTCCGTGCGGTTGTAAAAGTAATAGCCCTTAGTTTCCTTAGGATAACCCACAAAAATACATTTGTCAGATTTTGGTGTAAGTTTGTCAGAGACAAGTCTCTTAACAAAAATTTCACAACCCCAAATCTTCATGAAAGATAAACTAGGTTTTCTTCCAGTCCACATCTCATATGGTGTCTTTGGAACAGATTTAGTTGGAACTCTATTTAGGGTAAGAGCAACAGTTTCTAGTGTATGTCCCCAAAAGGATAAAGGAAGATCAACTTGAATCATCATCGAAGGGACCATATCCAATAAAGTCCTATTTCTCCGCTCAGACACACCATTCTATTGTGGTGTTCCAGGTGGAGTTAATTGTGAAACAATTCCACAATCTTTAAGATGATTGTCAAATTCTTGGCTTAAATATTCTCCACAACGATCTGATCGAAGTGCTTTAATAGTTTTGCCAAGTTGATTTTGTACTTCATTTTGAAATATTCTAAATATCTCAAAAGATTCACTTTTGTTTTTCATCAACTAGACATAGCCATATCTACTAAAATCATCAGTGAATGTTATGAAGTATTAATATCCTCCCCTAGCATTGCTACTTAATGGTCCACATACATCAGTATGTACACTTGCCCTTTCACTACTCTTAGTAAAAGGTGGCTTAGTCATCTTTCCAAGTAAACAAGACTCACAAGTTTCATATGATTCAAAATCATGTGAATCTAAAAGTTCATCCCCATGGAGTTTTGAAATACGCTTCTCATTTATATGACCAAGACGGCAATTCCACAAATAAGTATGATTTACATCATTAGGTTTAGATTTCTTATTTACATTATAGATATCATCATTATTTATATTCTCAACATCAAGGACATAAAGGTCATTAAATGAACATGCACTACAATAAAGCATATCATTTAAATAAATAGAAAAATTCTTATTGTCAATAAGAAACTTAAAACCTTCATTATCCAAACAAAAAATTGAAATAATATTTCTACTCAAATCCGGAACGTAATAACAATTGTTCAAAACAAGAATTAATCCGCTGGGTAAAATGACTTCATAAGTCCCTACGGCTAATGCAACAACTCTTACTCCATTCCCCACATGTAGGTCCACCTCACCTTCTTTGAGTAGTCTCCTATTCTTTAGTGCCTGCACATTCAAACAAATGTGAGATCCACATCCGGTATCTAATACCCAGGAACTAGAAGTAGAAAGGAGAATATCTATAACATAGATGCCTGAAGTAGAAGCAGTCCCACTGCCCTTCTTCTTCTTCTTCTTATCTTCCATATAGGCTTTGCAATTTCTCTTCCAATGACCGGTCTCACCGCAATGGAAATAAATTGCATCCTTTTGAGTGTCTACTTTAGCCACTTCAGCAGCTGCGGCAACTTTTTCCTTGCTTGCTTTAGGTTTGGCAACAATTGCCTTACCTTTACCTTTGTTTTTGAATCCCTTTCTTTTATTAACCATGAGCATAAGAGAGGCTTCCTTAATGATTTTCTTTTATGCTGTCTTTAGCATCCCATGCAACTCAGACAGAGACTTATCCATACCATGCATATTAATATTCATGACCAACTGATTATAGCTTTTAGGTAATGAATTCAAAATAAAATCAGTAGCCAATTCAACAGAGATTGGATGCCCAAGTCTCTCCAAATGCTCAAAATGGGCCTTTATCTTCAAAACATGAGGACCCACCGCCTGTCCTTCACTCATCTTACATGAGATTAGGGCAGCTATGGTATCGAACCTTTCCTACCTTGCTTTCTCTTGAAACATATCTTTCAATTCAACGCCTAAATCATAGGCTTCCAAGTGCTCATGAGTCTTCTGAATCTCTGAACACATGGCAGCAAGCATGAGACAACCGACCTCACGAGAATCACTTTTGTGTTTCATGTAGGCGTTTCTCTTTGCCCTAGGGGCAGTGGCAGCAGGTTCCTCTTGAGGAACGGATTCATTAAGAATGTACATCTTATCTTCATGCTTTAGAACAATTCTAAGGAATCGGATCCAATACATGATGTTAGCACCATTCTCTTGAAGTTTTTCCTTCTCAAGGATAGATCGGAATGATAGGTTGGGAGTGTTTTGAGCCATTATCCACATTTTATGCAAACATATATTAATATGTATTAATACCAATTTTCATAAAGATATTTATAATTGTATTTCAAAAATACTCCCAATAAATTATATAACCTTCAAATACATCTAATGTATCATATAATTAAAATGGGCTACGATCCATATTTCACTTAACTTTGAGTCGGCTTAGGCACGACTGCTCAAAATAAGTTATTTAGGTAGACAACTCCTTGTCAATCATATCATATATGACTCTTAGATCCTTTTTATGAGACTCTTTAGACATCATATGTCAAAAGAATGTTTTAGTCTCATCTTGTGCCTTAGGCCCAAAACTGTTTTGATAGCTTAATTAAGTCAAACCATGATAGACGCATAGGAATCACTATTTCCTCATCTTGTTAATACAAGGATAGAATCAATTTATCTACGCTTTGGCGTAATCCATATAAAACTACCCATGTAATCCCAAGTGTCTATCATGGGTTGGCACATGACTTAAAATTTTAACAAGAAGGTTCAACACATATAGCATGGTAACATGTTTACACGCACATAATATAAACACATAAAGCATCGGTTAATTATTTAATTAATCCAATTAATTAAATTATGATTTCATGTGATTGATTTATGGGGATAAATTCTTAAACATGTAATTGAGAGCACGATTGTAAGGTCGAAACTAAGCCAAAAGGCATCCACAATCCCATAGCAAATTTAGAAACAAGAAGAAACAACTATGTAAGGTCGAAACTAAGACAAAAGGCATCCACAATCCCTTACATAAAGTAACTCGATTCTAAATTATTTTGTCTCACCAATTTATTACTTTGACCTTGAGATTTGTTTTTAAGAAACACGGTTTCTAAAATCAGCCATCTGACAATGTTTGCGCGCGGGTTTTTTCCCGGTTTTATTGGTTGTATTCGAGGCAGTTTTCGTCCTTCGATTTACCTTTTTAATTGAGAGTCACCACCATGTTGTTGTCGGAACACGGACCGAGATATCTGGATTTGGGGGTTAAGTTATGAATTTGGAAGGTCAAGGAGCACCCAATTCACCCAATCTAGGATTGGTCTTGCTAAGAAATCATCATCATCGTTTCAAAATTATGCAAAATGTATGTAAAAGGAAAACAAACAAATAAATAATTGCTTATTTATTTGGAATGTCGGATCATGTGCTTCGAAACCATTTCCATGAGTTGGAGAGGCTCTAGGCTGATCCTTTGATTGAATCACACTACTTCAAAGCAAAGAAGGAGATGAGAAGATAGAAAGCAAAGATTTTACCTAAGCGTTTTCTTCAAGAATCCTATGGATGGCCTTGACTAAAGGCCTTGATCTTCCAAATTTCGTGGGTATCAGAGAGGGACTGATTATGAGAGCTTCTTTGATCAGATTTAGAGTCTAGAGTTGACCATTAATTCACCATTAGTCATTCTAGGCAAGAACGACTATATTTATAGGGGTTTTGGACCTAGGGTTTGAGCCAAGAAGGTAAGTTGAGGTGGGAATCCAAGACTTGATTCTCACAGAAGTATATTTGGACTCTAGGATCGTCCATGGGATTTTCCCCGGATTGCATGAGTGTTTGCCAAGAAAAGGGGTTAAGATCAACATGGAAACTGACCAAAAACCGACTGTCAAGGGGGATACCTCGTACGAGACATCAATGTCTCGTACGAGACATCCATGTGCTGGAATCACATTTTTGCCCTCTGCAGCAGTTTTAATGTTCATTTTGGCCCTTGACAAACGGAGTCTGTCAGAAACTTAATGAAACATGTCCAACTTAACGAGTTTTAACCCAAATCAAAGGCGAGACACAGAAGTAGTGTGATCATAAATGAACGTCCAAAATAGGGTGTCTACAGAGCCCCTCAGCGATGATACTTATGGATGAAGTACCGTCGTCGATAGAAAAGATGCCATTTTGAACTGGGGTTATGGTCGTGCTAAAAAGCTTCCTACGTATTCCTCGGAAGGAAATCAGACCAAACATAGTTCAACTCTGAAAACACGCAAAAACTGAGGTTTAAGGTATTTTGAAAATCATTTTTTGAAAACAATACTTGCGGTAAGTAAAGCTTAGAGTTTAGAGATTACCCATACTGAGGAATCAATGGCCTTGACCCAATTCTGAATATACTCCTTTTTGTTGATGACGAATCGTCTCCAGTTGCAATCCATACTAAGGAACCAATCTCTTTGGCTCCAATTCTGAACATGCCCTGTTGTTGATGACGAACCGTCTTCGATTTTGGAGACACCAGTTACCCGGACCTTGCTTCTCCTTCCAACGAGGTTTCCTTATTCGCCAGAAAATGTGAATCCTATGTTATTAACATATGTGTTGATAACAATTATCGGACTCTGGGTTTGGAGACGCCAATTACTTGGACCTTGCTTCCCCTTTCAACGAGACTGCCTTTCCGTTGAAAATGTGAATCTGTAGATACCCCGGTGGGAGCCGTGACTTGGCTAGAGCGCGCGAGTTACCCTAGGATGTCCACTTGATTTTAAGATTCGCCACCCACGTTTTTGGAGGAACGCGAGAAAACCTAAAGAAAGCCAATTTTTGTACGAAAACCATAGATTCGGGAGAGAAGGGTTCGGGGGTTAGGTTACGAAATGGGAAGTACTTAAGCACCCATTTCGCCCGAGCAAAGTTGGTCTTGTTTGTTCATAATTCACTTTAAAGATAAATGTGTTCTTCCTATTTGAATAATGATAAAAAGGGGTTTTATTTTTTAAAATGTAGGGAGATAACTCCTAGGCCAATTCAATGTAATGAAAGGGCCATTGGTGTCGTGTCCCAAATGGTTTTGGGGTGATTGCACATTTGATTGAAGAAGAAGAAGAAAAAGAAAAAGAAGAATAAAGTCAAGACATTTTACCTATAATATCCTTCAAAGAGAACCTCTTAAAAAGTCTTGAAGAAGAGGTTGAATACTTGGAGAGAATATCTTTAGTAAATTGCCTAGAGTAAGGTTCAAGGTGGGAAATTCTTAGGGTGCCAAAAGAGGTCAAAAAAAGGGTCCAAAGTCCTCCTTCCAATGATGGATTGGAGGGGTTTTTATAGTTGAAAAAGGGGAGTTTTTTAGAGCCAAACGGAGTCTCCAAGAAATCTTTCCCGGGCAAAATCATGTATAATGAGCAAGGGAGAGATTCTTGGGCAGAATCTGTAACTGACGCACCCCAGAAGCGCGCGCATCCCACCTAGGCGGTGAAAGGCGCGCGCGTCTGGCCTCAAGGAGAGGAGGCGCGCGACTCTGAAAGGTAAAATCTGACAGAATGGACTAGAAAATTAGAACTGTTATTCAGTTTAGTCTTTGGACTTAACGAAGCCCGTCTAGAACTTAACCAAAGTAACAGAAACTAACAGAAAACACTTAAAAGAGGGAGAAACACAAAATCAAGTGTGCAATCGGGGTGAGCGGTCCAAGGCGGGGTGTCTACAGAGCCCCTCGGCGGTGTGGATTGCGAAGCAAACGCACTGACGAAAGACAGACATCCGCTTAGGACATCACCAAGAAAAAGAAAAGACTCGATAAAAGCAGGAATTTGAAATTGCAAAGGTTAGAGGTGCGCTCCCTCTGTGAGCGGCTTTGGTTGATAATAAAAGGTTCGGTGGCATGAAGCGGCCCACCGTGGCCGACAGTGGGACCTGTCTGGCTGATAGCGAGATCCGTTTGCTAGAAGCGGGACATGTTTGCTGATAGCGAGATCCGTTTGCTGGAATGCGGGACCCGGAGGACCGTTTGCTAGAAGCGGGATCTGTTTGCTGGTGGCGAGATCCGTTTGCTGAAGTACGGGACTCCGAGGACCGTTTTCTTAAGTGCGGAACCCGGAGGACCGTTTGCTTGGATGCGGGACCTGGAGGACCGTTTACTTGGATACGGGACCCTGAGGACCGTTTGCTTAGATGCGGAACCCGGAGGACCGTTTGCTGGAAGTGCGGGACCCGGGGGACCGTTTGCTTGGAAGTGCGGGACCCAGGGGACTCTTTACTTGGATGTGGGACCCGTAGGACCATTTGCTGAAGTGCGGGACCCGGAGGACCGTTTGCTGAAGTGCGGAACCCGGAGGACCGTTTGCTTGAATGGATGTAGATTTTGCTTGATGAGGAGGTGGTGATTTTTGGGGCTCACCCAGGACCAAGTTGTTGCCGTGAGTCGCACTTTGATGTTGACTATTTGATTTTGACTTTTGATGGGGTGCGGGCACAGTTGACTGCGGAGTGCTTTCTGCTGGGGATGAATTGTAAAAACTGATTTTTTGAGAAAATAAAAGACACCCTACTTCGAGTGGGAGTTTCTATCTTATTTCTGCTGGGGATGAATTGTAAAAACTGACTTTGTTGTCATTTGAACTCTTTCTTATTGCTGGGATCCTGAACTTGTTGCTGGTTCTCCTAGGTTGCTTTATGAACTTGACAAGGGCCATCTCTAACGCATTTTTTACCTGAGACACGGGCGCTTCCTCTGTTGGCTATGGGACGCGCGCACCTTGTAGACCGGTGTCGGGAGGCGCGCGCCTCTGGGAGGCGAAATTCGGGGCCTGACATTTGCTGACCAAAAGATCCCCCCAACAGCTATAATATCAGCTTCTGGTCGACAATTTGATTCCAACAGCTCTCTTTTGCCATTTTTGAATACCATTTTATTGCTCAATTTTGATTGTGATCTTCTTTCCCATGGCTTCTACCCAATTTAGTCTTGATGTCGAGGTTGTCAAGAGTTACGAGAAAGATTTGTCGACATTCGTGTATTCTTTCAAGACCCATCCTAAAAACGTTTTCATCAAAGATTTCGGGTTTCGAATTCTTTTCACTTTGCGGACATTGAAGCCGGATTGGGACTTGTTGAAGGCTGCTGTAGCTTTTGGGATTGTGATAGCCATACATTCAACTTTTCGGCTAATAAAATGGTGCCGACCGTCGATGATTTTGGGGCCATTCTCGGTATGCCTTTGGCCGGTCGGATTGCCATCCCTAAGTATCACCACAGTGTTGTTGACTCTTGGGTTGACCTTCTGAATCTCCCTGTTGGAGAGGTGAAGAAGATGATGCACGGGACCGTTGTTGACATAACTGAGCTTCTGATGTTTTTCAGCTTGTATTCGGAAGATGTCGCGGTTCAGTCTTTTAAGAGAAATGCCATGGCTGTCTGTCTTTTCAGCGAGGTTCTGTTTGTCACTCCTCTGGGTACTGCGGATGCGCAGTTGGCTGAGATCGCGTTGCAGGCGAAAGGACAACGATTTAGCATAATTCCGCTCATTGTAAGAGAGACCTTGCATGGTCTGGATGAATTGCATCGTACGGGTGAGATGCAACGAGGAAGCCCCTTGCTTTTGACCCTATGGCTTCGGGAGCATTTCATGCTTTATGCGTCAGACGGCGACCTCTCTTGTTTTGCTGTTCATAGGCGACGGTTGCTGATTAGAGATTTGACTGAAGAGGGTTGGAGGAGATTCTTCACTTCTCGTCTTACAGCTGACATTGAGTGGTTCCCTTGGGGTCTTTGCCCTTTTGTGGAATGGACCTTCGGTTTTCAGCATGTGGTTTTATCCGGGTTGAGAGATTCTTCGTTTTACCAACCCGAACGGGTTTTGAGACAGTTCAGTCATCAGCAAATAATTCCTTTTCCGAGGACCGGGATGCTTCGTCCAGTTTCTTACATGGGTCCGGACTTCTCGAGTGAGCTTCAGTCGGCTTGGGGAGATGACCGTAACCGGTGGGCTTCCGCTCCTTTGCATCGGGGTAGTATCTTTCTTCCCGAGAGTTACTTTGATCACTTGCTTGGTACCGTCTACCGCGGCATTATTTGGGCAGATGCTCTTCGGGCTGAATTGCTAGGGAAGGACTTTGAGCCTAGCAGTGCTTTGCGGTTCAAGGAGGCTGCTGCTGATGTGAACAATATTCTGACCGACCCTTTCGGTACCCCTTTGGATGACTTTTATGCTCGGAGGCGCTCTGTTGCGCAGAAGGTTTCGGTCTGTATCAGTGTTCCTAGACCTCCCAAGAAGAGTAGGATTGATGGTCATTCGGGTGGTCCTTCAAAGGCCAAGAGAAAATTAGATTTTTCCTAGTACCCCCAAGAGATTGCAAGTAAAATAGACCACTTGTTTTAGGATTTTAATGTTTTTGTGTCTTTTAGTAGCTCAACAAATTCTTGTAATGATCAAAGTAATTCAAGAAATGAATAAGAATTGCATCTCGTTAATTTGGAATGATTTGGGTATTTGTTTATGTTTTAGACCGCACCCGAAGGTTGCCTACGTTCCTCCAGTGTAGAGGCTCAGGTCTCCGTAGTTCAAATAAACGAAGACATTTTTTTTTGTGTGCACCCTGTTTTTTGCCTAGACAGCCCTTTCGGGTTTTCAATCTAGCGGGCTTCTTTTTTACACGTGCTCTAATTTTTGCCTAGGCCTCCCTTGCGGGTTTTCAACCTAGCGAGCTCTTTTTTTTTTTTGATGGCCTTCATTTATTAAGCGTAGAATCTCTTCAACTTGTCGAGGTTGACTTCTTTTGGCAGCTGGTCTCCATCTAAATCCTCTAGTCGGACTGCACCGCCGCTTAGTATCTTCTTGACCACGTACGGACCGATCCATCGGGGTCCCCATTTTCTAAGGGGGTTCATGGCATTAGGAGGGTGTTGTCTTAGGACCAAATCTCCCACTTTGATGTTTCGAGGCTTCACCGTTTTGTTGAAAGCCCTTGCCATTCTTTGTTGATAGGCTCTCGTACGTTCGAGTGCCCTTAGCCTTTTCTCATCGAGTAGAGCTAGCTGTTCATATCGACTTTGCATCCAATCGATTTCATTGACTTGGTTCTCGAGGAGGACCTGTAGGGATGAGACTTCGAGCTCTATTGGGAGTACAGCTTCGGAACCATACACCAATGCATAAGGAGTTTCTCCAGTTGCTGTCCGTATTGACGTGCGGTAGCCCCACAATGCTAGAGGTAGCTTTTCGGGCCAATCCCTTCCGATGGAGGCCATTTTCTTCACAATGGTCTCGATTGTCTTATTGGCTGCTTCGACCGCGCCGTTTCTTGAGGGCGGTATGGAGATGATTTATGCTTGGTAATCTTGTATTCTATCAGGAGCGCGTCCATCTCTTTCTCAAAGTGAGAACCGTTGTCTGAGATGATTTCATGAGGAACGCCGTACCGGCACATGATGTGGGTCTTCACGATTTCAGCCACTTTCTTGGCGTTGAGAACCCGGTAAGCATGTGGTTCGACCCATTTTGTAAAATAGTCCACGGCTACTAGGATGAAAGATTGTCCGTTGCTGCCAGTAGGGTAAACTTTACCGATGATGTCTATGCCCCAACAAGAGAAAGGCCATAGCGTGGTCATATTGTAAAGCTGTGAGGGCGGAGCGTGCTGTAGGTTGGCATGGAATTGGCATTTGGCTCACCTTTTGACTTTCTCGATGCAGTCTCTCACCATGGTACTCCAATAATAACCCATGCGGAGTATCTCCTTGGTCAACATAAACCTATTCATGTGGGGCCCACATTCACCTTCGTGGATATCATGCATAATCACCATTTGAGACTTCTTATTGCTATCCTTGGGATAAGTGCCGTTCTTGAGAAAATTCATGATATCTGAATACCATGGGGAGCTTGCCTGGACCTCATTGACCTCGATACTCATGCAGTATGCCGGACTGTTTCTTCGGGAAATTTTAAAGGGCTTCACCATTTTACCCTCGGGTATTTCGACCAGTGAAGCGATGGTGGCTAGTGCATCAGCAAAACGGTTCTTGTCCCTTGGCAGGTAGTTAAAGGTGATTTCTTGAAACTATTCAACCAACTCCTTGAGATGTTGACCATACCTTTGCAGAGTCGAGTCTTGAATCTTCCACTTTCTAGATGTCTGATTGATGATGAGTAAGGAATACCAAATACCTCTAAGCTCGTGACATTTCTCTTGAGGGCCGCTTCGAGCCCTGCTATGCATGCTTCGTACTCGACGATGTTGTTGGTGGCTTCAAATTCGAGGTGGATAGCGATTGGAGTATACATGTCCTTTGGATCGACAAGTAACATCCCTATGCCATATCCATGCTTATTGGCCGCGCCATCGAAAAAAAGTTGCCACTTATCTTCCTTTGTTGTAGCGCAAATTAAATGCTCGTCAGGGAACTGTACGTCTTCCCCCTTCAATTCGTCACACGGAAATTCAGCAAGTTGATTACTGAACACTTTCCCCCTGATGGATTGGAGTATGACGTAAGTGATATCGTAGCCGGCGAGCATGAAATACCATTTGGCTATTCTTTTTGACATGAAAGATTTCTCGAAGATGTCGCGGAGCGGGTCCACTTTTGCTACCAACTTGATTGGGAAGGCCTCCATGTAGTGCTTGAGCTTTTGAGTAACCCAAACCAATGCCGCACAAGACTTTTCTAAGAAAGAGTAGTTCTTCTCAGCTCTTTGAAACCGGCGGCTGACAAAGTAGATATCATTCTCTTTTGGGGGGTCTCGCTGTTCTTGTGCTAACATAGCCCCTAGGGCTTCATCGTTGATAGTGAGATAGAGCAATAGAGGCTTCTCCTTGTGCGGTGGAACCATAACTGGAGGGCATGTCAAGTAATACTTCACTTGGTCGAGGGCTTCTTGGCAAGCATCGATCCATTCTAGAGCCACATTCTTCTTGAGTAGCTTGAAAATTGGTTCACACATGGAAGTGAGTTGGTGTACAAACCGGTTGATGTATTGAAGTCTGCCCATAAAACCTTTGATTTCTTTCTGTGTCTTTGGAGGAGGCATGTCAATGATTGTCTTGATCTTGGAGGGATCGGCTTCAATTCCCCTCTCAGTGACCATGTAATCGAGAACCTTTCCTCTGATGACCCCAAAAGTGCACTTTGCAGGGTTGAGGCTCATGTTGTGTTGTCGGAGTCGTTCAAAGAACTTGCGAAGATCGATCAAATGTTGACCGTTGGTTCCCTTCGAATGGATGATCATGTCGTCTATATAGACCTCGATCTCTTTGTGAATAATGTCATGGAATAGATCCGTAACATCCCTTTGGTACGTAGCCCCAGTGTTCCTAAGCCCGAACGGCATGACTGTGTAGCAAAAAGTGCCCCATGGTTTTGTGATAGCTGTCTTGTGTTGGTCCTCCTCGGACATGAGAATCTGATTGTAACCGGCAAAACCATCCACAAACGAGCGGACTTCATAGTTGGCAGTCGAATAGACGAGCATGTCGATGTTTGGTAGCGGAAAATCATCTTTCGGGGAAGCTTTGTTCAAATCCCGGAAGTTCACACAAACTCGAACCTTGCCGTTTGCCTTTCTGACTGTCACAATGTTGGCTAACCAAGTCGGATACTCAATGACTTTGATAAAACCCACACTGAGGAGCTTTTCAATCTCTTCTTTGACTTGTAGGGACCATTCTAGCTTGATCTTTCTGAGTTTCTGCTTTACTGGCTTGGCATCCTCTCTGATCGGAATTCTGTGCTCTGCGACCTTTCTGTCCAAACCTGGCATGTCTTTGTACGACCATGCGAATACATCCACAAATTGTTTGAGCAGTGCAGTCAATCTGTCTCTGTCTTCCCCCTTGAAGAAGCTGCCTATCTTCGTTTCTTTCGGCTCTTCGTCGGTACCCAGATTAACAACATGCAATTCCTCATCAGCCCCTGGACCATTTTCACCACGACAACGAACCTGTTGAGCTAGTTCATTTAGGTATGTTATGTTTTCGTGGTCTATTTCATCATAATTCGAATCGTTATTAACTTGTTCATTAAGTTCGTTATTAGTTAATTCATCATTTATGATGTTTGCAATCTCGGGGTACTCAGAAATATCGAATTTTTCATTAGCAAAGAAAGGAAACACACGCTCAGCTAAGGCCTCCATATCCTCTTGGGTGAGGGTATTAGAAACACTCTTGGACTCGAAAGTAAGTGTGAGCCGCTCTTCCTTTGTTGCTGTGCGGGGTATACAACCCATTTCTCAGACTAAAAATTCCTCGGATACCATGGGCCCCTTCGTAGAATACCAGTTGTTGATTGGCTCGGATCTTGGCTGGATCTTGCTGATAGATGGACTCTCCATTTCTGTGTTGTCGGAGATGGCGTTGACTTGACAATCATCCATGATGGCAAATTCTTCGAACATGGAGGCTAGATCGGATAGTTCTTCCCCCACGGTAATCTCTACCTCGGATTCCATAGTCACTTTCTTGCCCCACCACTCTCAGGGTGACATCGGAATAGGCTCCCTTTCTCGTGTCGGGATTTCGCAATCAGTGAAGATCTCGAGGCCGGGCTTTCTGACGCCCTTGTCGTTAACCCATGGCTCGGGAAAGATCATGTATGGAACATCTTCCCCTTGGCGAACAAAATAACCGTTCAGCGTGTTGCGGTAAGGCCTCAAGTTGGGGATTTCATATTGTCGACCTTCTTTGCGAGCTCAGGTCTTTTGATTCTTGACTGCTTGCTCATATTTTAAGTCATTCTCGGTAGGCTCGTATCCCAAACCAAACTTGTTTCTGACAAAAGGAACCTCTACGGGGTGCAATATTCCTTGTTGATGCTTCCTTAGGCCTAGAATGGGAAAGTGATTCATGTTCCTCATCATACGAAGGATTTTAGGATTACTGAGGGTCCATTGCCCATTTCCCTTTTCATTGTCGATGGCGTTGACGCCGGGGAGAGTGGAATCTTCTATCCCGTATTGAACTTGGTGAACGGGTTATCCCCCATTTCTATGGATGGTGACATTCTCGGCCATGACGGTGACTATCTCGTCCCCATTTCTGATCTTGACACACTGATGGAGAGTGGAAGGGACAGCATTGGAACTGTGGATCCATGGTCGGCCCAAAAGTAAGTTGAACGAAGCTGGGACATCAAGTACTTGGAATGGGACGGACATGATCATGCTTCCAAATTCGATATCGACTTCTAGCATTCCCATGACTGTACGGGAAGTGCTGTCGTACCCTCTAATGACTTGGGTAGAAGGTTGTAAATCGGAGCTTTTGAGCCCCAGTATTCCCATGACTCGGCTAGGCATTAAGTTGAGTGCGGAACCACCGTCTACTAAAACTCTTGAAATGGGTCTCCCCCTTGCCTTTACTTTGAGGTAGATGGCTTCATTGTGATCGGACCTAAATGGCGGGAGGTCCATGTTGGCAAAAGTGATGACATTGCCGAAGTGAATGTGACCTATCATTGCTGTGAGGTCTTCGGGAGTTGTGTCGGGAGAGACTTATGTGTCATCTAAGTTCTTGATGAGGAGGTCTCGGTGCTTCTTTGATGATGCAATAAGGTCCCAGATGGATATGTTGACTTGTGTCTTATTGAGTTGTGTTAACAAAGGATCTTCGGGTGTGTCGCGTGCTTGCGATCTTGGAGAAGAGGTGTTGGTTGCTGTATTTGTGGGAACCAAGGCGCTCGCTATTACCCGGCCACTGTGGGTGAGCACATTCACAGACCCTTGTAGCTTCTTCTTCCTATTCTCTAAGACTTCCCTCATAATCTCATCATAAGTCACAACATAACAAGAATTATCAAGTTTATTCAGGCCATCAGAGCCCTCATTCACAATTGGGATCGAATGAGTGGTTCCTTCAAACCCTCCTACCTCTATTACATTGACACCACCCTCATTAGGGATTATGAATTCCTTCTTGTCTATAAGGTCTTGGATGGTGTTGCGGATGGAGAAACAATCCTCGGTGAGGTGGCCGGTGCATTGATGGTAGTCACACCACTTGTGGTGGGCATGGTTGGGACGGAGCGGTTGTGGTTGCTTGTACCCTTGAAGAGGAGTGATTTGTCCCTTGGCCTTTAGAGCTTCATAGGCCTCAGTGATGGTCATGCCATTGATAGGAGTGTAGACGCGGTCGTTTTGGAACCGCTTGCCTTGTGGTGGAGGGACCTTCTTGTAATTCCCCTTGTCGGTAGTAACGGCATTGACAGAAGCCTCCTTGTTTGAATTAGAGGCGGCCTTGTAACGGTAAGTAGGAGTGGCTTTCTTAATCTCCTTGAGCAAGTCATCCATGCGTACCCCCGCCTCATACATTTGGGAGAAGTCGGAGTAGCAAGCCCCACTTAGGTGGGTGCTGAGATCAATCTTGAGACACTTGAGGAAAATGCCCATTTGCTCTTTTGTGTTTGGCCTCTCAACAATTTCAGAGAGCTTGTCATTCCATCTCCTTGTGAAGTCAATGAAGGACTCGTTGTCTCTTTGAGTGGTGTTCTCGAGCTCTTTCCTTGTGGGCCAGTGAGTGGTGTTGCCTTGATATTGATTTTTGAAGGCAAGCATAGCGGCATCCCAATCAAGACGGACAGTGAGCGGGAGAGTTGCATACCAATCTTTTGCCGCCCCCTCGAGGGTGAGAGGAAAGCATTTAGCCATAACTTTTGGGGAGACCTTCTTCGGAACCATAGCCCAAATGTAAGTCTCGATATGAGCCATCGGGCATGAGTTGCCCTTAAACTTGCTAATGTCGGGCATCTTGAACTTGTCGGGAGAAAGGCCATCGTGCTCATAAGAATGGATGACTGATAAAGGCTTGTGTTGGAGCCTTTTCCCATGTTGAGGCCGTCAAATTTCTGATCAATGTAGGCCATGATGGAGTCGACCATTTTGTGATCGTTGTTGTCGGTGCTTGGTTCCTCCACTTTTTTGGTACGGGCACTAACATATGGGCTTTCAAACAAGCCTTGGGTCCACTCGGATTCCTCATTGTCATTGACCCCCTTGTTCTTGGAGAGCTTGAGGAGCTTGGCTTTCAATTGGATGACCTCGGCCTCGTGGGCCTCCCTTTGACTATCGACATGAGCTTGCCACAAGGCTTCTTTGGTTTGAGCCTCGTTGTTGAGAGAGGTAACTTGTTGTTGAAGAGTTTGGACCATGGCAGAGAGTTGCTCGAGAGTCATGGTGTTGTTGGTGCTGGAGTCGCCGACCATTGATGATGCAGAAGCTGTTGGAGTGATCGGTTCACGGACAAGCCTGTTGGATGAATCCCTGTAGACGCGGAGAGTACCAATCGGACCTATAATTGGAGAAGTAGCCCTTGTTAGTCTCGGTTCACACTTTCGGTCCATGAAGAAGTTGAGAACACACAGTTGGGCACACGACTCGAACTACATAAGGAAAAGACAATTTTTTTTTTTTTTTTATAAGTCGGAGGGAACGGGTCCCTTTTGGGGTTTCTAAGAAGATAATGGAATCTTCACACTAGTATATAGACCATCTCGCGGTCCCATATACTCATCGGATACCATCACGTTTGTGAATCCTACATGTATCGGGATTAAACTAAATTAATGTAGTAAAGCATACATGCGGGGACGGATTTTATTTTCTTCCAAAATAACAACTTTTGGGGACGGATTTTTATTGCGTCCGTTTCAACAAGTTGGCATGTATGATTTGAAAACATTAGTTTAGGGAAATCTCGGTACATGAAAACCGACTTGGTCACGGAGTGTTAGACCCTAACTAGAATTGTGTGGTTTGTGCTCGGCTAAAGAAAGGCTTAAAGGTCACCCCCGGCATGTAGTCATGAACTACGCCACGGGCTGAGGTTTACCGCTACGAAAGAGTCAAGGTCGAGTGGAGCTTGAAACTTTCTAGGACGGGCCTCGACGGGTTTGGGGTTGGACTTGTGCGACTCGATAGTGAGCAATTCATAGGAGTAATGTGCATGTAGTGTGAGGTCTATCACGTAACAAAATTTTTTATTTATTTATTTATTTTTATTTTTTTTTGAAAAGAAAAGATAAAAAACACATAAGCACGTAAATTACAACTCCTGAATCACCCGTGTGACCGGTACATAAACACAAAATTAAAACAGTCCAAGGGTCCAATTCTGTTCTGATGCAGGCAACTATGCCCACACCCCACTGTTCTGTTCAGTCCCTGAAACTTGTTCTTGTCCTGAAAGTTGGCCCAGAAGCGCGCGCCTCAGGCTGGTGTTGTGGAAAGCGCACGCCTGGCGCATTGTATATGGGAGGCGCCCGCTTCTGGGCTGACTTGTCAGAATGTCAGAAACTTATGGACTCAGGGGATTGCCCTGGTCCTGATTGTGTGATGAAACCCCTGCAATGTTTGTTAGCATGAAATAATAGGAAGAATAGGAAGAACACATGGAAGGTGGGCGATTCTGGAATTTGATGTGGGACGCGCGCGCTTTGGACAATGAAGGTCCGAGGCGCGCGCTTCCTATATCAATTTCCAGAATGCCCAGTAAAGTGAATTATGAGCAGAAACACAAGTTTAACCCTCAAGCCATACCCAGCAGAGTCGCCACTGTAGATACCCCAGGGGGAGCCGCGGCTTGGCTAGAGCGCGCGAGTTACCCTAGGATGTCCACTTTATTTTAAGAGTCGCCACCCACGTTTTTGGAGGAATGCGAGAAAACCTAAAGAAAGCCAATTTTTGTACGAAAACCAGAGATTCGGGAGAGAAGGGTTCGGGGGTTAGGTTACGAAATGGGAAGTACTTAAACACCCATTTCGCCCGAGCAAAGTCGGTCTTGTTTGTTCATAATTCACTTTAAAGATAAATGTGTTCTTCCTATTTGAATAATGATAAAAAGGGGTTTTATTGTTTAAAATGTAGGGAGATAACTCCTAGGACAATTCAATGTAATGAAACGGCCATTGGTGTCATGTCCCAAATGGTTTTGGGGTGATTTCACATTTGATTGAAGAAGAAGAAGAATTAGAAGAAGAAGAAGAAAAAGAAGAATAAAGTCAAGACATTTTACCTATAATATCTTTCAAAGAGAACCTCTTGAAAAGTCTTGAAGAAGAGGTTGAATACTTGGAGAGAATATCTTTAGTAAATTGCCTAGAGTAAGGTTCAAGGTGGGAAATTCTTAGGGTGCCAAAAGAGGTCAAAAAAGGGTCCAAAGTCCTCCTTCCAATGATGGATTGGAGGGGTTTTTATAGTTGAAAAAGGGGAGTTTTTTGGAGCCAAACGGAGTCTTCAAGAAATCTTTCCCGTGCAAAATCATGTATAATGAGCAAGGGAGAGATTCTTGGGCAGAATCTGTAACTGACGCACCCCAGAAGCACGCCCATCCCACCTAGACGGCGAAAGGCGCGCGCGTCTGGCCTCAAGGGGCAGAGGCGCGCGACTCTGAAAGGCAAAATCTGACAGAATGGACTAGAAAGTTAGAACTGTTATTCAGTTTAGTCCCTGGACTTAGCGGAGCCCGTCTGGAACTTAACCAAAGTAACTGAAACTAACAGAAAACACTTAAAAGAGGGAGAAACACAAAATCAAGTGTGCAATCGGGGTGAGCGGTCCAAGGCGGGGTGTCTACAGAATCCTATGCCATTAGCTTACACCTTGATGACAATTATGGGATTCTAAATGGTGGGATCCTGTGTTATTAACTTACGTCTTGATAACAATCGTGGGATACCCGGTTGTAAATCCTGTGCCATTAACTTACGTTTTGATGACAGTCATGGGATTTAAAGTTTGCTGATGCAGATTTCGTTGCTCACCCATGATCTTGGATGCCCGGTGAGAATAAATTCGTACAGAGAAATAACTTTGCTTGTTCCAATTATGAAAATATCCATTTGTTGACGACTCAATGTTCCATCTTGAACCGGGTTCAGATTCGACCTCTTGGTCTAAAGCAGGGATTTTTCTGACCTTTCTGTTAAAAGCAGGGCTTTTCTGGAATTTCCCAATAAAATATAGTTTTCTGAGATTTTTCTTGGGATACCTTGTACGAGGGAACGGTGTCTCGTATGAGACTTCTCTGTGTGAACCCTAGGCAAGGGTGTCCCTCTGAAGGCCTTGAGAGAAAAGGTCAATACCTATGTTACTATTAATGCTGATCAGATGCATCTGACTGGTACCCGTATTGCAGCTGTCCGTGGCTTTCTATGGTGGGCCCTTTTTGAGACGCTATTTGCCAATCATGCGTTGACAGCCCTTTTCACTTTGCTGAGCTGCCTGAGGGATATGCAGCATGTTACTGATGCTAGTTGGGGTTCTGCTGGCTTGGCCCACTGCTATGTGGCCATGGATGAGAGTTCGCGTGATCAGACGAACGCTGGCTTAGGAGGTTACAGTCATGCCTGGGAAGTATAATAATCATCTTCTTCTGTATTCCTCCTTTGTTTCAGCCCCATTTTACTTTCTATTTTGGTAACTCATTCAGTTTTGACATTTTTCTATGTTTCTCCCATTTTGCAGGCCTGGAGATACGCTATGTTTGGTCTCTTCTCTTTCAATCTTCGAGACAACACTGTTATGTTCCCAGATACTCTGAGATGGCGTCGGGATAACAGCGATACCCGTGACGAGTAGGCCGAGGGGGCTGACATGACGGTGGAGCGCATGAGGATGTATTTTGACAGATGGGAGGCCGTCCCTGAGTCCCCTGTTGCCTTCTTTCCTTGGCGGAGTCTGGGCTTTGATCATGTTCACGTGTTTGCCGGTATGAGGCTGTTGATGATTGGCCTTGGCGGGGGATGCTTTTACTTAGGAGAGAGAGTCTCTCGCCAGCAGGGTGGTGGCAGACTCAATGTCGTTGTTCCTCTGGACCCGCCGGCTCATATGCTTAATTCTTATGCCATTGCAGAGGAGGAGAGAGGGGACCTCATTATTGGTCAGGATGCATTTGACCACATGTCTCAGGAGGCTGATTATCAGGACTTCCTTGCTCGTCTCATGCCCCGATTGATTATAGAGGGTGATCAGGCTTAGGCCCAGGGAGTTGTCCACATTCCTTTCCGTCCACAGCTTGGACCGGCTTCCTTTACCTACATCGTGGCTGAGGGTGTAGAGAGTACCGAGGATCTTCCCGCATAGTACGATGTTCCTGAGGGACTTGTTCCTCCTGCTGACGCGACTATGGAATGATTTATGACCCTTCTTCCGTCATTTCTTGTCATTCTACCATTTATCTCTTTGTTTATCATTTTTCTGAATACTTTGAGATCTCTATTTGTTTCTTCTCAACAGGTGCCTATTGCTGAGTAGGGATGACCAAACCGGCCCGGAACCAGAAAACCGGACCGGAACCGGACCGGAGAAGCCCGGAACCAGAGCGAACCGGCGAGTTAACCGGAACCGGTGTAACCAAGGGCCGGTTAAGGTTCACATAAATGGCGAACCGAAACCGGACCGGAACCGGAACCAGACCGGCGTTTCCATTAAAAAAATAAAAATCCCTTGTTTTTCAATAAATTTTAACATGTTTATTCATTATTGTATGATAAATTAAAAAATCCCTTGTTTTTCAATAAATTTTAACCAGTTTATTCATTATTGTATGATAAAAAATAAAAAAATAAAAAAAAATGTAGTGTGGAACCGAACCGGAACCAGACCGGAACCGTACCGGAACTGGATTGTGATGACCGGAACCAGAATCGGTGTAACTAAGGGCTGGTTAAGGTTCACATAAATGGCAAACCGGAATCGGCGTTGGTCATCCCTATTGCTGAGTATAGAGAGGTCGCCGGACGGCTTGCCCAATTCATGGCCTATGCCAAGAGGGTGAAGAGAGAGACTGCGGAACTCTTAGGCCGGTTGGCTCGCCAGATAGCAGAGTCGGCTTCTTGCGGGAAGATACCTCGGACGGACGAGTGATCACGTGGCGATGGCGACGTCTCCTTCCTTTTGATGCTGAGTAGATAGGATCCCCCATTCCCTGTTTTGTTGATGATGTACTTATTGCCTCGGCGTAGGCGAGGACAATTTTTCCTTTCTTTGGTTTGTACCTATGCAACAGTTATTTCCTAACTCTAACACACAATAGATTAGTTAATTTTAGTTTTATTTCTGACTGTGTAAATGAATTGATTCACATCCGGTTGGTCAACCGAGGGGTAATTTTATGAGGTGGATTCGTGTTGGGCCATTTGTATGTGATGTATAAACTGTTTCGGGTGAGTTTTTGAGGTGATTGAGACATGTTTTGACTTGCCGGGCAACCTGGGATTTGAGCAGAGTTGTTGCTGTTCTGAACTAGGAGATGCCTCGTACGAGACATCGATGTCTCGTACGAGTCATCCTCTGAATTTGCGGCTGTTTCTCCTTTTTCCTCGAGGATTCGGTGTCCAAACTTGTATATAAACACCTCTAGTCCGTCCTAGAATACCATACAGCCTTGAATCAGTTCTGGGAACCTTTCTTTTGGAATAAAATTCTCACACTTTTGCTCCCAATGGCCCTAAGTAAGTCCGTCCCTTCATCAATAATTGTTGATGAGTTCTCCTTGGACTTAGAGTTAGTGTAACGCTACAAGGGCGATTTAGCAACATTCTTTCGCTCATTCAATAAGCCTCGTCAAGAGAGATTCGTGGAGATGTTTGGGTTTAAGATTCTTTTCACCTTGAAGAATCTAAAACCGGAATGGGACCTTTTAAAAGGAGTTGCACGCTTCTGGGATCCATCGACTCATCTCTTCAACTTTTCACTTAATGAGACGGTCCCTACTGTAGAGGAGATGGCGGCTATCTTGGATATGCTGTTGACCGGGGTGATTGTGGTTCCTAATTGTGACAAGGTACCGGCGGAGTCTCTTAGGGACTTATTGAGTATTGGCCTTCCTGAGGCACATAGGTCTATTCATAACCGTTATGTCGATCTCCACGCTTTTCCTAGGAGATTTAAAGATTGGGTGACTCGTGGTCATAGTGAGGATTCCCAGTGTTGCCTCTTGGCATTGTGCTTATTTTGGAGCGTGCTTTTCATGAGAAAGTATGGCATGGCTAACACGGAGCTCATGGACATCGTTCTTCAAGCTAGAGGACGGGCCTTCAACATAATTCCTCTTATCTTGGGGGAGACCCTTCATGGTCTTGATGAGTTACACCGAACCGACTCTATGACTCGGGGAAGCCCATTACTGTTGAAAATTTGGCTTAGGGAACATTTCAAATTGTTGGACTCTCCGATCGAGTATTCTCCTTATACTTTCCATAGGCGGAGACTGTTAGTGAAGGGTCTCAGCATTTAGGAGTGGGCTCATCTTTTTTCTAAAGCGGAGACTAATGATATTGCTTGGTGCCCATCCTTTTGGAAGGTGAGGAGGTTCGTAGCTAATACCCTTGGGTACGACAGGGTCGTCCTTCTGGGTTTGAGGGACTCCTCTTTCTATTTTGCTCGGAGGGTAATGTGACAATTCGGTCAACAGCAGGACACTTTCTTGTAAGGGGGACGGCCTCGAGACATTTCTTTCCTGGACTCAGAGTTCTCTACGAGCTTGGCTCGCGCTTGGGGGAAAGGCACCACTATGGATCGTTGGACCAATCTTCGTCATGATGGAGAGAGCATCTATTTGTCCGATCAATATTTGGATTGGTTTCTGAAAGAACTCCGTCCCAGTGTCGAGGGTATTGACGAGATCCGCACTCTCTGTTGGGGGACTAAGTCGAGCCTAGCTTGAATTTGAGAAAGAAGGATGCTAATGAGGATCCTTCTAATATCAGTGTAGATGCCACTCAAGATTTTCTGGATAGTGACTTTTACGAGAAGAGAGCAAACGGACTTCCCGGTAAACTCCAAGCTCTGGATAGGCCTCATGTATTCGCGAGACTGACTCCCTCGGTGTTCAGTCGACTGGATGTTCCTCCCGGTTTCGAGATACCTTGGTTCAAGAGGAAGAGGGATGACAAGGCGGATCGTGGTCAAGCCGCTACTAAGTTAAGGAAGAAATAGATCTTTAGGAGTATCGAGAGATTGCTATAGATAGACCAATGTTTAGACTTTTAGTATTTTATTTATTTTCTTTCGCAAGTTGGTATTCATGTTAGAAATTTTCTTATTGTTTTCTTGAAATGCATTCAATTAATAAGAAGACAAGATTTTGATTTTATTTATTGAATAGACCGGACCCAAAGGCTGCCTACGTTCTCCTTTTACATCAATTAAATAAGGAGCTCAGGTCATCGTAGTTATTGTTTAATAAAGGGAAAATATGTTTGCTGAATGACATGACTCGCACGAGACATAGGTGTCTAGTATGAGACTGTCCCCTATTATTAATTTTTTTTTTATGCACTCCCTGATTTTTGCCTAGACCGCCCTTTCAGGTTTTCAATCTAGCGGGCTTCTTTTCTCGTGCTCTCTGCTCTAATTTCTGCCTAGGCCACCCTTGCGAGTTTTCAACCTAGTGAGCCTCTTTTTTTTTTAAATAGGGGACGGACTTATGAATAGTACTTCTTCAGCTTGTCCATGTTGACGGGATTCGGCAGTTGATCCCCATCTAGGTCTGCGAGTTGTACCGCTCCTCCAGAGAATACTTTCTTGACTATGTAAGGGCCTATCCATCTTGGTCCTCACTTTCCCATAGGATTGAATGGTCCAGGTCAATGTTCGCGTAGGACAAGGTCCCCTTCTTTGATGTTTCTGGTCTTGACTTTCTTATTGAATGCTCGGGCCATTCTCCGTTGAAATGCTTGGATATGCTCGGTGGCTCGGAGTCGTCGTTCATCTAGCAGGTCTAGTTGTTCATAAGGGCTGTTCAACCATGCGACTTCATTCACTTGGTTTTCCAGGCCCTTAGTGATGGTACCTCTAATTCGATTGGTAGCACTGCTTCCATCCCATAGGCTAGGGCGTATGGAGTTTCACCGGTAGCAGTACGAATTGAAGTACGGTAGCCCCAGAGCGCAAGAGGTAGCTTGTCGGGCCAGTCTCTGCTAGTCTTATCCATTTTCCTAGTAATGGTCTCAATGGTCTTGTTAGCAGCTTCGACTGCTCCATTGGTTTGTGGTCGGTACGGTGATGACTGATGTCTCTCTATTTTGTACTCTGCGAGTAGTTGGTCACATTGTTTCTCAAAGTGTGTGCCGTTGTCAGATATCATCTCATGAGGTACGCCATATCAGCATATGATGTTGGTCTTAATGAACTCAGCCACCTTTCTGGCATTCAAAACCTTGTAAGATTGAGCCTCGCTCCATTTAGTGAAGTAATCAACGGCGACTAATACAAATGAGTGCCCATTATGACCTGTCGGTGAGACTTTGCCAATGACATCTATTCCCCATGTAGAAAATGGCCAAGGGGATGTCATGGGGTATAACATGGACGGTAGTGCGTGTTGCAAGTTGGCATATATCTGGCACTTGTGGCATTTCTTAACCATGTTGGTGCAGTCGGCTTCCATTGTAGCCCAATAGTACCCTAGTCGGATGATTTTCTTTGCTAGCATATTGCCATTAATGTGGGTTCCACAGACTCCTTGATGGACTTGGTCCATGATTTCTACGGCTTGGTGTTCGTTGGCACAAAGTAGACACTACTCGTGGTGTTTCTTGTAGAGGCGATCACCTATGATAACGAATTGAGCGGCAAACCGTTTGAGGGCTATCTTCGCTTTAAGTGATGCGTCTGATGGGAATATTCCGTCTAGGAGGAAACGCCATACATCATAGTACCAAGGTTTATCGTCCAAGGCATTCACGGAGACAAACCCACACTCTTCTCCGCAGTCGTGCAGGTCTATGATTGAGTAATAAGCGGGAGTCGTTCGCCTTGTGACTTTGAAGGTCTTAACCTCAGTCCATTCGGGGATCTCCACAAGTGATGCTAGCATGGCTAGCGAGTCTGCTTAGCGGTTCTTATCTCTAGGAAGATAGTAGAAAGTGACTTCTCTGAACTGTTTGACCAAGTCTTGGAGATGGTCGTTATATTTCTGGAGTGTAGGATCTTGTACCTTCCATTTCTTGAGTGACTGATAGATTATAAGTTGTGAATCGCCGTACACTTCTAGTTCGGTCACATTTCTTTCTAAGGTTGGTTCAAGTCCCGCTATCTAAGCTTCGTATTCGGCAATATTATTAGTGGTCTCAAAGTCAAGGCGTATTGCAAGTGGAGTGCAGAACTCTGAGGGATCTACTAGTAACATACTAATACCATATCCCCATTTATTGGCTGCACCATCGAAAAATAATTGCCACTTATTTTATGCTATTTCCATGATGTCCTCATCAGGGAATCGCGGGTCTTCCCCCTTCGCTTCATCACATGGAAATTCGGCTAAATGATTCGCGAAGACTCTTCCTCTCACGGATTTCTATGTGATGTAAGTGATATCATACCCCGCGAGCATGAAGTGCCATTTGGCTATCTTGAGGAAGCATGCGACTTCTCGAAGATATACTTCATTGGGTCCATTCTGGCAATCAGTTGTACAGGAAACGCTTCCATGTACGGCTTTAGTCTCTCAGCCACCCATACTAGTGCAGCACACGACTTTTCTAATGCAGAGTAATTCAATTCAGCCCCTTGGAAGCGACGGCTGACAAAGTACACGGCGTTCTCTTTCTTCGAATCGGGTTGCTCTTGTACTAGCATAGCCCCTAATGCAGTATCATTGACTGTGAGGTACAAGGTCAATGGCTTCTCTTTATGCGGTGGGACCAACACTGGCGGATTCACTAAGTATTCCTTGTCCGTTTCGAAGGCTTGTTGGCACTCTTCTGTTCATTCTAAGGATGCATTCTTCTTGAGGAACTTAAAAATGGGCTCGCACATCATCGTGAGTTGATTAATGAAACGACTAATGTACTGAAGGCGACCCATAAATCCCTTGACTTCTCTTTGTGTCTTAGGCGGAGGCATGTCAATGATGGCTTTGATCTTAGCGAGGTCTGCTTCTATGCCACGCTCTGTGACCATGTACCCAAGGACCTTTCCTTTTACTAACCCAAATGTGCACTTGGCCGGATTAAGTCTCATCTTGTGGTGTCTCAACCTCTCAAAGAACTTTCTGAGGTCGACAAAGTGTTGCCCATCGGAGCCTTTGGAGTGTATGATACGTCCCCCAAGGTGTGGTGAACGCTGTTTTGTGTTGGTCCTCCTCGGCCATGAGGATCTGGTTGTAACTGGCAAATCTGTCTACGAATGAACGGACCTCATATTTTGCGGTATTGTCAACGATCATGTCTATGTTGGGAAGAGGAAAATCATCTTTCGGAGATGCTCTGTTGAGATCACGGAAATCAACACAAACGCGGACTTTTCCATTGGCCTTGGAGACTTTTACAGTATTAGCCAACCAGGTTGGACACTCTATCACTTTGATGAACCCAACACTCAGGAGTTTCTCTATCTCTTGTTTGACTTGTACCGACCACTCTGGCTTGATTCTGCGGAGTTTCTGCTTGACTGGCTTTGAATCCGGAAGCAGCAGTATCTTGTGCTCAACAATCGAATTGGCTAGCCCCGGCATATCCTTGTAGGACCAAGCGAACCCATCTACGAATTCTCAGAGAAGTGCTATGAGGGCTTGTCGGTCTTCCCCTTTGAAGAAACTGCCGATCTTGGTCTCTTTCGGATCATCGTCCGTCCCCAGATTAACTGTCTGCATTTCTTCGTCATCAATAGGACCATTTCCGCCATGAAGACCTACTTGCTTATTAATTTCTTTTAATATTTGTTCGTTTTCTTGATCTATCTCGTCATATGACTCATTATTATCTAATTTGTTAGAGTTATTAGTTAATTCATCATTTAGGACGCTAGCAATCTCGGGATACTCAGGAAGGTCTATTTTTTCATTAAGAAAGTAGGGGAATACATGTTCCACGATGGCATCCAAGTCCTCTTGGGTGAGCTCATCGGTAGCGGTATCTGACTCTAAGGTAAGAGTTACAAATTTTCTTGCCCTATGGACATAGGGAGTACATCCTAATTCCTTGGTCAGGAAGTCTTCACTTGCTATGGGTCCCCCAGTTGTGTACCAATTCTAGATAGGCTTGTCACTCTTCCGATGAGCTTGGTGTAGTCTCGGTTCGTAGCGTCCCCCTTGTCTATTGCATTAATCTGAGTGTCCTCTAGCTTGCAATGATTGAGAAATTGGCGCAGTAGGTCTTCTCCCAACACAAAGTCCCACTCACTGAATGCTTCGGCCTTGGTACCCCCTAATTCTCAAGGTAGCCACGAGAATTGCATCGGTTATGTTTCAAGCAAGTATGAATCACAGTCACTGAAGATTTCAAATCCCGGTTGGCGCTTCCCCCTATGGTCGATCCATGGTTCAGGGAACATGAAGTATGGAAAGTTTTCCCCCTCGCGTACAAAGTACCCGTTTAGAGTCTTTCGATAGGGCGGTGCTAGTGGTACAATGTATGAAGTCCAATCCCTTTCTTCTTTAGGGATGCCCTTTAATGGTGACACATACCCTAGAACATATTCTGGGGGGTATAGAACGACAGGTGGTGGTTCTTTTATCCCTTGTAAATGCTTGCTAAGCCCAAGACCGGGGAAGTATCCCTCGTTCATCATCATGTTAAGTACTGGACACGTTCCGGAGAATGGAATTGCTTTAGAATGGTCATTTTCATTGTGCACCTCTACCATCTCAACGCTACTTTGCTTTTTGGGAAAGTACGAAAAAGTGAGAAATTTAAAAGGAACTAACTATTACTAAAAATTGAAATTGATAGGAGGGCATTCTCTCACTCACAATGATTCTTGAGTGAGTAGGATCCCTTAAAGAGTAAAAAAAAACAGCTAGTTTAAAAGGAAAGGAAAGAAATGTCTAAGCTATAAAAATGAACTAAAAACTAGTCTATTAAACTACTAACTAATGTAGTGGAAAAGGAGCTTGAGGTTTGGACCCCTCATTCTTCAACACGAGGCCAATTCCATTGCCTATTATCTGTAGGGTGCCTTGGTCGATGAGATCTTGGATCTTATCCCTCAAGTTGTTGCATTTGTCGGTGTGATGACCGCGGCATTGATGGTAGTAGCAATATAGGTGCAAGGCCTTTCCGTCTCCCTCATACTTGGGCGTGTATCCTTTCATAGGTGCTAGCTTTCCTTCCCTTTCGAGCTCACGGAATACTCTCCCAAGTCAGATTTGACTTAAATCTATGTAGACTCTTGGTGCCTTAGGTTGGAGGCTTTGCATGATGCTTTCGTAATGGCCCTCATGACATTGAGGTGATGATTATGTTACTCCTCCATTTGGTTCTTTAGGTCTTGATAAAGCAGGCTGATGCAGTTACCTACCTCATTATTGATGACCTTTTCTTGGTTGTCTTCCAAATTCTGAGCCCTCTCGATGGCGGCATTGTACCACTTACTCATTTCATTGTATTCAGCTTGTAACATTTCGAGCTTACTGCCGTCGATCATCTTCTCGATCTCATCCCAGTCTTTTTTCCTTTTCTCGTTACGCTCTTTGACTTGGTCATGAGCATAATAGGAGGCATAGTCGAGCCCTCTGAAGCGAAACTCTTGCATGATATTGATTTCTGGGGCCTTTCCGTTGGGTAGGCCTTCTTTCCAACCTCCAGTGGCTTCCATCTTGAAGCGCAGATTTTGTGAGATTTCTCTGAGAGTCATTTCCGTGCGGGCGGGCATTGTGTTAGGAGCGTGGAACTACTTTGCTGATCGGACGGACCTAGAGTGTAGAAACTGTGTCAAATCCAGGCTGGGGTCCCAACAAGTCGGATTTTATGAAACGGGGTTGACCAACACGGCAGATTCACAGAAAAAGGAGGATGTCTCGTACGAGACAATGGATGTTTCGTACGAGGCATCCAGCCTAACAGTCAGTTTGCAGATTTTAATCCTTTTGGTTGGATGGAATTTAATCCATTTTAAAAGGTTACTACTCTAGTTCATCCTGGAATAGTGGATTCTGTCACCCTAGAATATGAGCCCCTTGTTTTTCACATGTATTGCACTCTCCCAAACAGACAATTCGGGCAAAGGTCTCATATTCTCATCGGAATCCACCATTCAATTAACCAAACCTAAGTGATCCCGTAGTTGTTTTGCACTTTGTTAAACAACGTATTAATGCAATCAAACCTTGTGAATTTTAGGGGACAACCGAAAGGGACATGTTGAACGGTGCGGTCGAAACTAAGCCAAAATGGCATCCATAATCCCGCACAGAATAATGAAAGTAGGAAAACACAAGCTCGGATTTCCGTAGAGAGGTTCTCCATTCCTTCAAAATCCTTTGTTCAACATTTTACCGAAGGGACATTTTTCATATTCACAAGGGAGGATTACAGATTGTAAAGATGCGTTATCTTGGGCAAAGATTAAAACAACCCTAAGAATCGAACTGACCGGTCTCGAGTAGTGTCTTATTAGATAGTATGTATGCATAAGGTTGATGCAAGGCTTACGGCTAAGGCTCCCCATGAACACAGTCTAGGAGCATGTCACGGAGTAGGTACACCATCTTTGGAGAGACCGGCGAGGGCCATTCGTTAGAATGGGGGTGCTGACTGACATCCGTCCTCCGATTGGGACCCGGGTTTATAGGGTATGTAGTGCAATTATTCTACATGTGTGCACGTGTGTGAGAGTCAAGATCTAGGTTTCAAAGATAAAATAGAAAGTTTTTTTTTAAAGTAAAATAAAAACATGCAATGGCCGGGCCATGCCTACGTTTCCCTCTTGTGGAGGAACTCAGGCCGTCGTAGTTCACACATAAAGCAAACGCATGTAAAGAAGAGAAAGAAACATTTAGCAAGTACTCCTGCAAAACAAAGGTTAGCCTTAAGATATATGGGGAGTTCCTTTGTCGCTAGGAAGGTCCTAGGACCCAGAAACAGAGGGGAGAGCAGATCTGAGACCCTGTGTACGCGTTTGAACCAAACAAAATTCCTTTTCCAAACCAGAGAATCAGATCATCCGGGCAGAACTGAGATGTCTCGTACGAGACAAGGGATCCCTCGTATGAGACAAGGGATCCCTTGTACGAGGCATCTCAGCTGAGGAATATATTACGGTACAAAATGCAGAATTTTGAAACAACGATGATTTCTTTCGACGCAAGTCTAACCCACTTACTGTGATCCGTCCCCAGCAGGGTCGCCACTGTTTACGCGTGAGGTTTTTCGTCCTTTGATTTACCTTTTTAATTGAGAGTCGCCACCATGTTGTTGTCGGAACAAGGACCGAGATATCTGGATTCAGGGGTTAAGTTATGAATTGGGAAGGTCAAGGAGCACCCAATTCACCCAATCTAGGATTGTTCTTGCTAAGAAATCATCATCATCGTTTCAAAATTATGCAAAATGTATGTAAAAGGAAAACAAACAAATAAATAATTGCTTATTTATTTGGAATGTCGGATCATGTGCTTCGAGACCATCTCCATGAATTGGAGAGGCTCTAGGCTGATCCTTTGATGGAATCATACTACTTCAAAGCAAAAAAGGAGATGAGAAGATAGAAAGCAAAGATTTTACCTAAGCGTTTTCTTCAAGAATCCTATGGATGGCCTTGACTAAAGGCCTTGATCTTCCAAATTTTGTGGGTATCAGAGAGGGACTGATTATGAGAGCTTCTTTGATAAGATTTGGAGTCTAGAGTTGACCATTAATTCACCATTAGTCATTCTAGGCAAGAACAACTATATTTATAGGGGTTTTGGACCTAGGGTTTGAGCCAAGAAGGTAAGTTGTGGTGGGAATCCAAGACTTGATTCTCACAGAGGTATATTTGGACTCTAGGATCGTCCATGGGATTTTCCCCGGATTGCATGAGTGTTTGCCAAGAAAAGGGGTTAAGATCAACAAGAAAACTGACCAAAAACCGACTGTCAAGGGGGATACCTCGTACGAGACATCAATGTCTCGTACGAGACATCCATGTGCTGGAATCACATTTTTGCCCTCTGCAGCAGTTTTAATGTTCATTTTGGCCCCTGACTAACGGAGTCAGTCAGAAACTTAACAAAACATGTCCACCTTAACGAGTTTCGACCCAAATCAAAGGCGAGACACAGAAGTAGTGTGATCATAAATGAACGTCCAAAATGGGGTGTCTACAGACAAACAAATTCAATTCAAAATAATTTTGAAATTGACATTTAACTTCAGGAAACACGGTTTCCAAAACCAGCCATCTGACAATTAAATTCAACTCAAAATATTTACCATTGTGTTTCAATTTTAAAACCCTAAAATTGCTTTGCTTGATTCAACTAGGGTTTGATGTTCATGATGATCAAATCACCATGTTCATCAAAACATTTAATAAACAATTTATTCTTGAGTCTAGGATCATCAACAAATTAATCCAATTAACTTTTGATGATCACAAGGAACATAATAATCAAATTATTATTGCAATCTTAGATCCCACATAACGTAATTAAACAGTGCGATTTTATGATCTCCATATATCACATATACATACATAAAATACAAATCACATAAACATCATGAATCTAAATTCAAATAGCATGTTAACACATATAATCCAATTATATTATCAACATGTTATTATTAAAATAATCATGATGAACGGGGCTCTGATACCACTGTTGGGTTTTCCACAATCAAGCGCAATGGAATAAACCCAAAATCCTAGATCCGTTTAAGATGATTAAATTAGTACAAGGTTGAATTTAGAATACTAACCGTGATGGTGCTTTAAAAATTTTTAGATGTTCAATCTCTGTTCTTCGCGCTTCTTTGAATCACGATCACAGGAACACGAACAAGAAGATGATTAAACAATCACCCTCTATGGATATCCACACGCGAAAGAATATCTAGAACCCCTTCTTGATCTGTACTGCTAGAACCAAAATAGGCTATTTGAATTTTGTGTTCTTGATCTTTGATATTCAATATTTGATCAAGAATATTGTTTCTCCAAACAATTAGGCTTCATATGATTAATGGCTGGTGAAAAGATGTTTATATAGGTCCTAGTCCTTAACCCTTAAGGACCTAGGAAACCTAAATCCCGTCACCGAAATTAAGCAGTGGATTTTCGGCCAAGCCAGCACTGGCACGGTCATGCCCTAGATCTGGCACGGTCGTGCCAATAGGGTTGCCAGTGCCTTGCCTTCTATCGATTATTGGCACGGTCGTACTTTGTAATCGGCACAGTCGTGCCATTTGGCACGGTCGTGCTTCATAACCCGCACGGTCGTGCCAGACGAAAATCCTGCCCTTTTGCTTTTTAACAATTCGTTCTATTGTGTGTGACCCCATAGGATTATATCAAGTTAGCAATGAGTCCAAACACATTTTGTTCTCATAAATCATGAGCAGACCCTAGCAGGCCATCATGATTACCCAAATGATACAACTTTATCGAAGTTCGCTTATCCTTTATAGAACATATTCACAATCCTTTTGTCCATGATTTCATTGAGCATAAGCCATGGTCAATGGTCAACTTACAATGCCCAATACTTTTCTCGATCCCAAATAGTTTTGATAAAACAAATGACATCGATCACATCAATTCATTTGAGCACGGCCATGCATTTCATCAATACTATTCATCGAGGGACCCAAGCCTGACATCTCTCATAAAGAGGGACAAATCCCATCTTAACTTATTACATTTCCCTATATAGCTTCGATCATGCCAATCATATCCTTTATAATCACTTGGTTAAAAGTGACGTTTGAATATGTCAAACATGATCTCCATTATGTGGAAGATCACAATAATCTCAGGTATAAGGATTCTAATGATATAACTATTAGAGGTTTAATTATGACATTTTGACCATGACATAAACCTCATCTTTGGGTCATGTCAAGTATATGTTCCCCAAAACATACCCATAAGTTTAACTTGTATCCTATACATATGATAATCATATGATCATCGAATTAAACTTATACTAGTTCTTCATAAGTACTAGGGACGGAGATTATTATAACAAAACATGAAATAACAAATAATAATGCCAAATAACATCCCTAGGGCATATACTCCAACAATATGATTATACTCTGATTCCCTAGATTGTTTTAATGTACAATGAGAAATTAACTTTCAGTTGTCGATTATCTTTTAGTTTTCAATTCAACTTTTTTATTATTTTATTTCATAGATAACTAGATTTCCTGGTTTCTAGGTTTTCTTTTCTAGATCTCTTGTGTTTCCTAGTTCACAACATTGATCATCTGTAATCTGTTTTTGGATCTCCATAGTAATAATATATGTTTCCTTTTACCCATAGACGTAGCCAATAGGTTGTTGCTGAAACACGTAAAATTTGTGTTATATTTTGTTAATTTGCGTTCATTATTATTTGCTATCTCTTGTGTCTGATTTACTAACAAGTGGCACCAGAGCCTGGTTAGTTGGGAAAAGATTAGGGTATTCCGCTGCAGTAGAATAGATAGATTCTGAGATGGACCGGAAGATTGACAAGTCTGATGGGAAGAACATATTTAGTTTATGGTAGACGATTGTGCATTGGATGTGAAGATCGCGTGCAGAAAATGTGCAGTCCGTGTTTAGTTTTCGTGCATAGCACGTGCATCGCATGTGCAGTCCGCGTGCAGGGTCAGTGCGGAAATCTGGGTGTCTAGGTTGGACACATCTGGTATTGTATTCTGTTGCCTCTGACATATTTGAGTTTGAGATTTTCCTGGTTATTGTGAAACTCTTCAATGTAGAGGATTGAGAATCAATAAATCTGAGAGCAGTCAGTGATTGCTCACTCTTCTAGTCTTACTTGTGTTGGGACAGAAGGAGTAAGCAAATTATAAATAAAAAAACAAAAAAATATTTGACCCAAAATATGATACTCCCTATGTCTCAGAAACATTGTCTCATTTTGACTTTTTATAGTTAACATAAATGAACTTTAACTACGCATTGGTGTTTGTCTAATAATCACAATGAAATTTTAAATATTGTTATGGATAAATCACTTAATTATTTGTCCATTACAATTTTTAGAATTTCACTACAATGATTAGTTCGACATCAATGTTCGGTCAAAGCTCATGTATGTTGACCATAAAAAGTCAAAATAGGACAAAAATTTTCGGGACATAGAGTATTACAAATTAACCCCTCCCTCACCCACCCTGAACCATTTGTCTTCCCCAATTTCTCTCCTTTTCTTTCTCTTGCCGAAACCCGGCAAGCAAACCTCGAATTTGCCCAGACATTGATTCTTAACTTTCATTAGAAGATTTACTTCTACTGCTCATGCTCAAAGGAAAGCCCTAATTGATTGATTTCATTATGAAGTTATAATGCGAAAACTTCAAAAAAATCAATTAAATGGTGTTCTTGCCTGTTCTTGTTATTTTTGGTTATTTTCCAGAAATACTTGCTTGGTTCAGTGGTGGGAGAAGAAGGTGGCGGTGGAGATGTGGTGAGTGATGTAGGTGATGATAATGCAGGGCGTAATTTGGTCCAGAAATCTACAGTCACGTATTGCAATGAAATTTGCACACGACTTGTGAAACGAGGTGTGGATATCAAATCACAGCCTCGCGGTGACTAAACGTGATTTTATCCATACGGAATCATTTGAGGGGCAAAAACGTTATTTTTTTAAATCCATAATTTCTCATTTCTTTTATTTCTCAATAGTTAGTGGGTTTATTGGGGCAGTATTTTATTTGGTCATGTATATATGCAGTTTGGAGGAGACAATTTTTGAATTATTGTTGAATGAAAATTTAGTTTCTCTTTGAAACTATCCTAGTTCTTAAATTGTCTCTTATTTGTTCGATCATTCTCACTAGTGTCGGCATCAATGAGTATTGGGAGGAAGAGTGGAGCAATGGGATAGGAGATTGAAAATGGGGTCCGACGAAGAAGATGATCGGGATTAGAAGGTGGGGATGCTGGTGATGGTGGCCGACGGTTTTAAGTGATGGGTGGGGCAGCGGTGGTTGTGAGTGAGGGGTGGCACAGGGGGTCTATACACAGGAGAATTGATTTTTGGTGAGGTGGTGATTCTTGTTAGTAAATTAGTCCCAAGAGATAGCAGATAATAATGAACGCAAATCAACAACACATAATTTACGTGGTTCACCAACAACCTATTGGCTACGTCCACGGGCAAAGGGAAACAAATATTATTATGGCGGAGAAACAATTACAAGAAGATGATCACACTAATCTATGTTTGCATGAACTTTGATCACAAAGTTCCTAGCTATGCAAATCCCTAGATCTAGAATTACAGATCTCTCTCTTAATGTCAATTGAATCACGCGCAGAGAATACTAATTTACAACTAGTATTTAAAGCACTAGAGACCTAATCCAGAAGACAGAAGGAGTTCTAAATTAAATCCCAAAAGAACTTAATTTACTTTGCGCAAAAGCCAGAAATTCACCAAATTCCGGAACAGTCCTAAACTGCATGGTCCGCCCGGGTCTTGACTTTGGTCCGACCAGACCAAGCCTTTAGTCCGACCGGACCAAGCCTTTAGTCCGACCGGACCTAGTCTGCTACCCGATCGGATCTTCCACGCTGATGCCTTTCTTCTTTTCTTCTTCAAAATCATCTTGCTCTAACAATCTCCACCTTGATTTTGAATCTCCCTTAATAATTCAGACGTATGAGCTACCGACATAGACTCCACCTTGAGCCACATTCCTCGTACCAGAAACAAATTTTTCCACCTTTGCCTCAGTCTATCTTTCGTCAAAGACACTAGATTTGTCCTCCGGACAACCAGATGTTTTCCTAGCCATGTATCTTCAATGTTGGGTTTCCTAAGATCATGCGCAGCGGAATAAAGCATTAAAATTTTCATGAAACCCAAAGCCCATAGATCCATTCATATGATTAAGTCAAATACCGCATAATGAATACTAGAATACAAACCCTTGATGCCTTTGTGTAACAACCTTGATTCTTGGTGGAGATCCGAAAATTGATCACGAACAATAGCAGGAACACGAACTTTTGAGGTGATAAGTTTCACCCTCTATTGTTATCCACACCACAAACGAATATCAAGTAACTTCTTGATCTTGGTTCCTAGACCAAAAGGCTATATGAATTTATGAATTCTTAAACTTTGATTCTCAATCTTTGATCAAGGATATTATTTCTCCAAACAACTAGGTTTCATATGCTTAATGGCAGGTGAAAAGATGTTTATATAGGTCCTAGTCCTTAACACTTAAGGACCTAGGAAACCTAAATCCCGTCACCCAAATTAAGCTGCAAACTTTCTGTCCAAGCAGCTCTGGCACGGTCGTGTCCTATAATTGGCACGGTCGTGCCAATTGGTGCGCGCCTGCCTTCCCGGATGCTGATTAATGGCACGGTCGTGATTTATATTCGGTACGGCTGTGCCGAATGGCACAGTCGAGATTTATATCTGGCACGGTCGTGCCAAACCAAAAATCTGCCCTTTTTGCCTTTTATCAATTCGTTCTAATTGTGTGTGACCCTATAGGATTATACTAAGTTGGCAATGGGTTTAAACATAAACCCATAAGATATGATTAGGTTCTAGCAAACCGTCATACCTACCCAAATAGTGTAACTATATACAAGTTTGTATTCCTTTATAGAACATGTCACAATCCCTTTGTCCTTGATGTCATTGAACACAAGTCATGGTCATCAAGTCAACTTGTATTTGTTCAATACTTTCTCGATCCCGAATATGTTGATAATCCAAATGACATTGATCCAATCAATTCACTTGAGTTTGGCCAAACATTTCATCAACATCATTCTACGAGGGGCCCAAGCTTGACATCTCTCCGAAGAGGGACAAATCCATTTAGCTTTTTATTCTTCCCTACGTGAATCTGATTATGCCAATCATACCCTTTATAACTTCCTGGTTAAAGGTAGCGTTTGAATATGTCAAACATAATGTTCATCAAGTGGAAGATTATAATAACTTCATGTCTAAGGATTCAAATGACATAACTAATATGAGATCTATATATGACATTGACCATGACATAAATCTCATAAAGCGGGTCATGTCCAGTACCTTGTTCTCCAACAAGTACCCATAAGTCTAACATGATCATCCCATGAACATTTAGATTTATACTAGTGCTTCATAAGTACTAGGGACGGAGATTATTATAAGTAAACATGAACAAAAATAATAATCAAAACATCTCTTTATTAATATGAATAAAATGATAACATACATAACGTTTAAATAAACGTGCCTAGGGCACCAACACTAACAATCTCCCACTTTCCCTAGGCCCAATCTCCCATGTATCTAATACCCATGGACCTAACATGACCATCATGTTTAGCTTGTAGAAGTCCCTTTGTTAGCGGGTCCGCAACGTTATCATCAGTTGGTACTCTGCATATATTTACGTCTCCCCTATCAACGATTTCTCGAATAATATGAAAACGCCTAAGTATGTGTTTGGATTTTTGATGTGCGCTTGGTTCCTTTGCTTGAGTAATAGCACCATTATTATCACAATAATGGTCTATTGGATTAGCAATACTAGGAACCACCTCAAGTTCACCAATGAATTTATTAATCCAAACGGCTTCCTTTGCAGCATCCGATGCAGAAATACACTCAGTTTCAGTTATAGAATCAGCGACTGTACTTTTCTTAGAACTCTTTCAGCTTACAGCACCACCATTCAACATAAACACAAAACCGGATTGTGATCTGCTATCATCTTTGTCGGTTTGGAAGCTTGCATCCATGTAACCATTTACAACGAGATCATCTTCCATACCTCCATAGATTAGAAACAAATCTTTAGTCCTTCTTAAGTACTTAAGAATCGCTTTAACAACCATCCAATGACTCTCACCGGGGTCGAATGATATCTACTCGTCATGCTCAAAGTATAAGATACATCCGGCCTAGTACATATCATGGCATACATAATGGATCCAATTGCCGAAGCATATGGAATCTCACTCATTTTCTCACGCTCATCTTTTGTCTTAGGATATTGAGTCTTGCTTAGAGAAACTCCATGTAACACTGGCAAGTGTCCACTCTTAGAGTCTTCCATGCGGAATCTTCTATGGACCTTGTCAATGTATGTACTTTGGCTTAAACCAATTAGCTTTCTTGATCTATCTCTATAGATCTTACTGCCAAGGACATATGCGTCTTCACCCATATGTTTCATTGAGAAACACTTTCCTAACCAAGTCATTACAGACTGAAGTGTAGGAATGTTATTTCCAATGAGCAATATGTCATCCACATATAAAATAAGAAATAGCACTATGCTCCCACTAATATTCTTGTACACACAAGGTTCATCTTCGTTCTTGATGAAGCCAAACTCTTTGACTGATTCATCAAAATGGAGATTCCAACTCCTAGAAGCTTGCTTCAATCCATAGAAGGATTTCTACAATTTGCATACTTTAGAATTTTGTGCAAACCCCTCAAGTTGTGTCATATAGACATCCTATTGTATGTTTCCATTAAGGAAAGAGGTTTTGACATCCATTTGTCATATCTAATAGTCATAATATGCGGCTATGGCAATCAAAATTCTTATAGACTTGATCATTGCTACGGGTGAAAAGGTTTCATCATAGTCAATATCATGAATCTGCCTATAACCTTTCGCAACAAGCCTAGATTTTTAAGTATGCACCTTAACATCCATGTCAGTTTTCTTATTGAAGACCCATTTGCATCCTATGGTTTCTACACCTTCGGGTGTATTAATAAAGTTCCAAACTTGATTATCATGCATGGATTGTAATTCGGATTCCATGGCTCCAAGCCACTTATCTGAATCAGGAGATGACGTCGCCTCTTGGTAGGTGGTCGGTTCATCATTCTCAATGATCTCCACCTCATTACTATCTGTTACGAGAAATCCATATCTCTCAGGTTCGGATCGTAACCTACCAGATCTGCGAGTTACTTGGGTATCTTGAACAGGTTCCACAACTCCTTGTGGGACTTGTTCTTGTTCCACTATCGGTTCAATGTCATTTTTGGGTACTCGAACCTCTTAGAGATTTACTTTACTCCCACTAATTTCTTTGCAGAGAAACTCTTTCTCTAGAAAGACACCAGTTCTGGCAACAAACACTTTGTTGTCTATTCGGTTGTAAAAGTAATATCCTTTAGTTTCCTTAGGATATCCCATGAAATACATTTATCAGATTTGTGAGCAAGTTTGTTAGAGACAAGTCTTTTGACAAAAACTTCACAACCTCAAATCGTCATGAAAGAAAGACTAGGTTTCTTTCCGCTCCATATCTCATATGTAGTCTTTTGAACTGATTTACTTGGAACACGATTTAGCGTGAAAGCAGCGGTTTCTAGTGATTAACCCCAAAAGGATATCGGAAGATCAACTTGATTCATCATTGATCGAACCATGTCCAACAAAGTTCGACTCTTCCTTTTGGACACACCATTCAATTGTGGTGTTCCGGGGAGTCAATTGTGAAACTATTCCACATTTCTTTAGATGATCATCAAATTCTTGGCTTATGTATTTCCCACCTCGATCCGATCGAAGTTCCTTAATACTTTTGCCAAGTTGTTTTTATACTTCATTTTGAAATATTCTAAATATCTCAAACGCTTAACTTTTGTGTTTCATTAGGTAAACATACCCAAATCTACTAAAATCATCGGTGAAGGTTATGAAGTATTGAAATCCTCCCCTAGCATTGCTACTTAGTGGTCCACATACATCGGAATGTATCAACCTCAATAAGTCGCTTGCCCTTTTACCCAACATGGTAAAAGGTGTCTTGGTCATTTTTCCAAGAAGACACGACTCGCAAGTATCATATGACTCAAGGTCACATGAACCCAAAAGACCGTCCCCATGAAGTTTTGAGATACACTTCTCATTAATATGACCAAGACGGCAATGCCACAAATAAGTATGATTTACATCATTAGGTTTAGATTTCTTATTTATATGATAAACATTATCATTATTTTTATTTTTGACATCCAGGATATAAAGGCCATTAAATGAATTTGCAATACCATAAAGTACATCATTTAAATAAATAGAAAATCTCTTATTCTCAATAAGAAATTTAAAACCTTCTTTATCCAAACAAGAAATTGAAATAATATTTCTACTTAAATCCGGTACATTATAGCAATTGTTCAAAACATGTATTAAACCGGAAGCTAAAGTGACTTCATAAGTCCCTACGGCTAATGCAGCAACTTTTGCTCCATTCCCCCCAAACAGGTCTACTTCACCCTCTTTAAATAGTCTCCTATTCTTTAGTCCCTACACATTTAAAAAAATGTGAGAACCACATCCGGTATCCAATACCCAGGAACTAGTGGTAGAAAGGAGTATATCTATTGTTGGTCCCAAAGACAAAACAAGGGTATGAAAAGAGGCTAGAGGGGGGGGTGAATAGCCTATTTAAAATTTCAACCATTTTTCAAAATTCAACCTAGTGCTTACAAACTTGAATTTGCGGTCAAGTAAAAACCACACGGTCAAGATGTTATAGTCAAAAACAACCTTACATTATTTCCGGTCGAGTGAGATGCGGTCAGAGTGTTGCGGTCAAGAGACTTGCGGTCAAGAATGGTTGAGTTTGAAAGGTGTCTTAGAATTTTTGGCAAAAGATAAGTTAGTCAGATTTTAGCTTAGGCAATGTGGAGAACATACAAACACAATTCACAACTGTTCATAAATCTGAAAGATCAAAACACTAAACGACAAACAATATTAATATGAACAATAAAGAACAAGATGAACAATACTTGAAGGTAAATTGCAGAATGTAAAAACAGTAAGTAAATGACACAAGTATTTGGAAAGGTTCGATCTGTTAAAAGATCTACGTCCTTTACCAAGATGGACAGTCTTAGATTTTGAATGGAGGTATATATTGATTCTTGTGTGTACAAATCACAGAGATGAAGTATTGAATCAACACCTACTTTTTATGAAGAACAAATCCTAGACTTAGACCAGTGTATCCCTTTTGATACAATCTATGTGATTGATCAATTAGGGTGAGGGTGTGTGTGTAAGAATCAGAATCTCTTTAAAATCTAAGTGATTGTAGAGCCTAATGAATCTTATGTGTTGCAACGCTTGAGAAGACTTGTTTGTTGCTGGAGATATTTGAAGGTTTAAAGGTGAGCACTTTAAGATTCAAAGGATTCTGGAAATCTTGAGTATGATCTTCAATCACCAAGTATTTCAACAGCAATTTCTCTCTTTGAATCTCAGAAATGTTCAATGAAGAACTCAAGGACTATTTATAGCCTTGAATGAGAGACTAGTCGTTAGAAATACTTGGGGTCCAAGTTGAAGGACAATGAGCTGTTGAATTCTGATTAGAGCTCAGTCTGGGTTGTCCTTTTGTTGCAGAGTAGTGGTGGTCCAACTTGACAGTTGAATTCAAATTTGAAATTTGAATTCTGCAACGTTCTAAACTAACCATAGTTTTGGACACAAGTGTGACCATGGTTAAGTTTGAAAAAACATTGATTACTTGGACGACTTCTTTACTGTGGTCAAGACCTCACGGTCAAGAGTTTTACGGTCAAGTGGTCTTCCACGGTCAGGTGATCTACCACAGTCAAGGTGAGTTCTCTCGGTCAAGGACTTGACCACTAAATTTCCAGACTTAAAATTTTTTATGTTCTATCAATCTAAAGCCTATACTACTAAAGTGGACTATTCTAAAAATAAAGTTTAACACTTCTTACAATATATCCTAAAGTCCACAAAAGATAAAATTAGGTTATGAGATCAATCAAATCTAGGTAATAGTTGTAACGACCCGAAAACCCGCCTCTATTTTCTTAGTAATAAATATTTAATTATTTATTTATGGCTTATTTATTTATTTAAATTATTTATTTATTTAAATATTTATGTGTACATTTTGTGTTTCATGATGTATTCGTGCTTAGCATTTTTTATTGACCAGTTATGCTAGTGTGGAATTTATTGGGTCTTAGTGTTAGTGGAGAAATATGGGTTGTAGTAGTAGTAGTAGTAGTAGTGGTAGTGTTAGTTGAGTAGTAGAAGGGGCCTAAGTGAAACTATTCTAATTTATCATCCTACTTACTCCCTCTTTTCCCCTCACCTCCCTCACTTTCACCTCCCATCTTTCCCAGACTTTTCACTCTCTCTCCATAGCCATTGGTGAAGGTAAGAAAACTTCTCTCTCTCTCTTCTTATTGACCATCTTCTAGTCTCTGTTTCTCATTTCTCATTATACGAAAAATGTTTAGATCGTCGATAGGATCGTAGAGAACAAAGAAAATTCGAATTCCGTCTTCTTTAATAAAATCCGGGTAAGTTGCTTTTCCCCCATTTATGCTAAAAATGTTCATCCTATGCTTAGATGATACTATGATTACCATTTATTGCTTCTTTGGTTGATTTTGAGATGATTTACATTTTGTTCATTTTTGTGAAATTTGGTATTTGAATCATCCTTATTTGAGGTTTTCTAGATGATGTTCTAGGAGTTCTTTTAGCTTCCAAATGGTGTGGGAACTTTAGTTTATGTATTGGTAGTGTTGGTCTTGAGTTTGGCTTGCAATGGTAAAGATTTGGGTAAGAAAATGGAAGAACCCAGTTGGTTCTTGCCGTTTTCTGGCAACCTGGGTGCGTGGGCGACTGCCCATGAGTGATTCGGGCGACCGCCCATGAGATCAGTTGATCCGGAGATTATGAGTAAAAGTGAGTGGGCGACCGCCCACTTTTGGGTTGGGCGACCGCCCATGAAGTCAGTTGGTTTTGGGATTGGGTTTGGGTTTTGGGCGACCGCTCGGACTGGCTTGGGCGACCGCCCATACCAGCTGTCCTGAGTACCTTTGTTTTCGAATTTGTTTTATGGTTCAAGCCCGATCTAGGCTCGAAGTATCACCCTAGTTGACTTAAGTTAATGTTTTGGAACACTTTAGTATTCGAGAATGATCCCTTTGTGATCGATTGTGATATGGATCGAGCTCCACAACGGTGGGGAGGTATAAGGGTTGTTATACCAAGATTTAGGACAAAAGGAGTGAAATTCGGGGGTATTTTGGGGTCTGGGCGATCGCCCACTTAGTTTTGGGCGACCTCCCACTAAATCAGCCTCTTTTAGCTTGGTAACAGGGTTCCGGGCGACCGCCCACTCAATTCCGGGCGCCCGCCCATTTTTTCCAGAATTTAGGTCGATCTTCCGGAGGCCATAACTTCTTCGTCCGGACTCCGTTTTGGACGTGTAAACTATCATTGGAAAGCTATTTTCGAGTCCTATGAAATAGTTCTATTGGATATATGGTTCCAGATCAGAATGGTTGTCTTCTCATTGAGGTTTAAGATCAAGGTGTAGTATCGGTCTAGGTTCCGTAGTACTATTCTAGTTGACTTAGTTGGGCACCGTGGAACTCTTTAGTAATTGAAATTGGTTCCTTTGTGAACAATGGTGTTATGTAATTTGATCAAGTATTGTTTGGGAATGTTTGGGCATCTTATGATGTGTTCGTGATTGTTCCAATCGAATTGATTTTCGAGTAAGACTTGGTCTAGGTTTTGGGCGATGTCCTATAGTACCTAGAGGGTTTTTATTGAACACCAAAGTGTAGGGTTTAGTCCGGTCGTGATCATGTTCTAATAAGTGTAACATTTTGGATTCGTTTGGGGTGTTTAGAATTGGTTCGTTATGAACGGAGGTAAAGCGTGAATTGGCAATTGGGTACCTACGGTTTGATTAACCTTAAGGTGTATTCATTCTGATTTCCTACTTTGGAATTCCAGGTGTGATGAGATGGTTGAGTTCATAGTCCTAGTATATCTTTGCGAGTAAATGTTTAGGGTCATTTTGGTAATAGTCATTGTGCTATTTGTGAGCGACCGTGTGGGTTGTGCTATTTATGATTAACTTGTGGGTATCACATTTAGGATGTTTTTGGTACGTGCCTTATCTTGGAATCATCATGTTTTAATGGTTAATGTTGTTGGGCTTTCTATGAGCAATCTCGTTTATCGTTGTTGGACTCTTTTATGAGAAACTTCTTGTGTTTGTTGTCGTTGAACTCTTCTTGAGTAATCATTTGCATCTTTATGGTGATTAATTGGTATGGTTCCCTACTTTGGAACCTTTGGTTGTTTATCGAGCTAGTATTTATTACTTTGCATTTACTTGAAAGTCCAGCTGGTATTTGTGTGTTTCGGGCGATGCGAAAGATTATAATGGCAATGAGCTGAGTCCATTATAATTCTTGACCATTGTTTTTCCCCATTATTACCCTCCTCCAGATTGGCCTTGGATGTGAGATGAGCTAGCCCCTTTGTGAGCATTATAGCTATTGGTTTTGGGCTTTGACTGTGTGTCATCGTCCCCTTGTTGTTATTGGTTCCGGTACCGGGGTTTTCTCTTAAGCTATTATGCTACTACGAAGATGGTTTGATTGGTTGATTTATTGATTGGTCGGTTCTGACCGGGGTTCTCTTCAGCTGTTATGTTGCTATTGTTGATTGGTTGGTCGGTTGAAGCTGCGCAGCGATTGTTCTATCAGTTTGGTGAAACCTTGGCTCGGTATCCTTTGTAACGTGTTTATTTCAGTCTTATGTGATGCATGATGAGTTAGTCGTTATTTCCAACTGGTATGGAACAGTTGGCGATAGGGAGCTTTCTCATTTGTTGTTATGTGATTTACTTGTTCAGTTATACCGTTGATTTGCATGATATTATGCCATGTAGCTGCATTAGTAACTTACTGAGATTTTATCTCACCCCGTTTCTTTTATCCTTGTTTTTCCTTAACCCCCCCCCCCCAGGAAAGCAAGTGGTAGCGTTGTGAGTTCCGTTGTAGCGGGAATCTTCTGAGCAGGTTGATCGCCTTTGGGATAGTTGCTCTTCGGAGCCTTTATGTATTTTATTGTGGGTTCGTAGTCGTTCAGTGTTTTGTATATACGGTTGCACTTTGGGTATTCTTGTTAATAGTTGTTCTTGCTTCCGCATTTGTTTCTAGTCTCCGAGTTATAATCTCGTTGAGGTGTTGTTTGATGGTATTGGTTTCATAGTTGAATTCACGCGCCCGGGTTGGTATTTTGTATTTTAGAGATGTACATTATGTAAATTTTATGTTTATGGATTTTAGTATTTTTTTTTTGGGGCGTGACAATAGGAGTGGTTTATAATGAGCATACCCAAAAAACTCTCCCTATTTGATTGAGACCATTACCTACTAAGGCTAATTCATTGTACTTGGTAATAACATGTTTTCAAGAAATATTATTTTATTAAATTTCATGCCCCAAGTCAACGCACACTCTAAGCCAATGTCATAGATTTCTATCATCCTAAAAAGATAAAACAAAATTCTAATCCTAGCACGATAAAAATATATAAGATTTTGCATTTAGAAGAAATAACGATAATAGAGCAAAATGCAACAAACAGAGACATTCAAGACACTCCATAAAATATTCATTCAAGCATAGGGAGTGCAGAACCAAAAGAGGAAAATTAAGTTTTACAAACCATCACAAATAAACAAACAAAAATAAAATTGTTTTGAGACATCAACAAAAATTTCATCATGACCACACACGGTCGTCAAAAGAGTTACGGTAGTAAAGTTCATGGTAGACTAGAAGCGGTCGAAGTCATGAAGATCATCTTTAATGAGGTCGGAGAAGGGAAAGTGGTAAGAGGGCATAGAGAGACCGGGAATGAAGATAGGTACGGTCACTCCATCTTCATCATCATCTTCACCCTGAGCATTTCCGTTACCGTGGCCTGCTTCTTCATCTCCTTGAATGACTTGACCTCCTTGATTTCCTTGATGGTTGATTCTGTTCAATACCTTATTAGCTCAGTTGGACAGCAAATTAATTTTGTTGGATTGATCATTAAGGCGGTTGGTGTGGACGATCATGGCCTGTTTAAAAGCTTCCATTTTCCTACCCAAGCTTTCAATCAGATTTGCCATAGCTGATTTTAAAGCAATATAAACATCCTTTTCCATGAACACCCTTACTTTCTTTACCTCCAGAGAAAGTTCATCTTTAACCTCTTCAAAGTTCTTGGAGATATCTATTGGGTTTCGGAGTAACATGCGCAGCGGAATTAAGCATTTAAAATTTATGAAACCCAAAGCCCATAAATCCATTCATATGATTAAGTCAAATACAACATAATGAATACTATAATACTAACCCTTGATGACTTTGAATTTGCAACCTTGAATTCCATGGAAGCTTGAAATCTTGATCAAGAACAAATCAAGAATCACGAACTTTGAAGATGATGAATTTCACCCTCTAGCGGTATCCACACGGGAACGAATATCAAGAACACTTGATCATGGTTGCTAGACCAAATTATGAAACACGTTTTCATAATTAAACATGAACTAGATTGAATATTATTTGTGTATAATTTTGTTCTTCAATCTAGGATCTCTTAGAACAAAATAAAACTCTCTCAAACTCTTTTGAGACTCACACAAACATTAGGGTTGAGTTGTGGCCGAATTCTGATGTTTATACACAAGTAAGACCTATTCCAAATAGGAAACTTGTGTTAAAACCCGTCCAAAATTCGATTCCAAGTCAAATTAGGAATCTGTCCCCGACTGTACTGTACAGCCGCCCAAACTGAGGCGTGCGGCTGGCCAAATCCCTGTGCGGTCGCCCAGCCCTTTTGGGCGGTCGCCCAAACAGCCCAGAAAATCCAATTTTCCGAAATTTCCAGTATAGTCCTTATTTAGGATTCGTTCTATTGTGTGTGACCCTCTAGGATTATACTAAGTTGGCAATGGGTTCAAACATGAAACCATAAGATATGATTAGGTTCTAGCAAACCGTCATACCTACCCAAATAGTATAACTAGATACAAGTTCGCATTCCTTTTAGAACATGTCATAATCCCTTTGTCCACGATGTCATTGAACACAAGTCATGGTCAACAAGTCAACTTGTATTGTTCAATACTTTCTCGATTCCGAATATGTTGATAATCCAAATGACATTGATCCAATCAATCCATTTGAGTTTGGCCAAACATTTCATCAACATCATTCCTTCGAGGGGCCCAAGCTTGACATCTTTCCGAAGAGGGACAAATCCATTTCGCTTATTATTCTTCCCTACGTGAATCCAATCATGCCAATCATACCCTTTATAACTACCGTGTTAAGGCAGCATTTGAATATGTAAAACATAATGTTCATCAAGTGGAAGACTATAATAACTTCATGTCTAAGGATTCAAATGACATAACTAATATGAGATTTATATATGACATCGACCATGAAATAAATCTCATACCGCGGGTCATGTCCAGTACCTTGTTCCAAACAAGTACCCATAAATCTAACATGATCATCCCATGATCATTTAGCCTTTATACTAGTGCTTAAGAAGCTCTAGGGACGGAGATTATTATAAGCAAACACGAGCCATAATAATAATCATATTATCTCTTTATTATCATGATAACTTACAACGTTCAACAAACTTGCCTAGGGCACCAACACCAACAATCTCCCACTTGCCATAGGCCCAATTCCCTAGGTATCCAATACCTATGGACCTAACATTACCATCATGTTTAGCTTTATGGAAGTCCTATTGTTTAGCGTGTCTGTAACGTTATCATTAGTAGGTACTTTGCATATATGTACGTCTCTCTTATCACCGATTTCTCGAATGATAAGAAAACGCCTAAGTATGTGTTTGGATTTAGGATGTGCTCTTGGTTCCTTTTCTTGATCAATAGCACCACTATTATTACTAATAAGGTCTATTGGTTTCAGCAATACTAGGAACCATCTCAAGTTCACCAATAAACTTCTTAATCCAAACAGTTTTCCTTTGCAGCATCCAATGCGGCAATATACTTAGATTTAGTCATAGAATTAGTGACTGTACTCTGCTTGGAACTATTCCAAATTACAGCTCCACTATTTGACACATGCACAAAATCCGATTGCGATTTTTCTATTATCTTTATCGGTTTGGAAGCATGCATCCGAGATCATCTTCCATACCTCCATAGATCATAAACGAATCTGTAGTCCTTCTAAAGTACTTTAAGACTCGCTCTCATAGCCATCCAGTGAATCTCACCGGTGTCGGATTGATATCTACTCGTCATGCTCCAAGCATTAGATATATCCGGCTTAGTACTTATCATGGCATCATGGATACAATTGCCGAAGCAAATGGCATCTCATTCATTTTCTCATGCTCATCTTTTGTCTTTAGGACATTGAGTCTTGCTTAGAGAAACTCCATGTAACACTGACAAATGTCTTCTCTTAGAATTTTCCTTGCGGAATCTTCTTATGACTTTGTCAATGTATGTACATTTGCTTTAAACCATTTAGCTTCCTTAATCTATCTCTATAGATTTTAATGCCAATGACTTATGCGGCTTTATCCATATTCTTCATTGCGAAACACTTTCTTAACCAAATCTTTACAGATTAAAGTGTAGGAATGTCGTTTCCAATGAGCAATATGTCATCCACATATCAAATAAGGAATAGCACCATGCTCCCACTAATCTTCTTGTGTATACAAGGTTCATCTTCGTTCTTGATAAAACAAAAATCTTTGATTCATCAAAACGGAGATTCCCACTCCTAAAAGCTTGCTTCAATCCATCCAATGAATCTTCACAACATTCATACCTTTTAGAATTTTCTTGACTATCAAAACCTTTAGGTTGTATCCAATACATCCTTAAGTGAGTTCCCATTGAAGAACGCTTGTTTTGGCATCATTTTGTCAAATTTCATATTCCAAATATAACATGTGACTATGAAAATTCTAATAAATTTCTTGCTACCCATGTAAGTTTTTCTCCAAGAAAAGTCATTCATCTCCTTTGGTTTTTACACCTTAGGTTAGAATGATCAAGTTCCAAACTTGATTATTATACATGAATTGCCTTTTAGATTTTATGACTCCAAGCCATTAATCTAAATGTGGAGTTGATATTGCATATTTGATAGGTGGTAAATACTTCATTCTAAATGAACTTTACCTCAATACTTTCTATTTCGAAATATCCAATATTTCTTCTAATAGATTATATTTTATCATGTGTGCAAGTACTTGTATATCTTGAACGGATTTTCACAACCCCTTGTGAAAACTTGTTCAACTTCCATCATAGGTTAAATACTGTTTTCTGGGTCTCGAACCATTCGAGATATGTTTTACTCCCACTGATTCTTTTAGAGATAAATGACTTATCAAGAAAAGTACCATCATAAGTAACAAACCATTTGTTTCTTATGAGTAAAACATTATCCTCAGGTTTCCTTAGGATATCCCATGAAAATATATTTATTAGATTTAAGTGTGAGTGTGTCCCAGACAACTCTTTTCCAAAAGGTCTCACCATCTTAAATCTTTATGAAAGACAAACCGAGTTTTTCTTTCACCATTTAACCTCTTTTGATGGAACTCAAATTAGTGTAGTCATAGCGGTTTGTAATACATAACCCCAAAATTAATAATGGAAGATCAATTTGACTTTATCATCTAATGAACCATATCCAATAAGGTTCTTGTACTTCCACGTAGACACATCATTTAGAATGGTGTTCTTAGTGAAGTTAATTTCTGAAACTATTTCACAATTTTGACGATGACTGTCAAATTCTTGGTTAAATTATTCATCATCATGATCCAATCAAAATCTTTGAATAGTTTTACCAAGTATAACCAAAATTTTCTTTTAGCATTGGTTCTTAATGCACCATATACATCAAAATGTATTAGGTCGACTAAGATATTAGCCTTTTACCAATCATAGTAAAAGATGTCTTGGTCCAAGTAAATAAGTTTGCATAAATCATATGATTCCAAATCATATGACTTAAAACTCCGTCACATGGAATTTTAGATATGCATTTCTCATTTATTTGATCAAAACAATAATGCATAAAGAATTTTGATTATTTGTGTTATAGCCTTTATTACTTTGTTCTTCAAGATTTAGGATATAAGATTTATTTATATGATAACGCAATGAAGTAAATCATAATAAATAAAGCACCTTCCTTATTCCAAATAAGAAATAAATATACTTCATTATCTTATAACAAAATAATATTTCCTACTTCATTAGTAAAGCCACTTTACAAGTGTTCTATGAATAATGTTGCAACTCTTGCATCATTACCACTCATAGATCAACCTTTACTAAAAGTAGTCTTTCAATTTACTAATTATTCTGGTATCCAATACTCAATAATTAAATTTAGAAAGATTAATTTATAACATAAATATCCCAAGTGGTAGTCCCACTACCATTCTTTTATTGATCATCCAGAATTATGACTACAATTTCAGATGGTCAATCCAATTGCCACTTTACCAAATTGCATCAATTAGAGTTATAATTTTAACCATAATTATTTCCTTTAGGTTTGACAACCCTTGTCTTACCTCTCCTTTGGCACTTGGCCCCTTTCCATCATGAACCATGAGCATTGGAGAACTATTCTCCAATATCTTCATCTTCGCAGTTTTTCAGCATGTTAATGCAATTCGAAGAAATTCTTATTCATTCTAAGCATGTCATAGTTCATCACTAAGTGATCATAACATTTGAACAATGAATCAAGAATGAGATCCGTGGTTTTCTCCAATCCAATTGGACAACCAAGTTTCTCAAGATGCTCTACGTAGCCTATATCTTAAGCATGTGAAGTTCCATTCTTTGCCCTTTACTCATTTTGCAATGAGTGAATGCAACAATGGTTTTTATACCTCTCTTGCTTAGATTGCTCTTTGAAACATGTAACTCAAATCCACGCCTATCTAATAAGCTTCCACAAGTTCCAAACTTTGTTGGAGTTTAAGAGTACATAATCGTGAGCATAAGACAACTCACATTCCTAGAATCATAATCATGATTCTTGTGATTGTCTACTCCGGCATTAGGTTCTTTAGGAATTGGCCCATCAAGAATGTACAACCCATCTTCTTGCCTTAGAACCATTCTTAGGCTCAGGATCCAATCCATTAAGTTTGTACCATTCTCTTTGAAGCTTTTATCCTTATCAAGGATTAATTGCAATGATTTTAGTTGTCATCTACAACTTATGCAAAATTTCCAAAATTTTACAAGTACCAATCTCATTAAAGAGATAAATAATGTATTTTCCAAAAATTCTCCCACTAAATTATATAACCTTCTTATACATCCAATGTATAATATAATTTAAATGGGCTAAGATCCAACTTTAATTTAATTTTGAGTCCACGGAGGCGGACCGCTCAAAACTAAATTAATTAGGTAGACAACCCTGTCAATCATATCCCATATGACTCTTAGATCCTTTTCTGAGATTCTTTTAAATTGGGCTAAGATCCATCTTTAATTTAATTTTGAGTCCACGGAGGCGGACTGCTCAAAATCAATTAATTAGGTAGACAATTTCTTGTCAATCATATCCAATATGATTCTTAGTGATCCAATTTCAAAAGCATGTTTAATCTCATCTTTGCCTAGGCCCAAAACTGTTTTGACGCCTAATTAAGTCCAACCATTTTAAACGTACAAGAACCATTCAATTTAATGCACCTTGCGGAGGCAAGCCCACATTAAATTAATGAACCTCATCTTGCCCATACATGAATAAAATTAATGCACCTCGCGGAGACGAACCCACATCAAGATCACCCATGTATAAACAAGTGTTTTAATCATGGCATGGTAATAAAGGACTTAAAACTTTCTTTGAAGGTTCATCACCATATAGCATACAACACATTTATGAGCACACAAGATAAACATGTTATGCATCAAGTTTAGCCACTAAATTAATCTCCATTAATTTAAGCATAATATTTATGTGTCATTAGTTTCTCTATAATTATGAGGATGAGACTCTTTGAACTTTAGTTATCATCTCCAAATCAAGACAACAAGAAGTGCGGTCGAACTAAGCCATAGGCAACCACAATCCCGCACTAATTCAAGAAATCAAGAAAGTAGTCCATGTGGCCGAAACTAAGCAATAGATGGTCTCGTTGAACGTAGGCCAATTGCATTCACAATTCCACATGGATCTCCAATCATTGAATCAAGAACTTTGTTTCTCAATCTTAGCAATTATGAACTCTTCATAATTCTAACTTCGTTTTATCTTTGAAACTTTGATTGCGATCAAGTTTGGGAAACACAATCTCGATGAATGTAGATTAGCCATCCAAACCTTGAACCAATCTTAGAGTCACAAGACTAGAACAAATAGGAAAATCAAACCCCAAGATCCACACCCAAACCAACTACCCAAAATCCATTCCAGATCAGCAGGTCTTGCCTGGTTTTGTTACTGGTTCGGTTGGACCTCTCGAAAATTCCAAATTCAGATTTTCACCAAAATCAGAACAGAAACCTGGTACTGTGCGGCCGCCCAGCAGGCACTGTGCGGTCGCCCAAAAGTGTGCGGCCGCACACGTGATTCTGTGCGGTCGCCCAAGTTGATCATAAGGAATTTTTAAGTTTCGAAAATTTGTCTCAAAATTGTTTTTCCCCGATTATTAAAACCATGATCCAATCAGAATTAATAATCAAACAATTCAGAATCCATCATAATATTTATTGCGATTGAATCGTGATTAAAGTTGTAAAACAATAAACCACATAAAATCACATAACACATAAACATCATATAATCCAATATTCATATCATGCTAGGCACATAAACAATTTATATACACATAACATGATCTAGTATTGAAATAATCAACATGAACGGGGCTCTGATACCACTCTTGGGTTTTGGAGTAACATGCGCAGCGGAATTAAGCATTTAAAATTTATGAAACCCAAAGCCCATAAATCCATTCATATGATTAAGTCAAATACAACATAATGAATACAAGAATACTAACCCTTGATGACTTTGAATTTGCAACCTTGAATTCCATGGAAGCTTGAAATCTTGATCAAGAACAAAGCAAGAATCATGAACTATGAAGATGATGAATTTCACCCTCTAGCGGTATCCACACGCGAACGAATATCAAGAACACTTGATCATGGTTGCTAGACCAAATTATGAAACACGTTTTCATAATTAAACATGAACTAGATTGAATATTATTTGTGTATAATTTTGTTCTTCAATCTAGGATCTCTTAGAACAAAATAAAACTCTCTCAAACTCTTTTGAGACTCACACAAACATTAGGGTTGAGTTGTGGCCGAATTCTGATGTTTATACACAAGTAAGACCTATTCCAAATAGGAAACTTGTGTTAAAACCCGTCCAAAATTCGATTCCAAGTCAAATTAGGAATTTGTCCCCGACTGTACTGTGCAGCCGCCCAAACTGAGGCGTGCGGCTGCCCAAATCCCTGTGCGGTCGCCCAGCCCTTTTGGGCGGTCGCCCAAACAGCCCAGAAAATCCAATTTTCCGAAATTTCCAATATAGTCCTTATTTAGGATTCGTTCTATTGTGTGTGACCCTCTAGGATTATACTAAGTTGGCAATGGGTTCAAACATGAAACCATAAGATATGATTAGGTTCTAGCAAACCGTCATACCTACCCAAATAGTATAACTAGATACAAGTTCGCATTCCTTTTAGAACATGTCATAATCCCTTTGTCCACGATGTCATTGAACACAAGTCATGGTCAACAAGTCAACTTGTATTGTTCAATACTTTCTCGATTCCGAATATGTTGATAATCCAAATGACATTGATCCAATCAATCCATTTGAGTTTGGCCAAACATTTCATCAACATCATTCCTTCGAGGGGCCCAAGCTTGACATCTTTCCGAAGAGGGACAAATCCATTTCGCTTATTATTCTTCCCTACGTGAATCCAATCATGCCAATCATACCCTTTATAACTACCGTGTTAAGGCAGCATTTGAATATGTCAAACATAATGTTCATCAAGTGGAAGACTATAATAACTTCATGTCTAAGGATTCAAATGACATAACTAATATGAGATTTATATATGACATCGACCATGACATAAATCTCATACCGCGGGTCATGTCCAGTACCTTGTTCCAAACAAGTACCCATAAATCTAACATGATCATCCCATGATCATTTAGCCTTTATACTAGTGCTTAAGAAGCTCTAGGGACGGAGATTATTATAAGCAAACACGAGCCATAATAATAGTCCTATTATCTCTTTATTATCATGATAACTTACAACGTTCAACAAACGTGCCTAGGGCACCAACACCAACAATATCAACAAAGGCTTTTAGAACTTCTTTTAAAAAACACCTGATTATGGCTCTGGTTTGAATGAGAAAGGATTGATTCATAAAATCAGGAGTAACCATGAAGGCACTCAGAGAAACAAGAGCGGTAGATGTAGATGAACTGCCTGCCTGACCGGGCCTAGAGGAACTGCCAGCTTCACCGGATAAGGCGTCTGATATAGCCTTTGATAAATATTCTCTCTCCCCTTTAATGTTCTCAATCAGTTGAGAGGGAAGAGAAATGACCTGGTCCTTAAGCATAGAATTGGCAGACCTCAGCTCAGAGATTTCTTCTTGAAGAACGGCTTGGTTGGCGGTCAGTTTAGAGATCTGGGTTTGAGAATCCAGATTGATCTGGGTGAGCATCTCTACGGCGGTCAACAGATGTGCAATAGGATCGACCAGAGGAGCAAGTGAATTAGGCTTTGCCGGAGAAGGACTTTGAGACTTTGTCAAAATTTGTGCAGAATCATCAACAAGGCGGTCACTAGGCACACGGTCTCCTTCATGACCGTGTCCTTCACGCTCAAGGACTTCTAAATCATCGTTCATGTCCTTTTCAGACTCAGCAGTGGACTTCTCGACAGTAACAGTCTTTTCTTCTGCATCACAAAAAACAGGGCTATCAATGTTGTCAACTCATTACCTTCACCAGCAACATCATCAGAATGTTCTAATCCATCATCAGACACATCTTCCACTTCATCATCCGTGGGTTCATCAATCAAACCAAGAGTTGGTTTAGAAACAGGTTGCCTTTTCAGGCGCAGGGGTGGAGAAACTTCAACAATATCATCACAGTCACAAGGAACAGGTGAACTGTATGGGGTAAAATCAGGAGAGGCGGTCGATGGGGGTCGGGTAACCTTAGTCCTTTTTGAAACCTTTTGGGGACTCAAGGATAGATCCCTTTTCTTGGATTTCTCCCCTTGAGATGATGTGGGGAGAGAAGTCTTAGGTTTCAGAGATTTGGAGGGAGCAGTAGGTGAGGATGCGGTAGACCTGATTTCGGTAGAACGTGGAGCGGCAGGCTTAACTTGCCTCTGAGCGGGAGGTTTTGAGACCAGATCGGGAGGAGGGGACATAGACTTGGATCTTGCAGAAAGACTTGGATCTTGCATAAACTGGTTCTTTAAACTTAATCCCTGTTAAGGGTCTTGACTTGATAGGGGGTGCGGTAGATGCACTTGCCTTCGTTTTGCCCTTAACCAACCGGGCTTCCCTTGCTTCTTCTCCTTCACTGTCTTTATCAACATTCTGATCACCGGTCGAATCACCATGCAGTTGATCCAGACCAAGTGCTTCCCTAGCTGCTTTGGTGTAGTTGGGGGGAATATACTTTTCCTTATGATCCTTTGCAAGATACTCCTGGTATTGAACATCATCAAATCGATTGCGGAAGGTTGTCCTCATGGTCTTGATATCCAAAACCTTAGAAATAGATAGGGTCACCTTGGCATGCTTATCTTTAACAAACTCCTTTTTTATTTTAGAAGTATATTTGAAGATGAAGGAAAGCAGCCTAGAGTTCTTCTTATACTTGGTGGGGGCCTTCTCCCGGACTTGTTTATTATAGTCCGTGACCTGCTCAACTAGCATAGAGTAAAGAATCTTGGGCCAATTCATCTTCATGCCCAAGTAGATAGCTACAGACAGGTGCCACTGGGAGGTGTTGAAGTTACCATGGTTGCCACTCTTGTAAAGCAGACCGTGGCCAACCAGGTGCCCAATGTAATACATAACCTCTGGAAAGGTTTTCCTGTAGCGAGTGCACACGTCAGTAGAACTAATCAAATGAATGGCAAGCTCATCACATTCTTCAGATGTCAGACATTCAGGGGCTTCAAAATCAATGTCTTGACCAAGAACGGTAGCAATATCAGTGTAATCCAGCTCAAGCTTCTGCCCATAGACCTCAGCTTCAATCCAGTCAAGAGGCTTGTTCTTCTCATCTTTTCCTTTGATCTCTTTCGTGGTAGAATAGAATTTACCAACTGCGGCAGGTAGATGATAAGATTGAGGCATGGTAAAGTAATTCAAAATGCCAGATTTTCTCATTCGCTTGATAATGTTCCTTCCAATAGCATCATTCATGAGATCATCGTAGTCCATTACACAACCTGGTTGACAATTGTAACGGTCGACCAAGAAGGGCGGTCGACAAATGTGAGATACTTAGAGAAAATCAAGAGGAATTTGCAAAACACACACAAATACCAAATTAGTACGTGTAACAGGTTTTTAAAGATCAAAAAGTGGATTCTCAAGAACACGAAGAACAACTGACGAACACGAAGAGCACTGTTCGCGATGAAAACCCAGAAAATGCTAAAACGCACGAAAATGCATAAAAATTACATAGTCAGAAGCGCAAAAACCGATTAACCAACAATGTATCAACAATTTCATCATCAAGAACACAGAAAATCCAGAAATCAAAAGGGAAAAATTATAAAAACTAAAAAGCTTCAAAGATTCTATGGCGGAGAGAGAGAGAGAGAGAGACAAAACTGTACGTTAAACATGAATACCAGCATTGAAACAAACTCGAAAATGATAATCTAACAAGGATTAAACATTATCATACCAAAATCAACCTAGAAAATGAAAGAATCAAAAGCGAATATGAAGGGGGTTTTCACCCGCAAAACCGAAATAAAAATTACAGAAATAGGGATTTTGGGTCAAGAAATCATACTATGTTGTCTTCAAATGTAGTATCCTGTGATTTCTTAGATGTTTTTTCAGATTGAGAGGGTTTAGGAGCCATATATATATAGAGAAATTATGAGAGAGTAGAGTGAGAGAGAACTGGGTGTAAAGAGAGAGAAAATAGAGAGATGTAGAGAGAGATAGGGTTTCTGAAAAGTGAGTTGCAGAAAGGTGGAGTTGAGGGGTAGTGGAACGGTTTATGTAGAAAGAAGTGGGAGGTGAACTCTGCAACTTTAGGGATTTGACCAATGATGTCCCATCTCATTAAATACAAGGATAGTGATGGCGGACATAAATAAAGAAATAAAATTAATTGCAAATGATTTGTATTAAATAAAAACGAGAGAAAAGAGGAAATTACAGAATTACCCCTTGGATGACTAGGATGATCCTAAAATTTGCTAAGTTAGAGACACTTACCTGGTCACCTAACTTTTTGCGGTCAGGTGCTTGACCGTGAATACTTGCGGTCAAGTATGTTACCTTAACCAAAGAATGCTTCTATAAATAAATGAACCAATGTCATCATTTTCCCTTTAACGGTAGGCTTCACTAAAGCCTTGAACAATTTACATCTTTGCATATATACGGTCAAATATTTGCAGTCAGTGCACTGGATGGTTCTTTGATGCTTCGACCGTGGTTACTTGACCGTTGAAAGGCAGTTGACCGTTGAGACCTACTTGGTTATGGACTTAGATAACACACAAGACATTAGCACAATCAATATATATGGACATCTAATTAAAGTTCTAGCATACCCATTTTTCTTCTAAGATACCTAAATCTTTTCGAATCAAGAGCCTTGATAAGAATGTCTGCAATTTGATTGTCAGTACTCACATACTCTAGATGGATATTACCTTTTTCCACATGATCCTTGAGAAAGTGGTATTTGATATAAATGTGTTTGGTCTTGGAATGCATGACAGTGTTTTTGGAGACAGCAATGGTAGATGTTTTGTCACAATAGATTGAACAATTTTCTTCTTTGATTCCATAATCGACAAATTGTTGCTTCATCCATAGCACTTGACAGCAGCAGCTTCCAGCGGCTATATATTCAACTTTTGTGGTAGATACAGAGACTGAGGCTTGTTTCTTGCTTGCCCATGAAACTAGTCGATTTCCAAGGAAATGACACGTTCCACTTGTGTTTTTCCTATCAATGGTACATGCTGCATAGTCTGCATCTGAGTAACCTATAAGATCAAAATTTGAATCTTTAGAATACCAAAGTCCAAGTTTAATAGTCCCAGATAAATATCAAATAATACATTTTATAGCAATGAGATGTGCTTCTCGAGGATCTGCTTGATAGCGAGCACAAACACAAACACAAACACTAAACATGATATCTGGCCTACTAGCAGTTAAGTAAAGAAGAGAGCCAATCATACCTCAGTACAAGGTTTGATCAACCTTTTTACCTTTCAAATCTTTATCCAACTTGTTACCAGCAGCCATAGGAGTGTCGTATGCTTTTGCATTTTCAAGTCCAAATTTCTTGATAAGATCCTTTGTGTACTTTGCTTGGTTGAGGAAGATGCCTTCAGCACATTGTTTAATTTGTAGCCCAAGAAAGAATGTCAATTCTCCCATCATGCTCATCTCAAATTTTCTTTTCACAAGTTTCTCAAATCGCTTACACAACAATTCATTAGTAGAACCAAAAATAATATCATCTACATATATTTGAACAAGTAAAGAATGATCATGATATTTAGCAATGAATAAAGTTGTGTGGATATTACCATGCTTGAAACCTTTCTCTAAGAGAAATTTAGATAGAGTATCATACCATGCTCGTGGAGCTTGTTTGAGTCCATACAAAGCATTGCGGAGTTTGTAGACATGATTTGGAAATTTGGGGTCTTTAAATCCGGGCGGTTGAGCAACAAAGACTGTTTCTTGAAGTTCACCATTGAGGAATTCACTCTTCACATCCATTTGATAAAGCTTGAATCTTTTGTAAGAGGCATAAGCTAAAAATATCCTTATAGCTTCGAGTCTTGCAACGGGGGCAAATTTTTCATCATAATCAATGCCTTCTTCTTGTCTGTAGCCTTGTGCAACCAACCTAGCTTTGTTTATTGTGATGCTTCCATTTTCATCCATCTTATTTCTGAACACCCACTTTGTACCAATCACTCCTTGATCTAGTGGCCTTGGAACCAAGGACCAAACTTTATATCTTTCAAATTGGTTAAGCTCTTCTTGCATAGCAACAACCTAACTTGAGTCTTGGAGTGCTTCATCAACTTTCTTGGGTTCAACTTGAGATATAAATGCGGTAAGTGCATCATAGTTCGATCTTCTTGTTCGAACACCAGAATGCAAATCACCAATAATATTCTGAATTGGGTGATCTCTGACCTCACGAACTTCATGAGGTATATCTGGTTGAGTTGATGGAGGTTGTAAATCTTCTAGTGGTACATCATTTGAGCCATACCAATCATAGGTAAGTTGAGGGATTGGTTCTTCCACGTTAATGGGTGATTCAACTTCAACTCCATTCAAGGTAGCAGCAGATGTGGTTGCTTCTGGTGCTTCATTTGAGGTAGATGGAGGTGCAGTTGAGGTAGATGTGTTTCCTTGAGTTAAAGGATTTTGTGGTCGAGTTGTACCTATCTCATTCATCTCAACAAAATCATCAGCAACATTTGGAGCCAATGTGGCTCAATGAGAGAATGTTCATCAAAAGTAACATGGACAGATTCAACTATCTTAAGAGTGGTTTTATTAAATACACGAAAAGTTTTTGAGTGTTTAGTATACCCAATAAATATACCTTCATCGGCCTTAGGAGCAAATTTACCTCGATGTTCTTTTCCATTGTAAAGTATGAAGCATTTGCATTCAAATATCTTGAAGTATGCTATGTTGGGGGTTCTTCCTCTCCAAGGTTCATAAGGAGTTTTGTTGTAGGTCTTGTTGATGAGGGATCTATTTTGAGTGAAGCATGATGTGTTGACGGTTCAGCCCAAAAGTATTGTGGTAGCTTTGCTTCAGCAATCATTGTCTTTCTTGCCTCTATCAACGTTCTATTCTTTCTTTCCACTACACCGTTTTGTTGTGGAACTCCAACAGCAGAGAAGTTGTGGTCAATACCATGATCATCATAGTACTGAGCAACACCATTATTCTTCAATTATTTACCGTTTTCGGATCGAACACTAACGATGTCATCTTCCTTTTGTGTTTGGAGATGTCTAAAGAGTGCGGTCAAAATGTCATAGCAATCATCCTTTGAGATTATCATTTCAACCCATGTATATCTTGAATAATCGTCTACCACAACTAAGGTATATCTATTTCCACCAATACTTATGGTAGTAATAGGTCCAAACAAATCCATATGAAGTAGTTGCAAACGTCTTGAAGTTGAAGGTGTGGTCTTACTGGAGAAAGATGCCTTTGGTTGTTTGCCTAGTTGACATGCTGTGCATTTCTCATCGTGGTGATCAGCTACTTTGGGTAGACCACGAACTAGATTTTCTCTACCAATCTTGGAGAGATACTTGAAGTTTAAGTGACTTAGTCTCTTGTGCCACAGCCAACTATTTTCACTAACATTCTTTGCTACAAAACAGAGATTAGAAGAAATCCAAGATGAATTAAAATCAACAACATAAAAAATTTTCTTACGAATCCATTTGACCAAAATTGACGCCGGATATGCCATCTTTGATGAGACAGAAATTTGAAGTGAAGTGGCATTGCAATCCTTTGTCGCAGACTGAGATATTGAGAGTAGATTGTGTTGTAGACCAATAACTAGAGAGACTTTTGGATGGTGATTTTTCCTTTTTGGATGACTCCATATCCTACGGTCTTTCCTTTGTTATTGTCTCAAAAGGTTACTGGTGGACCTTTCTCTTCACGGACATCTTCCAATAAGTTGATATCTCCGGTCATGTGCCTTGAACAGCCACTATCGAGATACCATAAACTTGATTTATCCTTGAAGTGTCTAGCCATTAAGAAGAGGACCTACAAAGTAGACATTTAAGAACAAGGTCCCCATTTTATTCTTTTGGGTCCAAAGGGTTAGCAACTTTTGACAACCTACACCTGTCTCACAGAAGGAGGGTTATTCCTTCTAGGATTGGGTGTGAAGCTCAAAAGACATTCAGCAGTCTTATGACCATAACCATCACACAAAGAACAGTGGTGGAAGCCACCCAACTGAGGGTTAACAAACTTCGTTGAAGTCTTGAGCACAACATCGTTAACTGGTATGGAAAATCTCTCCCGAACAAAGTTTAATTTCTTGAACTTGACCGCATTTCCCTTGTTTGCGGTCGACATGCCACGGAAGGCTACTCGACCGTGACTTGAGGTAGATACGCGGTCGGGTTCAGGTACGTTCCAAGAGTCTTCCTCTATGGTAGGATTTTCCATGGATTTTCCTTTCAACTTTGAAGCCTTGTCAGTTTGTTTCTTAGGGTAGACATAATGGAACTCTAGTTTCTTCTTTGGTTCTTGTCCTTTACCCTTAGATCATTGATGTTTTGCCTTTGACCCTTCCAAAGTTTGCTTGGTAAATTTCTCATCTCTTTCACAACAAGATGCACATTTAAAGTTGTCACTAGTTTGGAATCCCAAGCCTTCGTTATCACCACTAGGCTTTTGGGATTCTAGAATTTGTTCCATTGTGACATGAGAATTGGTCCACTCATTAGTGATCCTTTTGAGATCATTTATCTCAGCAGCCAATTCTTCGTTTTTAACTTTAAATATTGCTTTTTTTTCTTCTAAGAAACTGTTTCGATCAGTAAGAGGAGTCATGCTCTTGACCTGCTCCTTAAAGAGGGTGAGTTCAAATCTTAGTAGAGATTTCTCCGTATTAAGCTGGGAAATTTCATCAGTTGAAAGTGCTAAAGCTTCTTTCATGCTAGAAAAGTTACTAATTACCTGTTCATCTTTCATGAACATCTTCTCTTGTTCATTGGGAGAAATGTCAAACTTGACTTGAGGTGTGGTAGACAGAACTTCCTTCACTTTGGGATTTAGTAGAGCTTTCTTTGTTGCACTCACATCACATCTTGAAAATAGAAGATCACCATTCCTTGGCACTGGAGTTCGGAAACCATTATCATCAAGTTTATCAGCCGTATAACTCTTCCGTTTGGGTTTCACATTGGGTGAGAATTGATTATCATCCTCATCATCGAAACGAACGACCAAACAAATGTGACCTTCTTCAGAATCCTCATCGCTTTCATCAGAATCTGACTCTATCCAAGTAGCTAACTCTTTTGAGGTAGAGTCTTCTTCAGCCATCATTCCCTTTTGCTTAGAATACCTTGGAGTGAAGTTGATTTTCTTCTTCATATACTCAAATTTGGGAATTGGACATTCTGATGCGAAGTGACCTGGTTTCCTGCAATTAAAACAAACAAGATCTTCTTTCTTCTTGGAGAAGTTGAAGTTCTCTTTCTTCTTTGAAGGACTGCTCCTTGAAAACCTTGATGGAGCTTTGCTTGAATATCCGGGTCTTTCTATCTTTCTGAACTTTTGGAATCTGTTCACGAACATAGCAAAATCATCATCGTCCATATCAAGTAACTCTGATGTGGAGCTTCTTGGATTTTCTTCTTCGATCACGTCTTTCTTTTGTGCGACAAACGATAAGCTTGATATCAAAAACTTTGAGGTTGGCATAGAGACTTCTGAGTGACATATCATCTAGAAGCTTGGTATCTTCAAGAGTATTTCCTTTGTGAAGATATTGAGAACCAAGAGCAGCTAGGAAATTAACATTGATTTCTTTCTTGGTAAGCTTCTTTCCGAGTGCTGTATAAGTACTCACAATCTCACAATAACGATCATAAGTGGCTCTAAGTGATTCACCGGGGATCTTAGCAAAGTTGTTCAATCTTCTTTGAATTGCAAACTTTTTCCTTTCCTTGCAAGCTTGATCTCCTTCAATGTAATCTTCAATTGCATCCCAAAGTTCTTTAGCTGTTGCACATTCCATGATTTGTCGACGTTGAGACGTACTCAAAGTACTTAGGAATATGCTCTTTGCTTTCACATCCATTCCAACTAGTCTTTTCTTTTCATCGGTCCATTCAGCTTTTCGTTTCTTTATTGATGGTATGTTTGCATTGGTTTCTGGATTTGGATTAGCTTTCATTGGGAAGTATGGTCCAATGGTAAGACAATCACCAAGTTGCTCATCCATGGAGTAGAACTGAGTTAGAATGCTGTGCTTCCATACGTTAAAGTTATCTTCATCGAACGCTGGAACGTGAGTGAAGTTAACCGTTGCCATAGTTTTCTGACTTGCCATTTTGAATCGGCACCTAAGCTGTTAAGCTTGAAAAACAGAAGTTTTATGAAGGTGTTAGCACTGATACCACTTGTTGGTCCCAAAGACACAACAAGGGTATGAAAAGAGGCTAGAGGGGAGGGGAGTGAATAGCCTATTTAAAATTTCAACCCTTTTTCAAAATTCAACCTAGTTCTTACAAACTTGAATTTGCGGTCAAGTAAAAACCACACAGTCAAGATGTAATATGACAACAGAAGTTTTCGATAGAAATAATGTAAGGTTGTTTTTGACTAAATATCTAAGTATAGAAGCTCACTCACGGTCAAGGATTTATGGTCGAGTGAGATGCGGTCAGAGTGTTGCGGTCAAGAGACTTGCGGTCAAGAATGGTTGAGTATGAAAGTTGTCTTAGAAGTTTTGGCAAAAGATAAGTTAGTCAGATTTAGCTTAGGCAATGTGGAGAACATACAAACACAATTCACAACTGTTCATAAATCTGAAAGATCAAAACACTAAACGACAAACAAGATTAATATGAACAATAAAGAACAAGATGAACAATACTTGAAGGTAAATTGCAGAATGTAAAAACAGTAAGTAAATGAAACAAGTATTTGCAAAGGTTCGATCTGTTAAAAGATCTATGCCCTTTACCAAGATGGTCAGTCTTGGATTTTGAATGGAGGTATATATTGATTCTTATGTGTACAAATTACAGAGACAAAGTATTGAATCAATACTTACTTTCTATGAAGAACAAATCCTAGACTTAGACCAGTGTATCCCTTTTGATATAATCTATGTGATTGATCAATTGGGCTAAGTGTGTGTGTAAGAATCAGAAGCTCTTTAAAATTTAAGTGATTGTAGAGCCTAATGAATCTTGTGTGTTGCAAGGCTTGAGAAGACTTGTTTGTTGCTGGAGATCTTTGAAGGTTTGAAGGTGAGCACTTGAAGATTCAACTTGAGTATGATCTTCAATCACCAAGTATTTCAACAGAAATTTCTCTCTTTGAATCTCAGCAATGTTCAATGGAGAACTCAAGGACTATTTATAGCCTTGAATGATAGACTAGTCGTTAGAAATACTTAGGGTCCAAGTTGAAGGACAATGAACTGTTGAATTCTGATTAGAGCTCAGTCTGGGTTGTCCTTTTGTTGCAGAGTAGTGGTGGTCCAACTTGATAGTTGAATTCAAATTTGAAATTTGAATTCTGCAACGTTCTAAACTAACCATAGTTTTGGACACAACTGTGACCATGGTTAAGTTTGAATAAACATTGATTACTTGGACGACTTCTTTACATGCGGTCAAGACCTCACGGTCGAGAGTTTCACGGTCAAGTGGTCTTCCACGGTCAAGTGATCTACCACGGTTAATTTGAGTTCTCTCGGTCAAGGACTTGACCACTAAATTTCCAGACTTAGAAATTTTTAAGTCCTATCAATCTAAAGCCTATACTACTAAAGTGGACTATTCTAAAAATTAAGTTTAACACTTCTTACAATATATCTTAAAGTCCACAAAAGATAAAATTAGGTTATGGGATCAATCAAATCTAGGTAATAGGAGTGGTTTATAATAAGCATACCCAACATCTATCATATAGATACCTGAAGTCGACGCAGTCCCACTGCTCTTCTTCTTCTTTTGCTCTTACTTAAAAGCCTTGCAATTACGTTTCCAGTGACCAATTTCTTGACAATGGAAACAAATTGCATCCTTTTATGCATCGGGTTTTGCATCTATAGTCTTGGCAACCTTTGCCTTGCTAATATTGGGTTTGGCAACCTTTGCCTTACCCTTTCCTTTGGCACTTGGCCCCTTTCCATCATGAACCATGAGCACTGGAGAACCTTTCTCCACTATCTTCATCTCCGCAGTTTTGAGCATGTTATGCAACACGGAGAGATTCTTATCCATTCCATGCATGTTATAGTTCATCACAAAGTGATTATAACTCTTAGGCAATGAATTAAGAATGAGATCCGTGGCTAGCTCTAATGAAATCGGATAGCCATGTTTCTCAAGATGCTCCACGTAGCCTTTCATCTTAAGCATGTGAGGTCCCACTTGTTGCCCTTTACTCATTTTACAAGAAGTGAATGCAACAATGGTTTTATACCTCTCTTGCCTAGCTTTCTCTTGAAACATGTCTCTCAACTCCACGCCTATCTCATAGGCTTCCAAATGTTCCAAACTTTGTTGGAGTTTTGAGCACATAGTCGCGAGCATGAGACAACTCACATCCCTAGAATCATTCTGATGCTTCTTGTGATTGTCTCTTTCCTCCCTAGGGGCGTTGGCTTCGTGTTCTGCAGGAATAGGCCCATCAAGAATGTACAACTTATCTTCTTGCCTTAAAATAATTCTTAGGCTTCGGATCCAATCCATGAAGTTTGTACCATTCTCTTGAAGCTTATCCCTCTCAAGGATCGATCGCAACGAAATTGATTGAGTGTTGGTTGTCATTATCTACAATTATGCAAACTTTCCAAAAGTTTATAAGTACAAATTTCATTAAAGAGATAAATAATGTATTTGTCCAAAAAAATAATGCCACTAAATTATATAACCTTCTTATACAACAATTGTATAATATAATTTAAATGGGCTAAGATCCAACTTTAATTTAATTTCAAGTCCGCTTTGGCGTGACCGTTCAAAATCAAATTAATTAGGTAGACAACTCTTGACAATCATATCCCATATGACTCTTAGATCCTTTTCTAAAATTCTTTAGAAATCCAATTTCAAAATAATGTTTAATCTCATCTTTGCCTTAAGCCCAAAACTGTTTTGACGCCTAATTAAGTCCAACCATTTTAAACACATAGGAAACTCTTATTCACTCATCTTGCTCATACATGAATAAAATCAATACACCTCGCTTTGGTGAGTCCACACAAAATTACCCATGTACTTACAAGTGTTTTAATCATGGCATGGCAAAAACGACTTAAAATTTCAAAGAAGGTTCATTATCATATAGCATACAACACATTTATGAGCACATAAGATAAACATGTTGAGCATCAAGCTTAGTCACTAAATTAATCTCCATTAATTTAAACATAATATTTATGTGTCATTAGTTTCTCTATAATTATGAGGATGAGACATTTGAACTTTGGTTATCATATCCAAATCAAGACAACAAGAAGTGCGGCCGAACTAAGCTATAGGCAACCATAATTCCGCACTAATTCAAGAAACCAAGAAACCAAGAAAGTAGTCCATGTGGCCGAAACTAAGCAATAGATGGTCTCGATGAACGTAGGCCAATTTCATTCACAATTCCACATGGATCTCCAATCTTGAATCAAGAACTTTGTTTCTCAATTTTAGCAATTATGAACTCTTCATAATTCTAACTTCGTTTTATCTTTGAATCTTTGATTGCGTTCAATTTTGGGAAACACAGTCTCGAAAACGTAGGCTAGCCATCCAAACCTTGATCCAATCTTAGAATTCACAAGACTAAAACAAATAGGAAATTTAAACCCCAAGATCCAACTCAAACCCTAGCATAAGCCCCCAACCGAAACCCGACCGGGCCCTCTGAAAAATCTGGAAAATTTTTAAAGTTCCAAAATTTGTCTCAAAATTGTTTTTCCCCGATTCAATTATAATTTGGTGTTTTTGGTGATCCAATCACCATGATCATCAAAACCTTGAATAAACCATTTATTCATGAATCTCTAGATTATCAAAACTTTGATCCAATCAAAAATTGATAACCCAAACAATTTTAAATCTACCATAATTTTTATTGCGATTGAATAGTGCGATTAAAGTTTACAAAACAATAAACCACATAAAACGCATAAACATCATAAACATCATAATTCCAATATTCAAATCATTCTAGGCACATAAACAATTTATATACATACAACATGATTATGTATTGAAATAATCAACATGAACGGGGCTCTGATACCACTGTTGAGTTTCCTAAGATCATGCACAGCGGAATAAAGCATTAAAATTTTCATGAAACCCAAAGCCCATAGATCCACTCATATGATTAAGTCAAATACCACATAATGAATACTAGAATACTAACCCTTGATGCCTTTGTGTAACAACCTTGATTCTTGGTGGATATTCGAAACTTGATCACGAACAATAGCAGGACCACGAACTTTGGAGGTGATAAGTTTCACCCTCTATTGGTATCCACACCACGAACGAATATCGAGTAACTTCTTGATCTTGGTTTCTAGACCAAAAGGCTATATGAATTTATGAATTATTAATCTTTGATCAAGGATATTGTTTCTCCAAACAACTAAGTTTCATATGCTTAATGGATGGTGAAAAGATGTTTATATAGGTCCTAGTCCTTAACCCTTAAGGACCAAAGAAACCTAAATCCTGTCACCCAAATTAAGGTGCAAACTTTCTGTCCAAGCAGCTCTGCCACGGTCGTGTCCTATAATTGGCACGGTCGTGCCAATTGGTGCGCGCCCGTCTTCCCGGCTGCTGATTAATGGCACGGTCGTGATTTATATTCGGCACGGCCGTGCCGAATGGCACAGTCGAGCTTTATATCTGGCACGGTCGTGCCAGACCAAAAATCTGCCCTTTTTGCCTTTTATCAATTAGTTCTAATTGTGTGTGACCCTATAGGATTACACTGTGTAGGCAATTGGTTTAAACATAAACCCATAAGATATGATTAGGTTCTAGCAAACCGTCATACCTACCCAAATAGTGTAACTATATACAAGTTCGTATTCCTTTATAAAACATGTCACAATCCTTTTGTCCTCGATGTCATTGAACACAAGTCATGGTCATCAAGTCAACTTGTATTTGTTCAATACTTTCTCGATCCCGAATATGTTGATAATCTAAATGACATTGATCCAATCAATTCACTTGAGTTTGGCCAAACATTTCATCAACATCATTCTACGAGGGGCCCAAGCTTGACATCTCTCTGAAGAGGGACAAATCCATTTAGCTTATTATTCTTCCCTACAATCCGATTATGCCAATCATACCCTTTATAACTTCCTGGTTAAAGGTAGAGTTTGAATATGTCAAACATAATGTTCATCAAGTGGAAGATTATAATAACTTCATGTCTAAGGATTCAAATGACATAACTAATATGAGATCTATATATGACATTGACCATGACATAAATCTCATAAAGCGGGTCATATCCAGTACCTTGTTCTCCAACAAGTACCCATAAGTCTAACATGATCATCCCATGAACATTTAGATTTATACTAGTACTTCATAAGTACTAGGGACGGAGATTATTATAAGTAAAGATAAACAACAATAATAATCAAAACATCTCTTTAATAATATGAATAAAATGATGACATACATAACGTTTAAATAAACGCGCCTAGGGCACTAACACTAACATTCAAGACACTCAGAATTTGCCTCACCAGACAAGCAACTTTGTCCTCTGGACAATCAGATATTCTGCATGCATGTATCCCACCGGACACCCGACATGCACCTACAGGCACTCAGAATCACCCCAACGGGAGACTAACAGTCATTCAGATGTGGCCCATCCAGTCGACATTGGATCTTGCCAACCATGACTAATAAAACTGGTATGTGTTGATCTTCTACCCGTGGCTTACCCAGTTCACTCCCGCCTAGAGTAAAACACTGCTCCACATGCTCGTTAAAACCCTCACCAATCTCAGAATCTTAGAGGATAAACAAGGAACCTTTTCTTTCGCCCTTCAGAATCACATCTGAAACTTTTTAGACATCCAGAACTCCACCTTCACCTTTGAAAATGTATCCCTTCTTGTCCAACCGACTAAGTGATACCAGATTCTTTGCTACTTGTGGAACGTGTCTCACCGTGTTCAATGTGAGAAATTTATCACCAGAAGTTCTCACCTTTACGGAGCCCATGCCAACTACCTCGCAGACAGATCCATTAGCCATATAAATACGGTCTTCATCCTTTTGCTCGTACGTTGTAAACTGCTTCTTGCGCGAACACATGCGATAAAAAACTCCTGAATCTAGAACCCATGCAACTTCTTTGCACGCTTCTTCTTCAGTCACCAGGGCATAATCACCATCCTCATCCAAATTGTCACTGCTCGCCATCGCTGTAGCCGACTCAGAATTCTTCAGATGCAGAGTCAGATGTATAACTCTGAAATCTAACCATATTATTGCCTCGGGCAATACATATTTTGTATCTACTTCTAGATCACTAGAATAGACTACACCAGATGTTAGATCTCCAAATTATACCAGATAGCTAAATTTTTAATCACAAAACCCTAGCTTCAGATCTCGGACTTCAGATGCAGATACCAGACGCCAAAACGTTCCAGATGCGTTCTTGGATCACCAACGAACATCAGACGAACTTTCAGATTCAGATCAACCAGATTTGCTATTGCTAGCATAGATGAGCAATCACTGACTGCTCTCAGATTTATTGATTCTCGATCCTCTACAGTGAAGAGCTTCAGAATAACCAGAATAATTCCAAACTCAAATATGTCAGAGGCAACAGAATACAATACCAGATGTGTCCAACCTAGACACCCATATTTCTCCACGAACACTTCACGCGGACTGCACGTACGCTGCATGAAAACTACACTCGATCTGCACCAAAACTGCACGTGACCTGCACCAAGATTGTACGTGAACTGCACTTTTTCTGCACGCGATCATCAAAAAAAATTTTGCCCGCGACCTGCACGCCCAATGCATAATCTTCTTACCATAAAATAAATTTGTTCTTCCCGTTAGACTTGTCGATTTTCTGGTCCATCCCGGAATCCATCTCTTCTGCCGCAGCGGAATGCCCTGATCTTTCTCAACTAACCAGACTCTGGTGCCACTTGTTAGTAAATCAGTCCCAAGAGATAGCAGATAATAATGAACACAAATCAACAACACAGAATTTACGTGGTTCACCAACAACCTATTGGCTATGTCCACGAGCAAAGGGAAACAAATATTATTATGGCGGAGAAACAATTACAAGAAGATGATCACACTAATCTATGTTTGCATGAACTTTGATCACAAAGTTCCTAGCTATGCAAATCCCTAGATCTAGAATTACTGATCTCTCTCTCAATGTCAATTGAATTACGAGCAGAGAATACTAATTTACAACTAGTATTTAAAGCACTAGAGACCTAATCCAGAAGACAGAAGGAGTCCTAAATTAAATCTCAAAAGAACTTAATTTACTTTCAACCAGGAATTCAACAAATTCCAGAACAGACCGAAACTGCATGGTCCGTCCGGGTCTTGACTTTGGTCTGACCGGACCAAGCCTTTAGTCCGACCGGACCTAGTCTGCTACCCGGCCGGATCTTCCACGCTGATGCCTTTCTTCTTTTCTTCTTCAAAATCATCCTGCTCTAACAATTCTAGATGGGGAAGAACGAAGAAGAATGAAGAAGAATTTCCATTTAAGCCTCTTAAATGAAAAAATCGACTTCAATTTGAACCAATGTGACAAAAACATCTTTAGTTAAGTGGCATGTGACTTACACGTGATCATTTAACGAGTTTTTCTAACAAAATTGATTAAAAACCCTAACATGTAAACCGAATGATAACAAGTCGGCCTTAAATGTATTAAAGATCCAGCCCAACTATAGGCAGAAGCCTAGTAAATCTGGCAAAAAAAAAAAGAGGCCCTATCCTAAAGAAAATGATCGGATCGGACCAACCCAACTCAACCAATTTCTATCCATTTTGACATACCTAACACACGTTTATAAGCAGTCAACTTCAAAGTCCCTTTCCATAGCAATATAATAATTATACCAATATACCATTACACTTATTAATTTATTAAAATCATGGAAAATTCCCAAATGCAATTTGGTAGTCGTGGGTAGCATTAATCTCTAAATATTTCACCTTATTCAACCCCCTCTCCGTTTGTCACTATCAATATCAATAATCTTTCCCGCCCGTCCTTTAAAAATGCAGGCAACTCTTCCTCATATTTCATCTCCTTAAACATTCATAATACTTCCCATTTATTTCTTCATGATCTTAAAACCATCATCATAATCAATATTGCAATATAGCGTCAAAGTCTGTTGCCCGTTTCGGGGACTTTGATCATTAATCTTGCTATAGTTTTGTTCGCGTTTTGGGGGCCTTTGATTATTATTCCTGCATATTTACGCGAAGAAAAGGCTTGTCACGGGTACTTGTGGTAGCGAAAAATGACATACGATGAAACCATTTTGGCAAAAAGTTTTAGTAGGCGTGAGCAGAAAAAGCTCGGATACGGAGCATTGGTCGGATGCTTCTTTATTTCATTATGCTTTTGGGTCGTCTTCAACCCTTTTTCCCCTCATACTTTAGCCACTCGTAAGTTCATTTGTATCCTTCTCATTCGGCATAAATGATTAAATTTCTCAAATTTATTCCTCATTTTGAAGAAGATAAATTAATTTGTAACTTTCTCAAGGTAAGGCTTATTAGTTATTAACTTCTTGCCATGTTTTTATATGAGTTTGATTTTTAAAACATTTTATGAAGAAGTGGAACTCTTATTCCTATATTTAACTTCTTTATTTTCTGTAAAAAGAAAAGTATTTTGATCAATTATATTTCATTGATATGATTATTCATGCATGGTACAGTGAATTTCCAGTTGACAATGGAAGGCAGCCTCAAAATGCTGATGACTAGCGAGCAAACAGGCGAATCCCTCCAATTATGTATGCAATAATAATCTATATCAGTCAAGGCTAAAATAAGTCATTATCTTTAAATTTAAGTAGAGTATTATTTACTTGAATGTATCTATAATTTTCCTCATTATCTTTAAATTTAAGCTGAGTATCATTTACTTGACTGTATTCATAATTTTCCCTTTTTTTTTTTTTTTTTTTTTTGTTCTTGACAGATAATAGTGAAATCAAAGAAACCAAGCCAATTTGCGATATTTCAAAACCAAGGTCAGATATTTGCGAAATGAGTGGAGACATAAGGATTCACGGGCATTCATCAACCATTTTCGTAGCTACAGATTCATCTCACACAACTAATATGTCATGGATTATAAAGCCTTATGCGCGTAAAGGAGATGAAGGCGCAATGTCTAGAGTTAAAAACTTCACAGTCGCTACATTTCAAGAAGGCAGAGACTTTTCTCAAGTTATGCCAAAATGTACTCAAATTCATAATATTCCCGCCATAGTATTCTCTGTGGGAGGGTACACGGGAAACAACTTTCACGCTATCAGTGACGTGGCGTTACCTTTGTACCAAACTTCGATAGGGTACAATGGAGAAGTCCGGTTTCTTTTATCTGACAAACGTTATTCCACGTGGACTACTAGGTTTCGGTTGGTACTAGAAAACTTATCGAGGTACGAGGTTATTGATATTGATGAAGAAGATGGTGTGCATTGTTTTCCTAGTATGATTTTAGGTCTCAAGAAAGAGGTAGAAGAACTACATGTTAATCCCACATTGTCTCCACATACAATGAAGGACTTTCAACAATTCATAAAATACTCCTACTCGTTAGAGAGAGAAAGTATTACAGGTCATCATGGAGTTGGCTCATCAAAAAGGCTGCCTCGCCTCCTCATTGTGTCAAGGAGCCACACTCGCGCTTTCTTAAACGAGGGTAAAATGGTCAACGTGGCAAGAGCGTTAGGGTTTGACGTGGTGGTGATGGAGATGGATGGAAACTTGACACGGGTTTCGAGGGTCGTGAATTCTTGCGATGTGATGATGGGAGTACACGGGGCGGGGTTGACCAATATGATTTATCTTCCTGAAAATGCTGTTTTAATACAAGTTATACCTCTGGGAGGGCTTGAATGGCTATCTAGGGTTGACTATGAAGAGCCTGCAAAGAGAATGAAGTTGCAATACATAGAGTACAAGATAAGTCAAGGAGAGAGCTCTTTGATTGAGCAATACCCTCTTGACCATCAAGTTTTTAAGGACCCTTTTGCCATTACTAAAAAGGGTTGGGATACTTTTAGGTCAGTTTATATGGATAACCAGAATGTTAAGCTTGATTTGGTCAGGTTGAGAGCTACTTTGTTAGAAGCCCGTCATCTTCTAAGCATGTAAAGTTTGTTTAAGTAACGTTGTTTTCTACAACGATTGTACTCTTAGCATGTAAAGTTTGTACACTAGGCGATTTTAAGGCTGTATTCACATATGATTTTCCTGCATGTCATGTGTAATCTCATGGCTATAAAGGGTGTTATAGATATTTTTCCGCCAAGAAGATGTTGTCCATTGCTTTCCAATAGTATGATATAGCGCGAAGAGCTCAATACTGATCCCAAATTGTCTCCATATTCAATGAAGGACTATAAACTATTTTCAAGAGACTCCTATACTGGATCTTAAGGGTGCCTAGCTCTTCATATTGTTTCAACGAGATGGACATGAACATTTCAGACGAGAGCGGGCAAAACGGTCAATGTGAATTAAAAGTTAGGATTGTTAGGACCAATCTAATATTTTATTTAATACAAAATAATATAAGAACAAATACAAATATTATTAAAACTGAAATCGAAATAAACCTGGAGATACAACAAAATTGATTGAACAGATATTTGAATAGAGGCCTGCTATGCAGTGTCCTAAGACAAAATTTCGTCTCCGCTTGTGCTGCAGATTCAGGCGTTTGTCTTGAGGATGCAACTATTTGGAACAAGTTCTTGCACAAGAACTTGTTCCCTGGCGAGTCTACTTTATGCTTTCAGAATAGATAGGAGGAAGAAGGTGATGGATTTTTTTTTTATTTTTTATTTTTTTGTATTTTTCAATACACAACCTGATGATGTTTTTATAGGAAGTCAAAGGTTGAATCTTTGAATAAACATGATTTGCCAGAAAAAACTGCCTAAGCAGTTGCAACTGTCTAAAAGACAGTTATTTTCAAAATTTATGTCTGAAAAAAAGGCATTATATGTTTATGTCCAAAAAAATAATATTTATAATATTGTTAAATAAAAATTAATTTGATCAGGAGACCCCAAGAGCCCCAAGGCTCTATCTTTGACTTTTAATATATATATATATATATATATATATATATATATATATATATATATATATATATTACCCAATAAAAAGTCCACTAAGCCTAATCATTTGGTCCATCATCAACTTAATGAGTCCAATAACTTTACACCTATAAAAACTCTTCATTTTTCATCTTTTTTCAATGTGGGATAAAATCTCACATACAAGTTCCAACAATACCCCACATTTTCTATTCAAACTCTAATAATACCCCACATTTGAATAGAAAATAAGATAAATCACGGAACTTATTTTACTATCTCTAAGAAACAAAATATGTTATGCATCGAAAAAGGTGTTTTTTGGACTTGAACCTTTCGTAGTGAGTACTAATTAGATTTACTTTGTGGGTAGTGAACTTGTAGTCTTGAACTAACCACGTTTTGTAGTAGATCGAGACAATAAATATCACACATATCATATTTACACATATTTCAATTCATACAGTTGTGTTCATTTCGGTCGTGAACTAAATCTTTTCTTCATGAGAATTTTAAAGAACGTAGCCATCTCGGTTCTCAAAGATGCGACCCCACATCAATCTCATATAGGTAATGCTTATCAGGAATAATCCGTATTTATTCCACTATACAGCTATTAGCATTATTAAGAATAAAAACTATTCAATCCTTATGCGTCAACGGAAAACAGACTTTAATTTCAACATAGGAATGAGCATTTATGTGTGTTTTATGCTCCTTGAGTCTTCTTCAACTAGTTTGCTTATTGAACCTAGACCATGGGATCTCCAATGTTTCTAGGTTAGGTTTCCGCCAAATAATGACTCATTGTATTGGCTTTAAGCCCATTCCCCTCGATGTAAAAACTGTTTGCTCTCTATTTATGCCTTTTGACAAAGGATCTGCTATATTTTCCTTTGACTTTACATAATCAATGGAAATAATTTCATTCTTTAGCAAGTCTCGTATTGTTTTGTGACGACGTCTTATATGCCTTGATTTGCCATTATATATTTGGTTCTTTGCTCTTGTTAGAGCAGCCATACTATCACAATGTATGCAGATGGCAGTAACTGGCTTTGGCCACAATGGAATACCCCCTAGGAAATTATTGAACCACTCCGCTTCCTCAGCGGCTTTATCTAAGGCTACATATTCTGCTTCCATAGTTGATCGTGTATTCACTGTTTGTTTTGATGATTTCCAAGAGACAGCTGCACCACCAAGTGTAAGAACATAACCACTTGTGGATTTACTTTCAGAATTATTGGAAATCTAATTAGCATCACAATATCCTTCTAACACGGGAGGATATTTTGTATAATGCAATCCATAAGTCATTGTGTGTTTTAGGTATCGCAATAATCTCACTAATGCATACCAGTGATCTTGTCCAGGATTATGTGAGTATCGACTAAGTCTACTCACAGTATATGCTAAATCTGATATTGTAAAATTTATTATATACATCTAGCTTCCAAGAACTTGAGTATATTTTAATTGTGCCACACTTTCTCCTTGATTCTTCTTAACGTGACTAGAAGGATCAAAAGGTATAACGACCGGCTTATCATCATAATGTCTAAATTTTCTAAGGACTTTTTCAATATAATGAGACTGACTAAGTATGTAACCATCAGAATTCTATTGAATTCTAATACCAAGAATTACATCAACTACTCCAATATCTTTCATATCAAACGTGGAGTGCAATATTTTATTGGTTTGATTAATTACATCCTTGCTAGTTCCCATAGCATATCATCAACATATAAACATATAATGACATATCCATGTTTATATTGTTTAATATAAACACATTTATCACATTCATTTATTTTGAAATCATTTGATAAAAGTGTATTATGAAACTTTTTATGCCATTGTTTTGGAGCTTGTTTAAGGCCGTAAAGTGACTTAATCAATTTACAGACCTTATTTTCTTGACCTTTGACAACAAACCCTTCAAGTTGATACATATAAATTTCTTCATCTAGTTCACCATTTAAGAAAGCAGTTTTTACGTCCATTTGGTGTATTTCCAAAGAATGAACTGTTGCTATTGCAATTAACGTCCTTATGGACGTAATTCTTGTAACAGGTGAATAAGTATCAAAGAAATCTACACCTTCCTTTTGACGATACCCTTTAGCTAATATACGAGCTTTATATTTTTCTATGGTACCATCTGGTCTTAATTTTCGTTTAAATATCCATTTATACCCAATTGGTTTATGTCCTGGAGGTAAATCAACCAATTTCCATGTGTTATTTTGCATAATGGAATCCATTTCACTTCGAATGGCCTCCTTCCAATAAGGTGCTTCGGATGATTCCATAGCTGCCTTATAAGTTTGAGGCTGATCTTCAACAATATATGTCGTAAAATCAGGTCCAAAATCTTTGGTTATTTTTCCCCTTTTACTTCGTCTAGGTTCTAGATTTTCTTCTTGAACCGTAGATGTATCATCTTCATTTACTTCATTTTGATACATTGTTTCATTAAATGTTCTTTTCCTTCGATAATTTTCTTTATCCATGTAAGGAAATATAGTCTCAAAAAATTCTGCTTCAGCAGATTCCATAATTGTGTTCTTATGTATATTATCCACTTTAGACTCATAAGCCAAAAATTTATAGGCTGCACTATTTTCAGCAGGGCCTGAATAGATGCAATCTATTATTTTTTTTGTCCAAGTTTAGTCCTTTTTGGTAATGGTATTTGAAACTTAGCAAGACAACTCCACACTTTCATTCTTTTAAATGTAGGCAGCTTTCCTTTAAATAATTCATAAGGAGATTGATTACTTCCTTTATGAGGAATTCTATTTAGAATCATATTTGCAGTAATGCAATCATCTCCCCATAAATTATATGGTGCCCACGAAGTAATTAACATTGCACTAATCATATTTTTCAATGTTCTATTCTTTCTTTCGGCTACTCCATTTTGTTGTGGAGTATATGGGGCTATTGTTTCATGAACAATTCCTTGAGTAGAACAAAAATATGCAAGGTCATTTGATTCATATTCTCCTCCTTTATCAGACCTTAGAGTTTTTATCCTTTTCTCACGTTGATTCTCAACTTCAGCTTTAAATTTTTTTAACATATGTAAAGCTTCATCCTTAGTATATATTAAATATACATAACAAAATTTTGGGCAATCATCAATGAAAGATATATAGTAGTTCTTTCCATCACGAGTTGGAGTTGCTTTATAATCACATAAATCACTATGAATTAAATCAAGTAAACTGTTTGATTTGTTCACAGATTTATGAGGATGACTTGCATATTTAGATTTTACACAAATCTCACACTTGGTTAATTTGTTCAAAGAACATTTAGGTAGCATGTCTAATTTTATCATTCTTTGTAAAGAACATAAATTAACGTGCCCTAATCTTGAATGCCATAAAGAAAAGGACTCAATAATATACATAGAAGTTGTATCTTTATTATTATTAATAGCGCCATTGACATTGGCAAGTACAACACTTAACTTGAAGATCCCTTCATAAAGGTAGCCCTTCCCTACATACATCCCACCCTTGGTGAGAACAAACTTGTCTGACTCAAATACAAACATGAATCCTTTCTTGCTAAGAACAGGACCAGAAATTAAGTTTTTACAAATAATAGGCACATGCAGCACATCATTAAGTACAAGATCCTTCCTATAAGTGAGTTTCCGATTTACCTTCCCTTTTCCTTCTACTTTCGCAGTAGTAGCATTCCCCATGAATAGTGATTCTACATCCTTGATTGGCTGGTAAGAGGAGAACATCCCCCTAGTAGAACATATATGTTGGGTAGCCCCCATATCAACCCACCAATCCACAGAATTTGCAACCAGATTCGCTTGAACCACACCAATGAATATATTTTCAGAATCTGCAATGTTGGCTTGGTTGTTATTTCCAGCACCACCCCCTCCTTGATTCTTCCTGTGGCGACACTCTTTTACTTTGTGTCCTAGCTTTCCACAGACCCAACAGCCTCCCCCCTGGTTTTTTAAATGCCTTAGGGTTATGTGGGGCAAGAGGGTTCTTCATTCCAGCCTTGCCTTTGCCTTTCTGAAATTTGCCTTTTGGAAAACTTCCTCAACCATGTTTGCATTAGGCTTCAAGGAGACAACATCATCCCTTTCAATCTTCTGATTGTCCTCCTCAATTCGAAGTTTCAGAACCAATTGCTCAAAACTCATGATCTCAGTTAGATGTTTAAGATATATTTTAAAATATTTCCATGATGGTGGTAATTTTCAATTATAGAACCAACAAGGAAAATCGGCCATACCTTCAACCTATAACTCATGAACAATGATCTACAGTTTTTCCACTTGCTTTACAACCGGATTTGCATCACTCATTCTGAAATTCAGAAATTTCCCAACAATAAACTTTTTGGAACAAGCAACTTCAGTTTTGTATTTGTTGTCCAATGACTCCCACAATTCCCTTATTGTTTTGAATGTTAAATAAATGTCATACAGGGAATAATCAAGAGCATTCAGAATATAATGTTTGCAATTATATTCATTATTGTTCCAAGTCTCTACAGCTTTCTGATTTTCAGCCTTTTCAGCATCTGTTGGAGCATCGTCCCTTTCTCCCTCTGGCAAAGGCTTTGGAGCCTCGAAAGTCAGAACATGTGCAACATTCAATGTTGTTAAATAAAACAACATTTTCTGTTGCCAACATCTGAAGTCTGAACCTTTGAATTTCTCTAGTTTCACAGCATGGTTCTTCATAATAGATCCAGATTGATCCATCTCTACACAGTAGAGAAAATTTTTGTCTTAGATTGTTAAGACCAATCTAATATTTTATTTAATACAAAATAATATAACAACAAATACAAATATTATTAAAACTGAAATCAAAATAAACCTGGAGATACAACAAAATTGATTAAACAGATGGTTGAATAGAGGCCTGCTATGTAGTGTCCTAAGACAAAATTTTGTCTCCGCTTGTGCTGTAGATTCAGGCATTTGTCTTGAGGATGCAACTATTCGGAACAAGTTCTTGCATAAGAACCTTTTCCCTGGCGAATCTACTTTATGCTTTCAGAATAGATAGAAGGAGGAAGAAGGTGATGGAATTTTTTTTGTATTTTTCAATACACAACTTGATGATGTTTTTATACGCAGTCAAATGTTGAATCTTTGAATAAACATGATTTTTCAGACAAAACTACCTAACCAGTTGCAACTGTCTAAAAGACAGTTATTTTCAAAATCTATGTCTGAAAAGGCATTATGTGTTTATGTCGAAAAAAATAATATTTATAAAAGTGTTAATATTGCTAAATAAAAATTAATTGGATCAGGAGACCCCAAGATCCCTAAGGCCCAAACCCATATCTTTGACTATTAATATATATGTTTATACATTAATTACCCAATAGAAAGTCCACTAAGCCCAATCATTTGGTCCATCATCAATTTAATGAGTCCAATAACTTTACACTTATAAAGACTCTTCATTTTCCATCTTTTAAAAATGTGTGATAAAATCCCACATACAAGTTCCAACAAGGATATGGCGTAATAGTAACGGAGATGGTGGAAATTTAACGGAGATGGTGGAAATTGAACGCAGGGTTGAAATGGTAGTGAAATTTTGTGATATAATTATAGGTGTGCAAGGAGTAGAGGCAGGGCTAACGGATATAGTTTACAATGTTATTGTACAATACAAGTAGAACATGCCCTTATAAGGGATTGAGTGGTGTGAATATGTGTGTTTGAATTTGGGATATTCATAGCAACATTAAAATTATGAGAGTCGCCACGCCGTTTTAGTTATAGCCAAAACATTGAGAAAAAGCATGTTAATGGGTTCGGGGGTCAAATTACAACAAGAGAAGAATATTGGACGTTATCACTCCTATTGCCCGAATGATCGGTCTTTCTATCATGATGAATGTGTTAGTAGTGTGTTAGTGTTTGAGACCGGATCTGAAGATTGCCTACGTTCCTCTCAATGTGAGAAGCTCAGGTCAGCGTAGTTCGAGAAGAATTTAGAATAGGTAGAAGAATCGGGATCATGCATAATGAGGGGGGAATTACCTAAAGATTAGGGTTTAGAAGTAGTTCCTAGATCATCCTTGGGTCGATGAACCCTAGATCATCATCGGCTATGAAATAACATGCAAACATGAAGATCGCAACCCTAAATATAGCATAAATAAGGTTTTAATCTATGAACACGATGAACATATGAAGAACATATATGAACATATGAATGAACATGCGAAGCATATGAAGAAACTATGAATAAACATGCAAGAACATGAATATTAAAGATCTACATTAGAAATAATGCAAGAACGTGAAGAAATAAGTTAGAAAACTTACCTATGTTGGCAAGAAATAAACTTTGATCTTCTTGGAGGTTTGAATGCTAATTAGAGAGCAAAATTATGTTTAAGAACTCCAGAATTCGGGTCTAAAGCTCTCAAAATCGGGCCCCTTAAACCAATAGCATGGGATTGATTTATATAGTAAACTGATGGGAAGATCTGACGGTCAGGATCATCCGGAGCGGATGTGGCCGCATGGCCAAGATGGAGGGCGGCGGCGACGTTGGCCGCGTGGCCAAGGTTGGAGCTTGGGCGAATGTGGCCGCGTGGCCATCGTTGCTGGCTGACTTAATTTTCAAGCTAGGGTTTCTGCATGGTTTTAAGGAAACCATTTATTACCTATTTTGATAGATTTTGTCATAAATGAGGTATTTCGGGAATCCGGAACAAGTCTTTGCAAGGTTTCTAATTCCTATAAAGTCCTTGTATTTTTGGGAAAGTCCTAATAAACTCATTTTCAAGTCGGGTACTAACAGTAGCCCCTCGGCGACGCTTCTTGCAAAGCAATGTGGGGTCGACGATAAAAGAAGGATCCGTCTGAAACATGAGTTTCAAAACAGGTGAAAGGTAAGGGAACGGCTGAACCTTGACAGGCGACCTACGTATCCGCGGGGGAATCAAGCCAAACGTAGTTCAAATCTGATGGGAAACTGGGACTGATTGTCCTCTGATAGGGAGCAACGTCTTCTGCTGGGGAAAATGCACCTGCTGGGGATGAGAGACGACCGCGCCGGTCGGGTGGCTGAACCTTTTCAGGTTTCCTACGTATCCTCCGAGGAATCAAGCCGGTCGTAGTTCAGAGCGATTAGGTAAAAACGAGTTATCGGACTTCTGCTAGTGATAATAAACCTACGGGCACTATCCTGTATGAAGAACGAAAATTCGTTAGGAAATGAAGTCATTTTAAGCAAGAAGGATAATGGGACAATAAAGACTACGTTGTCTAAATAATCCCGAGGTGGAGTAATAAACGCTGCGGTAAACGCAAACAGAAACGCCCGGGTTTCTGTCGATCGCGCTAAAATAATGGATGCTGGATCATTCGCAAACAGAAACGCCGAGGCTTCTGCCAATCACGATCGATCTAGGATGCGTATGTCATAGAGGCGCCGAAGTCTCTACAACCATACGAATCCTAAGCAAATATTAGGAAATGCTAAAATAATAGATGCTGGATCTCTCGCAAACAGAAACGCTGAGGCTTCTGCCAATCGCGATCGATCTAGGATGCGTATGTCATAGAGGTGCCGAAGTCTCTACAACCATACGAATCCTAAGCAAATATTAGGAAATGCTAAAATAATAGATGCTGGATCTCTCGTAAACAGAAACGCCGAGGCTTCTGCCAATCGCGATCGATCTAGGATGCGTATGTCATAGAGGCGCCGAAGTCTCTACAACCATACGAATCCTAAGAAAATATTAGGAAATTCTAAAATAATAGATGCTGGATCTCTCGCAAACAGAAACGCCGAGGCTTCTGCCAATCGCGATCGATCTAGGATGCGTATGTCATAGAGGCGCCGAAGTCTCTACAACCATACGAATCCTAAGCAAATATTAGGAAATGCTAAAATAATAGATGCTGGATCTCTCGTAAACAGAAACGCCGAGGCTTCTGCCAATCGCGATTGATCTAGGATGTGTATGTCATAGAGGCGCCGAAGTCTCTACAACCATACGAATCCTAAGCAAATATTAGGAAATGCTAAAATAATATATGATGGATCTCTCGCAAACAGAAACGCCGAGGCTTCTGCCAATCTCGATCGATCTAGGATGCGTATGTCATAGAGGTGCCGAAGTCTCTACAACCATACGAATCCTAAGCAAATATTAGGAAATGCTAAAATAATAGATGCTGGATCTCTCGCAAACAGAAACGCCGAGGCTTCTGCCAATCTCGATCGATCTAGGATGCGTATGTCATAGAGGCGCCGAAGTCTCTACAACCATACGAATCCTAAGCAAATATTAGGAAATGCTAAAATAATAGATGCTGGATCTCTCGCAAACAGAAACGCCGAGGCTTCTGCCAATCGCGATCGATCTAGGATGCGTATGTCATAGAGGCGCCGAAGTCTCTACAACCATACGAATCCTAAGAAAATATTCGGTGAAGAATGGAAATTTTAAGAGGCTTCACGTACCCAGAAATAACGAACATCAGTCAAAATAGCGTTAAGGGCACCTACAATGGATGAAACAGGTCAGGGGTAAAAATGGGATTTTACATGCGGAGGCAAAGATGATGGATCGTTATTAAGTCGCAAACGGGATGAACTCTCAAGGAGTCATGAAGGTGATAGACTCTCAGGGAATCACAGAAGTGATGGATTCTTGGGCAGCCGCAAAGGTGATGGACTCTCGGGGAGTCTCCAAGGTAAAGGACTCTTTGGTGAGCAAAGGACGACCACGGAAAGCGTAATGTTTGGGATCCGCTTACCCTAAATTAGGAGGAATACATAATATGAGGCTACGAACCATTAAGATAAAGGTATTAGGTAAGGGACATTTTACTTGGTTGCTTAGGGTAGGACCTAAGGCTTTTAAGGAAAGGGGACGGGTAGCCTCTTAGCCTTGAGATAAGGATGCAAAAGATGTTATGGTTGTTTAGACTTGAGATTGTGTCTTGGATACAATGTGGGTTTCCTAGGCTTACGGGCTAGGGTTTGGAGAGAATGCGACTACCTAGGCTCGAGGCTAGGGTTCGGAGAGAATATGGAAAGGCCATTGTATCCTAGGCATAAGACTAGCAGGGGATTGAGATTATAAATTTCCTAGGTTTCGAGACTAGGGTTTCGGGAATTTGGAAAGGATGTTGCACACAGGGCTTTGGAAATTCCCTAGAACTTGGGCTAGGGTTAAAGAGGATGGTGCTTCCTAGGCTTGAGACTAGGGTTTGGAGAGAATGCAGATTCCTAGGTTTGGGGCTAGGGTTTGGAGAGGTTGAGGTTTGGGAACTTCCTAGATGTTAGGGTTTCGAACAAGGGTTTGGAAACTGGTGTTTAAGGACCATGACTCTCCTAGGTTTGGGACTAGGGTTTAGAAATATCCTAGGCTTCGAGGCTAAGGCTTGGAGTTGTGGTAGGTTCAGAGGTTGCAAAGGCGTTGGCTTTAGACCTAAGGCTGGGAGTTGAAAGGGTTGTGACTTCCTAGGCTTGATGATAGAGTTTAAAGAGGATAATTTCTACCTAGGCTTGAGGCTAGGGCTTTAGAAAGAGTGCGACTACCTAGGCTTGAGGCTAGGGTTTAGAGCGAATGCGACTACCTAGGCTCGAGGCTAGGGTTTAAAAAGAGTGCGACTACCTAAGCTTGAGGCTAGGGTTTGGAGCGAATGCGACTACCTAGGCTCGAGGCTAGGGTTTAGAGCGAATGCGGCTTCCTAGGCTTGAGGCTAGGGTTGATTGAGTTTTGGACAGGGCATTATATCCTAGGTTTTGGACTAGGGTTCAATAAAACAGAGAATTGAGATTGTAAATTTCCTAGGTTTCGAGACTAGGGTTTCGGGAATTTGGAAATGATGTTGCATACGGGGCTTTGGAAATTCCCTAGAATTTGGGCTAGGGTTAAAGGGGATGTTGTGGTTTCCTAGGCTTAAGGCTAGGGTTTAGAGAGGATATGTGACTACCTAGGATCAAGGCTAGGGTTTAGGAAGGGTGTAGCTACCTAGGATCAAGGCTAGGGTTTAAGAAGGATATAACTTCCTAGGCTTTAGGCTAGGGTTTGAAAGGATGTAATTACCTAGGCTTGAGGCTAGGGTTCAGAGAGAATGATATGACTACCTAGGTTTGAGGCTAGGGTTTGGAGACCGAAAGCATTTGAAGGTTTATCTTGGTTTAGACCGGGCAAGTTTGAGGTCTAAGAGTGTTGCGGTTTGGGGCAGGTGAGCTTGATACCTCATGGCTGGATAGGCTCGATAGGTTAGACCTAGGCTAGAGTGCTAGGGTTTATCTAGGGTAAGACACAGACATGTGTTAAGGAGACCGGGGCCTAATGGAATGGTAGGCGTGAGATCTAGGAGATCGAAGGCTAGGCAGGGTAGCGTTGGGACATAAGGCTTTCAAGCGGGTAAGTCTTTTGTCCTAGAGAAACCGCGTTATGGGTTAGGACCAAGTAGGTTTGAGGTCGGCCAAGGAGCAACGGATTGGGATTGGATGATCCTAGTACCTAATACGCATGTCGGGCTTGGATCCTAGAGTGTTTGAAAGTTTAGGCTAGGTGCGAACCATAGGTGCGGGAAATGGTTTTGGATATATGACCATATTGGCGCTTTAGGTAAAGGGATTGAGTGTCCAAGACTTTGCTTGGGTACAATAGGTACCTAAGTTGGATTGGGTATGCTTTGGTCTCGCGTGACCAAGCTCGTTCGGCGATTGCGAAGGTGGGTTTGGTATGGGACCAAAGGTGTTAAGCGCACGATTTTTGACTAGACGGGTTTTGATATCTTTATGGGATATCACGGTACGCGGGAGGTCCTATGCGTTCGAGCACGTTTGAGGTTTGGACTCGTGGGGAAGAAAGGTTTGAGATCCATGGAGTTCAAGGGTGGACCTTGTAGGTGGTGAGGTTTGGACTCGGCTCGGATTAAGTAGGTTAGAGACCTAAGTGGTTGAAGGTCTGACTAGGAAGTCTTTTGAAGCTAAGGAGTGACACTAGGTTTAAGAGTGGCAGGGCCATGGTTTGGGTATGACAGTATGCGTAGATGGCATTGTTTTGGTTGGACCAAGCAGGCTTGGGAACTAAAGAGTTCTAAGGGTCGACATCTAAGGTTATAGACCTAGAGGGTAGACATTTTTGTGATCTAAAGGGTTTAGGAGTTGAGACCTAAAGTGTGGATCGGATATGCTAGAGACCTACAAGGTAGGCGCTTGGTAGACTCGAATGGACTTGGTATCTAAGGGATCGTTCAATAGGTTAGACTGGGTAGACCTAAGAGGTTGGACCTAAGAGGATAAGGGAGACATAGTCTGGACAAGGTAAGGATGAATATATATTGGTAGGTTTGGGATCTAAGAGATCAGGTAGACTCGAGACCAGTAGGTTCGGGACCTAATGGGTCATTCTAAGGATTTGGATTCGGTAGACTAGCTTAAGGCTTGAGGTTTTGGGTAAGACTGGTTTGAGGCTTTAGGAGTCCCGCTACTAACTTATGGAGGGTCGAGCTAAGGGGTTATGATGTAACCTATGTAAGACTGGCCGGGTAGGTGCGGGACCTAAGGTTTTGAATCAAGTCAGATTGGGACGTAAGGGTATCCTACTGTGTAGGAAATAGGGTGAAGGACCGAGTCGGTTCAAGAATCACAAAGATGGGTCTCAGAGTGGACCGAGGAGGTTTATACAAATTTTGTGGAGACCGAGAGTGCGGGTTTATAAACAAAGTGTCGTGGAAGAGAAAGCTTTTGAAAGTGTTATGACTTTATAAAGATGCTTTATAATTAATTACAATTCTAACCAATTCAAAGAGTTCGTCATGTGCCGAGCTCGGCGATGAGGGATGCCCTTCCTTGTTGAAGCTCCGGTGTTCTCCGAGAAAGCGCATAGTCGACCCATTTTATTGGGGACGCTCTAGTTTGATGAGCGGGTATCCTCCCTCCTTTGAGAAATCCTACGTCGAGCTTGATGAAGAGGAGTCATCTTCTTCTAAGTATGTGCTCGATGAAGCCCCGGCATTCTTTGAGAAACCTTATGGTCGGTCCTTTATTGTTAGGGAAGCCCCAGTTGCGTAGAGCGGGTTATCCTACCTCTTTTAAGACGAACCCTTTTTTCTGCCTAGACCGCCCTTGCGGGCTTTCAATTTAGCGGGCATCTCTTTTGCGTCAATTTTTTTTTTTTTTTTTTTTTTAAGAAATCATTCAGTCGACTCCAAAAAAGAAAAAGAATTGTATGAAAACTTGCAGGGGCATTTTGGGGAGAGTAAGAGAGAGAGAGATAGTACTCACATTTTGACTCTTTGGGCAACTGAGTGTATATATGTACAAAAGGGAGGAAGCCCCTGCTTGACAGAAAGTAAGTGTTTAGCTCTTTCCTAGATTGTAGAACGGAAGACTTGTCGAGACATTTGAAAATTGTTTTATTCAAGATTCTTATTTGATTGCTCGAGAATGGACCTCGTTGATTAGTTATGCATCTTATGATTATGTTTTAGACAAGTAGTCTCGAAATAATAAATGTTTTGATCAATTGTGAGTGAAGAAGTCAGAAGTAGAAATATATGGGGAAGAGAGAAGAGAAAGGAAATTGACTACGAGGCGGGTTGTGTATAATTTGGACCGGACCCTAAGGTTGCCTACGTTCTCCTCAAGGTGAGGAGCTCAGGTCCGCGTAGTTCGGGGGATGACCCCCTTGACGATGGTGTCGGGTTTCAGTGGGTATGTGTGGGAGGAAAGAAAAGAAAGAAAGTTGGCCGAAGGTAGGTTATGTTTGGCTTTGAGTGGTTGCCCGGTTGACGATGAAGTTGGGTTTTGAGTTTAGGGGTGTGAGGTTCATTTGAGGTGAGTTGTTCTTTGTAGCTCATTGCGGTGGATTACTCCTTTGTAGTTGTTGCAGTGGATTGCTCCATCGTAGTTGTCATGGGTTGCTGCCGTTTATCTACTTTGTAGGAAAGAAAGGAAAATAGAACATTTGAGGTGAAAAGAAAATGGGACTTTTACTTTTCCATGGTGATAGCCCCTTCTATTTTTCTTTTTTCTTTTTTATTTTATCTCTTTGTGCACACCCTTTTTTTGCCTAGGCCGCCCTTTCGGGTTTCAACCTAGCGGGCTTCTTTTTGTGCAATGCTCTAACTTTTGCCTAGGTCGCCCTTTTGGGTTTCAACCTAGCGAGCCATATATTTTTTTTTTATATTTGTACATGAAACATTGGGCAAGACAAGCCCCTAGTTTGCTTTCGCCTCTCTCAATTGCGAGGTAGCTTCCTTATAGTTCAAGCGGGCTTTTGCTGGCGGCAGGCATCCTAGCCCCTTGATTTTCACCGGTAGAGCTCCATTGGATTATCACGTGCACCAATTAATGGCATGAATGACTTCGTGCACTTGTCTTACATTTGTGATGGAATACGGACAGCCCCAGTGTAACGGCATGTAGTACTCATGAAGGGAACAAACCAACCCTTTAAATTGTGGCAGCATGGATGTCTATTTGATGATGAGCAACTGCAGTCCATTTCTTTGTCACGACCTTATAAAAAGGGGTCTAATGGTGGGATGAGAGGCGTATGAGGATAGTGTATGGGAGAAGGTGTATATAGAGAGTGTACATGAAGTGTGTACAAGGGGTGAGTGTATAGAGAGAGTGTATGGGGGTAGAATGTAGAGAGAAGAGAAAGTGATTCGTTCATCCCAATTGATCGAAGCATTTGTTATTTTGAGATTAATCGTTTACTTAGTTATGTGAATGGTTTGTGGGTCCATTTACCTTTTAATGAGTCGTCATTAATGAGTAAGATTAAGATTAATTCATCATTTAAAGATATAGCAATCTAGCGAAAATGGTGAATAAGACAATTTTCATGAAATTGATATATGCAAGCTTATGTCTCAAGTCTAGAGAGAAAAGAAAAGAAATAAAGAACCTTTTATTGGAACTAAAAGATTTAAACTGACTAGTCCGGGGTGGACTTTTACTTAAAGAAACAAAAATCGTCCAAGGTGGACTTTTGACTAAGGACACTCTAGAACCTACGAAGACTGAATGACCCTTTTCTTTTCTTTTATTTAAAGGAGGTAGCCCCAATTTCCTCTTTTGCCCATGCCCATGTATTCCGTTGGCGGGTGATGGCTCCGCTGTCAATGAGGCTTTGAATCTTCCTCCTCAATTGGAGGTAATCTTCGGTGTCATGCCCAATGTACTGGTGGTATTGGCAGTGTTTGGAGGGATCCAAGCCTTGCTTCACCCTGCTTGGTTCATAGTTGAACAAAGGAGATAACTTGCCGGCTTGAACTAGACTTTTGAAGAGTTTGGCTAACGGCATACCTAAGTCGTCGAATTCGCGCTCGTCCTTCCTTTCACGAACTGTCTTTGAGGGTGATTTAGGTACCGGCACCCCTTGTTGATGAGTAGTCATAGGAGGCATCCCGACGGGGAAAGTCTGTGGCGGCCCGTACATTTGAGGAGCTTACGGGTGTTGACATTGAGCAAGAGGGAGAACTCGACTGAGGTAATCATAAACGCCACGAATTTCAGACAAATGGCGCCTCTCGATATTTCTTAGGGTCGTATGCATCTCCTTCTGAAAGTGTGTTGCTTGATCGTTGAGAATGGCCTTAAAGTGGATTGCTTGTTCATCGAGGATGGCTTCGAAGTGGGATGCTTGCTTACTGAGAGCAGTACCGGTGTAGAGGATTGTCTCGGGATCTTGGGTAGCAGCTTCAGTTGCAACTTCGATGTTCCTTGCAGCCGACATGATGCAGAACTCTAGTCATGAAAGAATTAAGCCTCTTAGTTGAATTAAATTAGATTCGTATTTAATGATAAGGCATCGTTATAAAATCAATTTTTGGAAAAGAGTCGGTCTCCACATTTTTGAAATGCATTTTGGTAAAAAATTGAAAGTTTGACCGGGCCGAAGTTGCCTACGTTCCCCTTATCATGGGGGAGAGGTCCCACACAATAAGAGGCTTAGGTCGCTGTAGTTCGAATCAAGTTAGACTTTTAAAAAGAGGTGAGAGATGACCATAGGGGTCAAAAAGAGGGAGATGACTCGGTCCTTGGTCAAGCATGGGTGAGGAAGACCTATAGGAGTTGGTTTTGATTGAGTAGGGTATGGTTTGACCTAAGGTTTGACCTAAATTTGACCTAAGGTTTGACCTAAGGTTTGAGACAAGAAGTGGTTCAAGCTAGGATGCGACGATAATGGTGGGTTGACCTAGATGGGTAAAGGATAGGTCGACCTAAATGAGAAGGGTTGGATTGACCTATATGGTGAATGAATCAAGATAGCGGGTTGTAGCGGTTTGCCTATGGGATGATCTAAGCGGGATGGACATGGTTTGACCTAAGCGGGTTTAAGGTTGACTTATTCGGGTTGGTAGACTAAGGAAGGTTAGAGATTGACCTAGATGGATCCAAGATAGGTAAGTCGACCTAAGCGGGTCACGGGGTGACCTTGACGGGTCAAAGGTGAAGGGGTAGTTTTAACCTAAGACTGACAAGTTGACCTAAATGGGTCAAGAATGGTGTGTGGACCTAAACGGGTTGACCTAGGTTGGTCTGGACGACGGTGGGTCAAATAATGACCTAGGTGGGTCAAGATGACGGTTTGACCTAAGCGGGTTAGGACCAAAGGTAATTGGGTTCACCTATGGAATCAAAGATTGACCTAAGAGGTCGAAAACGGATAAGGTTGACCTAGGATTCCAAGTTTGACCTAAGAGGTCGAAGGTGATTGGGTTGACCTAGGAGGTCAAAGGTTGACCTAAGAGGTCAACGGGTGATAATGTTGACCGAGGGATCCAAGGGTAGACCTAAGAGGTCAAAGGTGGATGAGGTTGACCTAAGAGGTCAAAGGCGGATGAGAATGACCTATGGGGTCAAAGGTTGACCTAAGAGGTCAAAGACGATAAAGTTTACCTAGGGGGTTAAATGTGATAAGGTTGTCTTAGGAGGTCAAGGGTTGACCTAAGAGGTCGGAGGCGGATAAAGTTGACCTAGGCGGTCAAGGGTTGACCTAAGAGGTCGAGGGTGATAAGGTTGACCTAGGAGGTCAAGGGTAGACCTAAGAGGTCAAAGGCGGATAAAGTTGACCTAGGGGGTCAAAGGTAGACCTAAGAGATCAAAGGTTGGTACGGTTGACCTAGGGGGTCAAAGGTTGACTTAAACAGATAAGATTGACCTAGGGGGTCAAAGGTTGACTTAAACGGATAAGATTGACCTAGGGGTCAAAGGTTGGCCTAAGAGGTCAAAGGGTGGTAAGGTTGACCTAGGAGGTCAAAGGTTGACCTAGGGGGTCAAAGGTTGGCTTAAGACGTCAAAGGTAGATAAGGTTGACCTTGGAGGTCAAAGGTTGGGAAGGTTGACCTAGGTGGTCAAAGGTTGACCTAGGAGGTCAAAGGTAGGTAAGGTTGACCTAGGGGGTCAAAGGTTGACTTAAACGGATAAGATTGACCTAGGGGGTCAAAGGTTGACTTAAACGGATAAGATTGACCTAGGGGGTCAAAGGTTGGCCTAAGAGGTCAAAGGGTGGTAAGGTTGACCTAGGAGGTCAAAGGTTGACCTAGGGGGTCAAAGGTTGGCCTAAGAGGTCAAAGGGTGGTAAGGTTGACCTAGGAGGTCAAAGGTTGACCTAGGGGGTCAAAGGTTGGCTTAAGAGGTCAAAGGTAGATAAGGTTGACCTTGGGGGTCAAAGGTTGGGAAGGTTGACCTAGGTGGTCGAAGGTTGACCTAGGAGGTCAAAGGTAGGTAAGGTTGACCCAGGGGGTCAAAGGTTGACCTAGGAGGTCAAAGGTAGATAAGATTGTCCTAAGAGGCCAAAGGATGGTGGGATTTTAACCAAAGCGGGTCGAGATGAAGGGTAGGCCCAAATGGATCGCAATGATGGGTAGGTAACCTAGATAGGCCAAGATGAGGAATTTGATAGATGGCCCAAGGGGTGAGCGATGGACCTTAGAGGTCGTCTAGATGTAATGCACATTGTATTTTGCGAAAATTTTTGCATTTATTTACATCCTAAATGGTTGGTCTAAGGAGTGTCCTAATCTCTATGTGTGGGTTGACACGGGTAAGGTAAAAGGTTCCCACCGCTCGCGGAACATACACGGTGAGTGGAGTAGACGAGTGACTCGAAAAGAGGGCGGCAGTAGCGCACAAATTCCTGCACATCGAATACTCCGGGTAATGGGGACCTGTGCAGTGCTGACACGGACTAGTGGTAGTGTGAGGCAAGAAACTAATTCTTTTTAGGGAGAAAAGAGAGAAGCTTTGAACGTTTGAATGATGAGATGCAATGCATGAGAGAGAGAGAGAGAGAGAGAGAGAGAATAATGTACAAGGGAGCATAGCATAGTTTTGTTTGACCCTAATACTAAAGCGAAGATAACAAGGGTACATGGTACAAGGTACAAGGTACAAGTATTAACATGGCGGAGTGCGCGGGTGCATGTGTAAACATGGCAAGTGCGTGCATGTATAAACATGGCAGGTGTGTGCATGTGTAAACATGGCAGGTGTGTGCATGTGTAAACATGGCAGGTGTGTGCATGTGTAAACATGGCAGCATCATGATGTGACGAAAGTTAGACCCACTAAGTTTGAAAAAGTTTCAAAGCAGTCCCCAGCAGAGTCGCCACTGTGAATACGTGTGTTTGAATTTGGGATATTCATAGCAACATTAAAATTATGAGAGTCGCCACGCCGTTTTAGTTATAGCCAAAACATTGAGAAAAATCATGTTAATGGGTTCGGGGGTCAAATTACAACAAGAGAAGAATATTGGACGTTATCACTTCTATTGCCCGAATGATCGGTCTTTCTATCATGATGAATGTGTTAGTAGTGTGTTAGTGTTTGAGATCGGATCCGAAGATTGCCTACGTTCCTCTCAATGTGAGAAGCTCAGGTCAACGTAGTTTCGAGAAGAATTTAGAATAGGCAGAAGAATCGGGATCATGCATAATGAGGGGGGAATTACCTAAAGATTAGGGTTTAGAAGTAGTTCCTAGATCATCCTTGGGTCGATGAACCCTAGATCATCATCGGCTATGAAATAACATGCAAACATGAATATCGCAACCCTAAATATAGCATAAATAAGGTTTTAATCTATGAACACGATGAACATATGAATGAACATGCGAAGCATATGAAGAAACTATGAATAAACATGCAAGAACATGAATATTAAAGATCTACATTAGAAATAATGCAAGAACGTGAAGAAATAAGTTAGAAAACTTACCTATGTTGGCAAGAAATAAACTTTGATCTTCTTGGAGGTTTGAATGCTAATTAGAGAGCAAAATTGTGTTTAAGAACTCCAGAATTCGGGTCTAAAGCTCTCAAAATCGGGCCCCTTAAACCAATAGCATGGGATTGATTTATATAGTAAACTGATGGGAAGATCTGACGGTCAGGATCATCCGGAGCGGATGTGGCCGCATGGCCAAGATGGAGGGCGGCGCCGACGTTGGCCGCGTGGCCAAGGTTGGAGCTTGGGCGAATGTGGCCGCGTGGCCATCGTTGCTGGCTGACTTAATTTTCAAGCTAGGGTTTCTGCATGGTTTTAAGGAAACCATTTATTACCTATTTTGATAGATTTTGTCATAAATGAGGTATTTCGGGAATCCGAAACAAGTCTTTGCAAGGTTTCTAATTCCTATAAAGTCCTTGTATTTTTGGGAAAGTCCTAATAAACTCATTTTCAGGTCGGGTACTAACAAGTGGCTGGTTTAGTAGACTTAGGTTTCGTTTGGTAGCTTAATACACCCTCCATCCCAAAATGATCTTCTCATTTGCCATGTTTCATTATCGCAAAATGTTCTTCTCATTTCTACAATATAGGCTTTAAATGTGCACAACCAAAACATGGCTAGTGAAGCAAGTGTTCATATCCTTAAAAAGTTTGAATCGTCAAACAGGAAGATCATTTTGGGACGGAGGGAGTATAATGTAGGGTAATTTGGAGGTAAGATGCAAGTTATCACATTGAGCGTTAGATGTCAAATGTTGAGTGAGCCTCTTATTGGTTAAGCAAGGATTTTGATTCTCAATCATTAAGGAGGTGTTGGACATATTTAGGTTGAAAGAAAGAATAAAATCATGTATCCTACCTTATATATACCACATTGCATTAAGTATAAAGCATCAAGTGTTTGATGCTATCAGACACAACTTTAGAAGAGCATGCAATGAAATTGAACTTGAAATTTATGAATATAGAACAAGATTGGTGAATGATAGACATGTGAGTCTTGTTGTCGGATTATTTGACAATTCATGAACCGTATTTGACAATTCATGAACCGTACTGCATTTTCTAAAAGAATATGCCTTCGAATAAAAGTTTCATGTTTAAATGTACAATTGCAAACCTAATAGTTTATAGGGTTGATAGTACATAAATATATGCATCTTTGCAACAACTTTTTCCGAAAGGTTTTTTTTTTTTTTTTTGTGATTTTGTAACGTTGTTTCTTAACAAAATAATGATTATTCATTTACAGATTGAGAGAACACTTAATAAAAGGAAATGCACATTTATTTAGAGAATGTGAGAATAGTAACCAGTAAATCATTACTACCGCAATCTAAATACATATATATATATATATGTATATATATATATATATATATATATGTATATATATATATATATATATATATGTATATATATATATATATATATATATATATATATATATATATATATATATATATGTGTAAGTAGGTAGGTGCTCAAATGAGAACCTAAATATCGTGAGAACCATGAGAACTTGGATACATTAGGTAAAAAACTAATGTATCCAAGTAATGTATCCAATGTATCCAAGTGAACCATTGGATACATTAGTTTTTATTTAGTGTATCCAAGCAATGTATCCAATGTATCCAAGTGAACCATTGGATACATTAGTTTTTTACCTAATGTATCCAAGTTCTCACGATATTTAGGTTCTCACAAGAGCACGACCATATATATATATATATATATATATATTTATTTAGTGTACACCCTGGTGTTAACACTGATATTACCCTAAGTATTACCAGACACGGTTTAGTAAATAATTTTACATTTCATTAAACAAAAATTATTAATGTTTTTATCTAATGTTGTTTGCAAGGTATATATTTTGTAGGTCAAAAAAATAGTCTTGAACAAGGCTAAAAGAAAGATAGCTTCAAAGGTGGAAGAATTAAAGAATGAGAGAACTGGGAGAATTATGAGTAACACGTGGAGATAAAGATATGTGGGAAAAGACTAAGTTTGTGTTTGGCGTATGAAGCATCAATTGCTTGATGCTTAATATATTGTATCAAGTATCAAGTATCAAGTATCAAGCATCAAGCATCAAGCATCAAATGCTATCAAGCATTTGGTTGCTGAATATGTCTTTTTGTTGCAATCAGGTGTAATTTTGGTTAGTTCATAAAAAACCCCAACAAAAATGGGTGAAAAACGCAACAATCTTCTTTCGAAATTACAATGATCATCACTATAGTACAAATTATCCCATTACGTCCTCTAGCTGTTAAAGATTCAAAAACTGACATGATTTGGCATTAATCTAATTCACACTAGTTTTCTTGCTCATCCAAAAATTGACATAGGTTGACATATTATCCTTACATATAAAAAACCAAAACCTAAATCTAATGTAAAATTCCCCCCTCCCTTTACTATCTCAGTGAAGAAAATCCCTAGGCCTCCTTCCCCTGCCTACCCTGCACCCACGCCTCCTCACCCGGCTATCTACTCGAAAATCAACACCAAACCGGCTACTAGCCACCGAACACGGCAAGTCAATCCAACACCACCTTCATCACACCACTTCATCTCATCGCCGCCCTCTCAGCCCTTCTTCGCCGTTGAAACATGTTTTCGTTCCTCCTCCCTCTGCTATCTTAGTGAAGACAAGCCCTAGGTCTCTAGATTCTAGCCGCCAAATTTATAATCTCCACCGCGAAATCCTTCTCTTTTTCTTTTCAAACTTAACAGTCCGCCTTGTTCTCCATCCATACTTCTAATTTTGACAATGAGAGTGTACATATGTGTGTGTGTGTTGGATTGTGTGTTGTGTGTGTTAAAAATAATTCTTCTTCAGATCTCTAAATACATTTTTTATTTCATGGTCCAAGTGAGTCTGTGTGTGTTCGATTTCATGGATCATTTTCTTCAATTTTGAATGTTCAAAATTATGGTTGATGTATTGCATTCGTGCTCACTTATTTGTGACTTTTCTAGGCTTTTGAATTGATATCTGATTTTGCAAATGTAATGTCTGAATTTGGGAATTTTGAAATTGGTTAGAGTTTGAAATTTGGAAATTTACGGATTTTTTTGTATGCGTGTGCGTGAATTTGATTTTGGATGTGATTTTGATGGCTGGATAAGGAGGTTTGGACACGGAGGTGTGTGGCCATGGTCGAGGGTGGCTGTGATTTTTAATGGGTTTGAAAATTTGAATCTAGTTTTCAGATATGGGTTTTAAAAGGGATGTTGGTGGTTGTGTTGATGGTTTGTTGTGGGTGTTGGTTTTTAGGCGGTGGCAGGTTGTGGTTTTGAGGGTGGTGGCGGGTGATGGTTGAATGGTGTTTGATTGTTTTTTTTTTTTTTTTTTTTTTTTTTTTTTGTACAGATGGTGGTTGTGAGATGGTGTGGGGTTTGGAAACGGCTGCCAGTGAGTGGGAATGAGGAAGACGTCGAAGAAGAAGAAGATGAGGGACTAAATTATCTGAAAAAAGTAGAAAAGATTATTAATTTATAAACATAATTTTACTTTAGCCCTTACTACTTTGGATATTATTTTTTTTCCCTTTATTGTTTTGAAATTATTTTTTGGGGGTCAAATGGGATAATTTAAACTATAGGGGTGATTATTACAATTTTGAAAGAAGTTTAATGTGTTTTTTATCCATTTTCGTTAATTTTTAGACGGGCTAACCAAAGTTATATCTGCTTGCAACAAAAAGACATATTTAGCAACAAATTGATAAAAATAGCACATAAATTACATTATTTGTAACAAATTGATAAAGTATATTGGATTAAAATGTCACTATATAATATAGTACATTGCATTGATTGAAAAAAATGTGAAAGTACGTTGCATATTCTGGCTACTCACACGAAAAACAAAGGAGTAATGTTTTAATTTCCGCTTCAAACTCATTTTTAAACTGTTTTCAGTTTAGGATTTGTGAGTTTCGTTTGGGTTTTATCGTTGGTACTACCCACACTTTATATTACACTTACTCAAAATAGGCCATTTACAAGTTCAGTTTTATTTAGTTTTTGATAGTTAAACCAAGTGAAGTTTGAACAAACATTAATGTCAAATTAATTATTCTAGTGAAATTGTAAAAATTATTACTGACAAATCAATTAAATGATTCATTGATAACATTATTTTTATTTCATTAAAAAGATTAAACTAATATTGATATTTGATAAAAATCTATGTGGTTTGATCAAAAATTTAAATGAGACTATTTTTGAAGTGGGAAAGGAGAAAGCATTAGGGTCAATGAAAAGAATATAATTATATTTTACCAAATCTGTTGCTCCGTCTATCCTAAAATGAGTGTCAATTTTCAGAAAATTTTTGTCCTAAAATGAGTGTCCATTTAGATCATAACTTTGTCCCTAATGTTTTTTTTCGAAATTTTTTCACCGGTCACTTTAGGCTTGCAAAAACTAAATGTTTGTAAAGAAAATTACAAGATTATATGTGAATTTTGCCACCAAATCTATCTATTATATAATGACACAAGAGATTATAGCGCAGCTTTCTTACACAGTTTTCCCGCTCAAGCTACTTTTATTACATGGTAAGTTTAATTCCCTTGAAAATCTCACACTTTATTTTTATTTTTTTATCTTAACTGGCTTTCCATTTTTTTCCCTAAAACTCTTCAAATTTTATCCCAACAGTTTTGAACCTTTTTTTCTCTCCAATTTTCATTTAACCAATTTCCCTTTAAAATCCCCCCCCCCCCACACACCCCCAACGGTAGGGGTGGAAATAGTTCGGTTTAGCTCGGTTTGGGGTAATTTAGAAGCCAAACCGCTATACATCGGTTTGGAGAAATCCCAAACCGAGCTGAACAACAAAATAGTCCAAGCCGAGCTGAGCTAAACCACCACGGTTCGGCTCGGCTCGGTTTGAACCACGGTTTAAACCATGGCTTAAACTGCGGTTTGAACCACAACTCTTACACCATACTTAGAAATTAAAGATAAGGAGAATGGATTTCAATATGCTGATACTAAAACCAATAATGGTAACTCACTAAGAAGTCATTATGATCAATACTAGTTAAAAGGTGCATTTACTTCACGACCAACCTAAGGAATGCTGCCACTGGAAGCAAAACTAGCTTGTTCTGGAACCTTATTCCACTGACAAAGACTGAATATATTTCTAATCCTAACACACTTGCTCTACTCGTTGAACTTTGGTAAGTATCATGAAATACAACCGCACAAAAACATCAATCCTAATTGCTCCTACATTATTGAAGATATGGTCCTCCTAACAACATCAACAGTTGCAAGTGGTCAGACCAAAAAGAGAAAACAAAATGATTTAGTGTGGGATATCATAGGACATCAGGCTATTAATCAATGGTCTATAATATGGCTCACCGGTTCAGCTAGCTCGGTTTAATGACTCGGCTCCACGGTTCAGCTCATGGTTCAGCTTAACGGTTCAGCTCTACGGTTCGGTTCGTGGTTCAGCTCGAAACGGTTTGGCTCGGTTTGGCTCGGTTCGGCTTGAAGGGTCAGACCGTAAGCCAAACCGAACCGTGTGGTTTATCAATTTTTGAAACCGAGCTGAACCGCATAAGTTTAAAAACCGAGCTAAACCGCACGGTTTGGTTCGGCTCGGTTCCGAACCGTGGTTTGAGCCAAACCATTTCCACCCCTACCTAACGGAAAAAAATGAAAAATAAATTCTTCCACTTTTACTCGATAAAATTGAGTGACCACACCATTTTATGAGCCAACTTTTTAGATATTTTTTGTGACTTTATATTTACCCTGTAAATTTGCAGTGTAGTAAATCAAATATGAAATTTGTATATTTGTTTAATCACAGTATGATTCTTATGCTACCAAGAAATTAAGTAAGTATAAAAGTAAAACTCTAATAGAACTACCTAGAACATATTCTTTTATTTTGTTAGGATAGAGGGAATCCCATAATAGACAATGTAAATATAAAGTCAAGGAAAAATCTCAGAAAATTTGGCTCACAAAATGATCTGTCAAGATTTTATTATTGCTTTTAATTAGAGTGTGGCGGGTCCATAATCGATGCAGCCAATAAAATATTGCCACCTCATTTTGTATCCATCATTTTGTAGACTTCTTTTGTGCCCCTAGCATTACCCAAATCTACATGGTATACAGTTTATCGCAATTCACATTTTAAGATTTTAGAATTTCAATCTATATTTTGAGTGACGCAATTTAGGTTTATTTTTATCTTGTAAAAGATTTCTATCATTAAATATGGAGATGGTACAATTTAATTTAATGAGATGGGGAGAAATTTTGGAAATTTACTAATATATTTTTTGAAATGATATTCTCCCGCCGTCTCTCTTTAATTTAGAAAAAAATAGTCTTAACACAAGAATTGAAAAAATAATAGAAAAAGTTATGTGTTTTGAGTAGATAGTTGAATGAGAGAGAGAAAGTGGGGTAGAGAATAGTAGGTGGATAGTGGTTGTGAATATTACAAGTGGGTCTCACTATTTAAAAAGAATTAAAACATTTCCGTTTTGAGATTTTATACATTAAAGTGAGACAACTAAAATGACAATTTAAATTAAAAGAAAACAAAGGAAGTATTTTAAAGCCAACAGACATTTGAAATCGAGCACATCTTGAAGTTGTGGGAGGATTTTAAGGCTAAAAAATTGGGAGCTACTTTTGCACTTCCCTCTATAACGATTAACGTCCATATTTTTGGTAGAAGTTCCATCTTGAATATCAAGGTTAAAGCTCATCTTGAATTTCAAGGTTAAAGCGAAATTTATTAATAATGATTTTTAATCTTTCATTTTGATAATCAAGTTTTCACAAATTTTAGGTCAAAGCGTGATGAAGTTGATAGTTTGACTTTGACTTTGAAGTTTAAGATGAGACGGGGGAGTATTAAAATTTCTCTAACATTATAACCTTCTCTAAAAATAGACTATTTTTTAATAGTGAAATTATATTTGGTGTGTGACATTAGTATTTTTATTTTATTCCTTGAGGAAGGGGATCAAACTCTTGACTTCCGTATAGAATGCAAAGACTTATGCTTTGTGAGATAAAACTCATTAGTAAAATTATTTTTATTACAAATAAATATTTTTTAGTTTTATTATTATAATTTATTTGAATAAAATTGCGTCCAACAAAATACTTGCATATTAATATTAGGCTGGTAATATTTGGTTAATTTCACTTATCAAATTAAAAATATAAGTAATACAATAATAAACTGTCATTATATCAATAAAATTATTATTATTAGATTTTATTAATGCTATTTGATTTCGTTTCTCTTTTTTGTTAAGGATTTTTTGTCATGCGTTTAACGCACGGGTGTTACTCTAGTTGTACATAAAGTTATGTCCCTTAAAATGAAATTTGGACACTCATTTAAAGATAGAGGTAGTAGTTTTTATTTTTTTAAAGCTTCTTTGTTAGTTGTTAGGATATAATTTTATAGATTACTTGAGAATTAGTCAATGAACTAAATACCAACAAAAATGTTTTCATGATAATAATAAGCCTAATCCCCACGTACCATATAGTTGGCGAGTCGGCAACGACCACAAGTCCAGAACTAGTTAACATTCTTTTTTCTCGAAAAAATAAAAAAAAACAGTTAACATTCTTTCAATCATTTATTGGTGAATCAAAATCAATAACAATTTAAGTGTATGTAAGTAAGTAATATTATTACAAAAGTTTAATATACCCTTTCTTTTCGTCTCAAAATAATAGTTATATAAAAATTATATTTTAGCAGAACATAATTCCGATGAAAATATTACTCCTTTCATCTTAAAATTAAGGGTTATGATAATTTAGATCCTAAAATGATATATCACCCTCCCAATCGAACTCTAATATTTTTTTTCGCCTAATCACACTTTGATGTGTAAAATACTTGTCAGTTAAGGCTTTTTTTAATGGATTCATTAAAAACTCAGTTAAAAAGCATGTGCCATGCACACGACTAACAAAATTGAGTAGTTTGAATTGTCAATAACTTTTAAGGGGGTAGAATGACATATTTTAAAAAGAAGGGATGGTGGAAAAAAAATATACATATATATCCCCTCTTATCTTCGCCACCACAAACCTTTGTGATCAACCCTTTCTCTCTCAATTGCAAAACTAGCTTCCCACCATCCTCTCCATGTTTCCTAACACCACAAGCACAAACCCAACCATTCTAAACAATTAACAAACCCAAGGTCACAATCGACTTCATCTGCTCCATTTTTGATTTTCGTCTTTGACAACCCACACAACCGAGATTGGATAGACAGGAAGAGAAGCGAGATTGGAGAAACAGAGGCAAGCTTGGGATTTAGGTTGGATTTTGGTTTCATATCGAAATCAAAATTGAAGATCGATGTAATTTTTACCTTGAATCTCTCTTGGGTAGAAATGGGTGGTGTGAGACAGAGGCAAAGGCAGTGATTGGGAATGATTTTGAGGTGGGGATTGCGTTGTCTTGGCGGAGGTTTTGTAGGTAGGGATGTCGATGGGGTTGTTGTAGTGAAAGAAGAGAGAGGCGGGTTTGCCCAGTGATTTGTTTTTCATTCCCAAATCATCTAGTATAGATTTTAGCCCCTTTTGATTTGAAGAAAATGGGTAGAGTGATGGGGTGGTTTGGTGGTTGCTAGGTGGTGGTCATGGTGGTTGGAGAGGGTGGGGATGGAAGCTTGAAAGAGTGGAAATGTAAGAATGGGGCAACCTATTCGGACTAAATATAAAAGTTCTCATGGCTCGCACTAGACATGCCCGGTTCATGTGAACCGCCGGTTCACGGTTCACAATATGGATGAAACCTATAAACCGCCTATACTCGGTTCTGGTTCACGGTTTATACGGTTCATTTTTTATTTTTATTTTCATTTAATTTTTAATTAATTTTTAATTATTTTAAAAATATTTAACGGAAAAATAGATGAAAGTTATAACGAAATTGATTTGGTTCACCCCATTTTAAGGAAAATTAGTTATTTTGTTAAAAAAAATAACAAAAAAGTGGATGAAAGTCATAAAAAGATTAACAAAATGGATGAAAGTTATAGGGAAAATGTTAAAAATCTCAAGGTTCATGTTTCACAGTTCAACGGTTCATGAACCGCCGTGTTTGAGCCTATGAACCTTATAAAACCGTGAACCGACGGTTCACGGTTCACTCCGGTTCATGGTTTATACGGTTCACGGTTTTTGACGTTTTTTCAAGGTTCATGAACCTCCGGTTCGCCGGTTCATTTGAACCTTTTGGGCATGTCTAGCTCGCACACGTTATCCAATCCTTGGACGATTTTGACTCTACAGATACTCTCTCCCTCCCAACATGATCTTCTTTTGATTATTCAAACATTTTAAGGATATGAATACTTGCTTCACTAGCCATGTTTTGGTTGTGCACTTTTAAAGCCTAGACTGTAGAAATGAGAACTATTTTTTAGGACAATGAAACATGGCAAATGAGAAGATCATTTTTGGGACGGAGGAGTATTATTCTACATGGATGCCTCACCTAATGACGACGCACAATGGATTCAGTTACAACAACAATCACATTACTCATCCATATATTCTTGGGCACGTGATGCAAGAGTATTGAAATGTATAAATTAATTCATCTATATAATATATAAAATCACAAACATTTCTAAGCCTCACATCGAGCCAAGTGGATTTCTTACGTGGAAAGCCACGTGTCATTCAACTATTCGTCGCCTATATTTTATTCTTTCTCATATTTAAAAAAAAAAATTACCTTCTTAAAATTTTGAATTGCTATAATTGATAAGAATACGAATCCCATTTTATTCAAATCTCACCAAATAAAATCTCTCATATCACTCACAAAAATAAAAAAACTAAGAGGCTTTGACCAATAAGTCCCTCACCCAAATGAAAACGCCCAATAAGGACAAACATTATGAAAACTCACCAAAAAGTCCCTGGAATTTTCGCTGGACTGAATTGCACCTCTGCCTCCCTGACATGCACGATTTAGTCAGCGCGAAGCGCGTAATGAAAGTGCGTTTTTTCCCTCTCCCTCACTTTCTCTCTCACTCTTTCTCTCTCTTCTTTTTTTTCCACCCAAAATTATAAATGCAATATCTCAAAATTCAAGAATCGAAAAAATAATGTGAAACCACCGTTTTAATCGTATTGTCAAGACGAATCAAACGAGTACACTCAATACATAATCAAATTTTAGAAACAAAAATTTCAATTTTCACTTGTAAAATTATGAGAAAATCATTTTTCATTCTCAACTAATTTAACAGTTGTGTGATTTCACAGTTGTGTGATTGTTTCATTTTTCACTTGTAAAACCATTTCTCAACTGATTTCACATTTGTGTTATTTCACAGTTACGTGATTTTTCAGTTGTGTGTTTTTTTTTCACTTGTAAAAACATTTATCAACTCATTTCATAGTTGTGCGATTTAACAGTTGTGTGATTTAACAATTGTGTGATGCTATATGTCTTTTAAACAAATGATAAATCAATTTATCATAATTGATACTCAATTGTTCATAATTAAGTAAAAAAAAACTGATAAATTCATCAATCAACTTTTCACAATTATTATAATAATTGAGACATGCATTTCTCAATTGTTCACACATGAAATTAGTATAACTAAAAACTCACCTCTCAATTTTTCACAACTGACACTGCTTTTCACAGTTGTATGATTTCACATTTGTATGATTACACAATTGTGTAATTTCTCATTTTTCACTCTTCTCAATTGATTTCACAGATGTGTCATTTTTCCTTCTTAACTAGTAAAATCATTTCTTAACTGATTTCACAGTTGTATGATTACATATTTGTGTGATTTCACAGTTGTGTCATTTTTCATTTTTTATTTGTAAAATCATTTCTCAATTGACTTCACAGTTGTATGAATACATATTTGTGTGATTTCACAGTTGTGTGATCTTTAAAAAGTTTAGAAATCAAATTATCAAAATTGATACTCAATTCCTCAAATGTTTAAGTTCAAAAACTAAGACATATATTTCTCATTGTTCATACAGGTATACTATAAACTGAGATATTTATTTAAAAAAATAATGAAAATTCTAAGAAACCAACAAGTCATAAAGTGATACTATTAACACTTGATGTCTAGGTACACCAATCTTGATGCTTCGTGTTCTAAAATAGGTGTGCTCCATGTTTCACAATAGCACAAACATAAATGTGTGAGTGTACTTAGAGATTTAAGGGCATGAATATCGGCTCATAAACAAAGTAGAAATCTGAATGTGGTCGTAGTAGTTGTTGATTCATAAAATTCTTGTTTGAAAGAAACTGTTGTACCACAAGCAATAATTGAACAAATATACTCTAGATTTTTATTTTTTATTTTTTACTGTAAATGAATTGAAAATTATTTCCCAACTAACACATGAAAGAAACTGTTGTACCACAAGCAAAAACATTTGAACATTGTTGAACTGTCTGATCTCCATTAATGGCGAAAACCCTAAGCAAACTTCACAATCACCCATCAATCACAGCAAAATTCTACGATTCAGAAGAAATAATTGACGCATATCAATAACTACTCCATTAATCACCAATATATAGGTTAGATTACACAAACAAATATATAGATCGGATCTGAAACAAAATTAACCGGTGTAATGTGGATGTGGACGGCCAGGACGAGAATTGCGTATAGAGCGAAGAAGATGAGAGTGTGAACAGCGATGGACTTTCCGTTTGTCTTCACGTTTCCGAACTCCAGTTCCGACAAGCAGGGTGCCGGACTAGTGCGGAGAAAGAGAAATCGAGAGAGAGTGAGAGAGGGGAGCTAGGGTTTGCACCGATTTGAGGGATAAAAAGGGCGAAGCGGCGTGTTTTATGTGTGGGAAGGTAAACGTAATTTCGCCATTATAATTATAGTAAGGACTTCATAATTATAGTAAGGACTTCATGGGAGTTTTCATTTCAACCCAGGGACCCTAAGGTAGAATATAAAAATGTCGGTTTTTATTGGCAAATTCCACCTTCTATCAAAGACTTATTGGTAAAAATCTAAAAAATAATTATCCTACTTTGTTTTACCTAATTATTCGGATTAAAATTTTTTGCTAAATATCTTTTAAAATTCAAAATGCTATTAGTGATAGGAATACGGATCACATATTATTCAAAATGCTATATAATATATAAAAGCACAAACATTTCTAAGCCTCATATCAAGCCAAGTGGATTTCTTACGTGGAAAGCCACGTGTCATTCAACTATTCGTCGCCTATTTTTGATTCTTTCACATATTAAAAAAAAATTACCTTCTTAAAATTTTGAATTTCTATAACTTATAAGAATACGGATCCCATTTTATTCAAATCTCACCAAATAAAATCTCTCATATCTCTCACAAAAATAAAAAAACTAATTATCCTACTTTTTTTACATAATTATTCGGATTAAAAAAATTGCTAAATATCTTTTAAAATTTAAGATGCTATTAGTGATAGGAATACGGATCACATATTATTCAAATCTCACCAAATCTGATCTTTCACACAAAAAAAAAAAGACATTATCCTACCTTTTTTACCTAACTATTCGGATTAACAAAAAAAAAACAAGCAACATTTCCTACCTTCTTAAAATTTTGAAATGCTATTCTGATTAAACAACATGTGACTATAGATTTAAATTTCAAATTAAGTCTAGCACAATCAATGCTCATTATAGAAATAATTTTAAAGATTAGTTCATTTCTTTATTTAACCCATATTTATTCTTATCCTAATTTAAGTTTCAATTTAAAAATATTCAGCTTTTAATAGAGATTAATCTATATATACAAGAATAAAATCTCATTCAGTGCAACTTCTCTTTTTTCACATAAACTTTCAGCTTCCATCTTCTTTTCATTTAGCATATTTCTTTAATTCTATGTAATACAAAATTCTTCCTATTCATTCTCTTACTCTAAGATATTCTCTTTTTCAGTTTTTTTTTTTTTTTTTTTTGTATGTGTTTTTACCGAACAAAGGGAGTATGCCATTGACACAGGGGATATTCACATCATGTTCATTGGACTCCTTTTTTTAGAGCCTAGCAGGATCATTTATTTTGTTTTTGGCATGAGTTGATAAGTTTTTCTTCCTGAGGTATAGTCAATAATGCAGTGAATTTTTCGACATGAAACGTTCATCAGAAGGATTCTATATACAACAAATATACCATCGAAATCTCTATTTTATTTGATTAAAAGTTTGTTGAATTCGAAATTTAATTAGCTGTTAATCTAGAATCTCAATCTCTATTTTCTTTGCTTTCGTTTCGTTCATTATAATAACTATTTTATTAATGACGTATGATGTTATTAAATCACAGACAATGTCAACAAACGGCCGAGTGATTCCATTGTTTTTTGTCACGTTTGCTTCTTGTTGGTCCCAGAATGCAACAAGGGTATAGAACCGCTAGAGGGGGGTGAATAGCGGTCCAAACGTTTTCTAAAAATACCTTTAAAATTCAACCGAGTACGTCAAACATAATGTTCATCATGTGGAAGACTATGATAATCTCAGGTCTAAGGATATCAAAATATATAACTATTATGAGATTTAATTATGACATTTGACCATAACATAAATCTCACAACGGGTCTATCCAGTACCTTGTTCTCCAACAAGTACCCACAAGTTTAATCCGCATCCTATGCACCATAATCATCACATGATTATCCATTAAACTCATGCTAGCCATTCATAAGTGCTAGGGACAATGATTATTATAATAAACATGCAAAAGATATAATAATCGGGTTTGTTATCTCTATAACAATGAAGCTATGATATAACGCATAGGCCTTTCTCAAGGGCCTAGGGCATAATATCCCACAATCTCCCACTTGCACTAGGCCCAATCAACGTGTATCCAATACCCATTGAGTTTAGTTATGATCTCCATAATTATTGCAAGCGAGTTTTGTAAGATGATTATCCTTGTTATCATCATATAGTATTTTTCATATTTTGAAATCTCCCATCTTTGACGATTTCTCGAATAAGATAGAAACGTCTGAGCATATGTTTAGATAAGACATTAGCCCCTTGTATTGTGTAATAACAATTATTGACACAATGAAGGTCCTTAAAATTAGTGACACTAGAAACGATTTATAGTTTACTAATTATTATCTTAATCCAAACAATTTTTTAGTTGCATCCCATGCCACTAGATACTCAACCTTTTGTAGAATAGTAATGGTGCATTTTTAACTCTTCTAACACCATTATTAAATATAAACGTGTATTTATACTGCAATATTTATCTTTGTTGGTTTGTAAGAATGCATCTATGTAACTATTACAAGATCATCTTTCACTTCATCAAAGATCAAGGATGCATCCTTTGGTTCTTCTCAAAAACATAAGGATGTTTCTTAACTAGTGACTTTCACTAGGATCCGGTTGGTATTATCTCATTACACTTCAAGTATATGAGACATCCGGTCTTAGTACGTTAACATGGCTTTTCATGATAGATCCAAATGCCGAAGCATATGGAATCCTAATCATGTACTCTTGCTCATTAGTCTTCTAGTAAGACTAAATCTTGCACAGATTAATGCCATTAGACTTTCGCAAGTAATCTCTCTAAGAGTCCTGCATAGTGAACTTTTCACTATCTTGTCTACATTAGTACTTTGACTTTAACCAATCAACCTCTTAGATTTATCTCCATAAATCTAAATTCTAAGGATATAAGTGGCTTTATCCAAGTCTTTCATTTAGAAACTCTTTCAACATGAATTATATGTCAACCACATATATTAGACTATGAATAAAATTACGCTCGCACTAAATTTATTGTAATCACTAGTCTCATATTTGATGAATTCAAACTCTTTGAATACTTCATCAAAATAAAATTTCACTCCAAGTAGATCGCTTCAATCCATCTCATGGATTTCTGCAACTTGCATATTTTATTAGAATTTTATGGATCAATCAAAACTTTTAGATTGTATCAAACACATCCTAAAGCAAGTTCCTGTTAAGGAATTTAGTTTTGACATCCATTTGTCATATTTCATATTCGCAGTATGAGGTCATGAAAATTAGAATTCTAATAACATTAAGCATGACTACAGGTGATAAAGTTTCATCATAATCGACATTATAAATTAAGTTTAGTCAATTAGTCTTGCTTAACCAATATGCACCTTGCAATCCATGTCCGTTTTCTCCAAGAAAACTCATTTTCTATCCTTTGGTTTTTAAGCCTTAGGGTAGAACAATCAAGTTCCAAACTAGATTATGATACATGGATTGCACTCTTAGATTTTATGACTCCAAGTCATTGATCTAAATCCGGAGCGGACTTTGCATCTTGATAGGTAATAGGTCAATCATTCGTAATGATATCTTCCTAATTACTTTCTATTACGAAAAATCAATATTTCTTGTTATAGATAGTATCCTATCATATATGAAAATAACTTGTGAATACTTGAACGAATTTTCGCAACTCCTTGTGAAACTTTGTTCAACTTCCATCTTAGGTTCTATGACATTTTCTGGGTCTTGAACTCTTCGAGATATATTTTACTCCCACTAGTTCTTTAGAGATAAACAATTTATCTAGAAAGTGCTACTTAGAGTAACAAACGATTTGTACTCTTAAGGATGTAAAATTAATATCATTAAGATATCCCATTAAAATACATTTATTATATTTAGGTGTGATTTTGTTCAAGATAACACTTTTCTCAAAAGCATCACATCACAAATCTTTATGAAAGACAAACCAAGTTTTCTTTCATTCCATATCTAATATGGTATAACCAACCTCTTTAGACGAATCTCAATTTAGTGTAAGCGCAGCTGTTTCCAGCAAAAAATCTAGAGGGTTAATTAAAGATCAGTTTGACTTATCATGAGGCGAAAAACTGTATTTTACAGACAATCTGTAAACTTCTGTTAACAAGAGCCGTATGGCTCATCCATAGGCGTACACCTAAAATGCAGTCGTACGGTTGCTGTTTCCAGATTCCATTTTTCTTATTCTGCGGAATTCTCATAAAGTCCAGGGCTCAAATATTCATTACTTTGATCAGATCAGAGTACACCAATATTTTTGCCATGAGATATTGAAATCCTTTTCCAAGCATTGTTACTTTAGTGAACTACATACATCAATATATATTATTCCAAAATAGTACTTCCTTTCACTACTATTAGTAAAAGGTGTCTTGATCAATTTACAAGATTCATATATATCACGTGATTCGAAATCATGCGAATTTAAAACTCCGTCCCATGAAATTTTAGATATGTGTTTCTTTTATTTGACATAGACATCAATACTTTTAAGAGTGTAACGCTTACATCCTTAGATTCAGATTTTCATTATTTATGTTATACTCATTATTTTGTTCTTCCAAGATAAGGGTATAAAGTTCCATTATATGATTTGCAATACAATAAAGCAAATCATTTTAATATAACATTTTCTTATTCGAAATAAGAAACATCCATAATCTTCTAATGAAAAAACCAAAATAATATTTCTACTTAAAGTAGGAACATCACATCATTTGTTAAAAACAAATATGTACCCACTAGGTAAAGACACTTCGCAAGTTCCTATGATTAATGTTGCAACCTTTGTACCATTATTACCACATATGTTAATCTTTACCTTCATTAAGTAGTGTTTCTATTTCTCAAGTCTTACACATTTAGATAAATGTGGGATCCATATCCGGTATCCGATACCCAAGAACTTAGAAGTAGAAAGATGAACATAAATACTTAGAGCGGTAGTCCAACTACCCTTCCCTTTTGATCTTTTAATTCAAACTGTAATTCTCCAATGGTCAATCACATTGCCATAGTAGAAATTACATCCTCAGGATTTTAGGTTTAGCCACAAATATTTTTTTTAGGCTTGACAACCCTTGTCTTGCCTTTATCTTAAATCCTTGTCCTTATTAACTTTAGAGTTTGAGAAGGTTTCCATTTGATATTAAGACTTAGCATTTTTAAACATCAAATGCCGCTTATGAATTAATATCAAATACGTTTGTTAGTTCCAAACTAACTTGATAACCAAGCCAACTAAGGTAATTAATATGTCTCTTCATGTTCAAAACATGAGAACTTATTAACATACCTTTCATTCATCACATGAATGTTAGGCTCTAATCAATCTCAAACTTTTCTTGCCTTTCTTGCTCGTAGGAACACTTCCTACATAATTGCTTATCACATAAGCATCCATATATTTCAAAAACTTCTTAAGTTCTAAATATATGGTAGCAAGTCGTAGGACAATTGACATCCATAGATTCATACACATGTATCTAATTAATGTCTTTGTCCGTCCTTTAGGGCATTAGGTTTATTAAGAATAAGATTTATTAAGAATTCATATCTTTCGATCTTGGTTTAGAACGATTCTTAAGCTCATGACTAGGTCAGGGAAGTTAATCCCATTCTCTTTAAGTGGGGTCAATTGCAGTAATTATACATGATTATAGTTCAAAACATTCTACATAATATGCAAATAAATATACACATATATTTCATACCATTATCACTTAGAGATATTAAAGTATTTCATAAATACTCCCACTAAATTATACACCTTCAAATACAACTCTTGTATTATATAATTTAAATGGGCTAAGATCCATATTTCACTTGATTTGTGAGTCTGCTTTGGTATGAACCTCAAAACCAAGCTATTTAGGTAGATAACTCCTTATCAATCACATCACATGTGACTCTTAGAACCTTTATAGGATTTGTGACATCATATGTTATACATGTTTTAATCTCATCTTATGCCTTAAGCCCATAACCGTTATGATAGCCTAATTAAGTTTGACCACTTTAAACGTATAGACAACATTTGCCTCATCTTGCTTCTCAATGATAGAATGATGTGCCCTGCTTTGACAGATAAACCACACTGAAACGATCAAGGTACTTCACAAGTGTTTAAATATTGGGTGGCATAAAACTTAAGATTTTAATGAAGGTTCATTTACATAGAGACATGCATCATATATTTAATTATGTCAAACATAATATAATATAGTTTTTGCATAAAGGATGTTAACTAATCAAATTAATTAACAGAAACAAAATCTTGTTATTTAATTATGAAGCAACTTTATGGGGACGGAATCTAAATCATCTGTAAACAATTTACAGATTGGATATTTCATTCGCATTCCCAGAAACAAGGCGTAAGCCTGCCATTAGTCCATGCAATAAATTAATCCAAATGTAGTTTCCTTCTCTTGCAAATAATTTGCACTTTGCTCATAGGGATAAATTCTGAAACTTTTGTTTCCGCAGAGCATCTATAAATTGAGAGCACAAAACGTACGGTCGAACTAAGCCAAAAGGCATCCACATTCCCGTACTATAATAAAGAAACCAAGTAACTTCTTTATACGGTCGAAACTAAGCCAAAAGGCATCCACATTCCCGTATAGTTGGTCACTTGTTTCAAGATCATTCATTGTCTCATCAATTTCAACGACTACAACAATTCTGAACTCTTCAGAATTCTGATTTCTGTAACTTTCTGGATTGAATCATATTTCAGGAAACACGGTTTCGTAAACCAGCCATCTGAAACCAGATTCGATTTCTGATTCAAATTCTGTAAACGATTTACAGAACAACCAGAAAACCAGAAAAAAAAAACAAATCTGCCAGAAAACCATCCAGGCGCCGTACGGTCGGCCATCAGGCGTACGCCGTCTTTGGCGCCGTACGGTGCCTCCTCCCAGTTTTCCAGAATTTCAAAATTCGATCAATCCCAATATCGTGTTCATGCATTAATCAGATTAAACGAACACGAATTTACAGGTTACAGATTTATTTAGATCTAACCAATATCATGAATAAACAATTTATAACATATACAAATTAGATCTAAATTATCAATACACATAATCCAATTATTTATTGATAATCCCAACATGCAATTATTCATATGGATCTCATCAACATAATAATTACATCATCCCCATATTCATGCTCATAAATTTCATATCGCATATAAAATTCAAATCACACATTCATCTGTATCATCATGCAAAATTCATATAATCAAATTAAATAATTGAAACATGATGTATTAAAATAATCAACAACGAACGGGGCTCTGATACCACTGTTGAGTTTTGATGCATCATGCGCATCGGAATAAACATTAAATCAAACACCCATGAGCCCGGATCTGTGCATGTTGATTAAATTAAATACAAGATGAAAGAAACTAACCCTTGAAGATCGCATCCATGAACACGGACTTTAAAGTGCTAACACAAACACCCTCTATCGGTATCCACACGTCGAACGGATATCAAGAACACCTTCTTGATCTGGATTGCTAGACCCAAGACTTGATGAAGAAACGATTTCTTTGTAGGAATTATTTTGCTTCATTGATCATTGTATTTTGATGATTCTCAATCTCAAAATAAATAATCATACCTCTCTATAATTTATTGTTTCTAAAACAATGATTTGTGATTTCCAAAATCACCATTAGAGACTGTCAAACCCAGCTGTATATCATATATAAGGGTCTGGCCTAATTCCGTTTGGGATCGGGATTCCTTTTCGCAAAAGAAAACTGAACAAACTACACAGTTACGGGATGGGAGCTGTACGGCTGTGAGACAGCCGTACGCCAGTGACCAAGCCGTACGGTGGCTGTTTCTTCAAATCCCAGATTTTTCGCCTTTCCAATCCGTTCTATTGTGTGTGACCTAATAGGACTATACTAAGTTGGCAACGAGTCCGAACCATTCAGAACCCGTAAGTCATAAGCGGACTCTAGCAAGCCATTATGACTACCCAATTAGTATAACTTTGAAAGTCCAAAGTAACCTTATAGAACATATCACTATCCCTTTGTCACGCGATATCATATTGGACATAAGTCATGGTCCACGTCAACTTATGTTGTCCAATGCTTTCTCGATCCCGAGTAGATTGATATGAGAAAATGACATTGAACACATCAATTCATTTGGGCATGGCCATGCACTATCATCAATTTCACTCATCGTAGCCTTTATAACCACCCGGTTAAGGGTAGTGTTTGAGTACGTCAAACATAATGTTCATCATGTGGAAGACTATGATAATCTCAGGTCTAAGGATATCAAATAACTATTATGAGATTTAATTATGCCATTTGACCATGACAAAAATCTCATAACGGGTCTATCCAGTACCTTGTTCTCCAACAAGTACCCACAAGTTTAATCCGCATCCTATGCACCATAATTATCACATGATTATCCATTAAACTCATGCTAGCCCTTCATAAGTGCTTGGGATAATGATTATTATAATAAACATGCAAAAGATATAATAATCGGGTTTGTTATCTCTATAACAATGAAGTTATGATATAACGCATAGGCCTTTGTCAAGGGCCTAGGGCATAATATCCAACAGCTGCATCCATGGAGAAATCATCATCAGCATCTTCGTCATCTTCACCTCCGTCACCGTCGTTGCTGTCGCTACCATCACTATCATCGCTGTTGATTGAAGAATCATCGTCTTCACTATCGTCGTAGCAAGGAGATGAAAATTCCCCATTACTGTCAGAGGGGGAACTATCCACATGAAAAGATGGTTCTGGGGGCAAGGACGGAGTATCGCTACCGGTTTCGTCGTTGGAGCAGATTTGATCATCAGAGTAGTCAGAGTCAACCTCCTCCGGAAACGCGTCAGAGTACGACCCTTTTGGAGCCATCGGGATCGTTCAAGAAACTCAGGATGAAACAAGGAGAGTGGATTTCAGAATGAAGGGGCATAAACTGATGATGCCCTTATATATTCCTGAATACGAAGGGGAGGTTGCTAATATTATTCATGATGGGAATACAATTAATGAAGTTCCTCATTCCAATAGAAGTCATGATTATATTCGCCTGGGTAATAAAGGGTGTCAGAAGATAGATGGATTTTGGCGGCTGCTAGTCAAATCAACGTCAGCAGATTATAATTAATAAAGGCAGGACGGTTTAGTTCCTATTCGACATGCTGAGATAGAAACTCGGGGCCACTGAACGACATAAACCGACTCAGGTATTGGGCCTCGATACGCACGAGCCTCAGCCTCAAAATCAAGGACCAAGACATGTCCAGCTTGACACATGCCGAGATGTGGGTCGTATGCCGATTTAATAGAAATAAGGGTGTATCCCTAATATAACGCTGAATTAACAAGCAGAAGTCAAACTCTACACAAATACAACCAATCCTTATCTAAACAAGGTGGCCTCTTCTACATCTACAAGATAACTGGGATAACGATCATCCTTATCAGGATTCCACTTCCCAAGAATACGAGTTCTAGCTAAACATGGGCTCCTTGACTTCCTTAACAAGTCATGACTCATTTCACCTATACTATATAAACAGGCCCTCAATACAATTAATGGGTAATGAAATTCTTGGCTTTTACTCTAGTCAATTGATTTCTCTTTGTTTTATCACATACAAAACATATTCTTACTCTCACGCCGGAGGGCCTTCGCCGGTGAAGCCCCAGCTAGTTCACTTTTTATTTGTTTCGTTTGTGCAGATCCGTTCGAGGAGTTCTCTTTGCTGGGTTTATCCGAACCGTTAGAGGAAAGGCTGATCGGTACGTTTTTTGCAGCATCAGGCCATTTACAAGTTCAGTTTTATTTAGTTTTTGATAGTTAAACCAAGTGAAGTTTGAACACACATTAATGTCAAATTAATTATTCTAGTGAAATTGTAAAAATTATTACCGACAAATCAATTAAATGATTCATTGATAACATTATTTTTATTTCATTAAAAAGATTAAATTAATATTGATATTTGATAAAATCTATGTGGTTTGATCAAAAATTTAAATGAGACTATTTTCGGAGTGGGAAAGGAGAAAGCATTAGGGTCAATGAAAAGAATATAATTATGTTATACCAAATTTGTTGCTCCGTATTGCTGTTACTCCCTCTGTCCTCCGTCCTAATATGAGTGTCAATTTTCAGGAATTTTTTGTCCCAAAACGAGTGTTCATTTAGATCATAACTTTGCCTCTAAATGTTTTTTTTCGAATTTTTTTTCACCGGTCTCTTTATGCTTGCAAAAACTAAATGTTTGTAAAGAAAATTACAAGATTATATGTGATTTTTGCCACCAAATCTATCTATTATATAATGACACAAGAGATTATAGCGCAACTTTTTTACACAGTTTTCCCGCTCAAGCTACTTTTATTACATGGTAAGTTTAATTCCCTAGAAAATCTCACACTTTTTTTTTTATTTTTTTTATCTTAAAGCATTTCATTTTTTCCCTAAAACTCTTCAAATTTTATCCCAACAGTTTTGAACCTTTTTTTCTCTCCAATTTTCATTTAACCAATTTCCCTTTAAAATCCTCCCCTCACCCACCCCCAACCGAAAAAAATGAAAAATAAATTCTTCCACTTTTACTCAATAAAATTGAGTGACCACACCATTTTATGAGCCAAATTTTTTGATATTTTTTGTGACTTTATATTTACCCTGTAAATTTGCAGTATAGTAAATCAAATATGAAATTTGTATTTTTGTTTAATCACAGTATGATTCTTATGCTACCAAGAAATTAAGTATAAAAATAAAACTCTAATAGAATTACCTAGAACATATTCTTTTATTTTGTTAGGATAGAGGGAATCCCATAATAGACAGTGTAAATATAAAGTCACAGAAAAATCTCATAAAATTTGGCTCACAAAATGATCTGTCAAGATTTTATTAGTGCTTTTAATTAGAGTGTGGCGGGCCCACAATCGATGCAGCCAATAAAATATTGTCACCTCATTTTGTATCCATCATTTTGTAGACTTCTTTTGTGCCCCTAGCATTACCCAAATCTACATGGTATACAGTTTATCGCAATTCACATTTTTAAGATTTTAGAATTTCAATCTATGTTTTGAGTGACGCAATTTAGGTTTATTTTTATCTTGCAAAAGATTTCTATCATTAAATATGGAGATACTACAATTTAATTTAATGAGATGGGGAGAAATTTTGGAAATTTACTAATATATTTTTTGAAATGATATTCTCCCGTCGTCTCTCTTTAATTTAGAAAAAAAATAGTCTTAACAGAAGAATTGATAAAAATAATAGAAAAAGTGATGTGTTTTGAGTGTAGATAGTTGAATGAGAGAGAGAAAGTGGAGTAGAAAATAGTAGGTGGATAGTGGTTGTGAATATTACAAGTGGGTCTCACTATTTAAAAAGAATTAAAACATTTCCGTTTTGAGATTTTATACATTAAAGTGAGACAACTAAAATGACAATTTAAATTAAAAGAAAACAGAGGAAGTATTTTAAAGCCAACTGATATTGGAAATCGAGCACATCTTGAAGTTGTGGGAGGATTTTCAGGCTAAAAAATTGGGAGCTACTTTTGCACTTCCCTCTATAACGATTAACGTCCATTTTTTGGTAGAAGTTCCATCTTGAATATCAAGGTTAAAGCTCATCTTGAATTTCAAGGTTAAAGCGAAATTTATTAATAATAATTTTAATCTTTCATTTTGATAATCAAGCTTTCACAAATTTTAGGTCAAAGCGTGATGAAGTTGATAGTTTGACTTTGACTTTGAAGTTTAAGATGAGACGGGGGAGTATTAAAATTTCTCTAACATTATAACCTTCACTAAAAATAGACTATTTTTAATAGTGTAATTATATTCGGTGTGTGACATTAGTAGTTTTATTTTATTCCTTGAGGAAGGGGGATCAAACTCTTAACTTCCGTATAGAATGCAAAGACATATGCTTTGTTAGAAAAAACTCATTAGTAAAATTATTTTTATTATAAATAAATATTTTTTAGTTTTATTATTATAATTTATTTGAATAAAACTGCGTCCAACAAAATACTTGCATATTAATATTAGGCTGGTAATATTTGGTTAATTTCACTTATCAAATTCAAAATACAAGTAATACATTAATGAACTGTCATAATATCAATAAAATTATTATTATTAGATTTTATTAATGCTGTTTGATTTCGTTTCTCTTTTTTGTTAAGGATTTTTTGTCGTGCGTTTAACGCACGGGTGTTACTCTAGTTGTACATAAAGTTATGTCCCTTAAAATGAAATTTGGACACTCATTTAAGGATAGAGGTAGTAGTTTTTATTTTTTTAAAGCTTCTTTGTTAGTAGTTAGGATATGATTTTATAGATAACTTGAGAATTTAGTCAATGAACTAAATACCAACAAACATGTTTTCATGATAATAATAAGCCTAATCCCACGGAATAATACTAGGGGCACAAAAAAGTCACAAAAACTTGCTCAGAAAATCCTAGGTGTCAAGATTTTATTGGTGTTTTTAATTAGAGTGTGGCGGGTCCATTATCGATGCAACCAATAAAATATCGCCACCTCATTTTGTGAGCAAGATTTTGTGACTTTATTTTGTGCCCCTAGCATTGCTCATGCCCACGTACCATATAGTTGGCGAGTCGGCAACAACCACAAGTCCAGAACTAGTTAACATTCTTTTTTCTCGAAAAAAAAAAAAAACTAGTTAACATTCTTTCAATCATTTATTGGGGTAAATTCTCTATACAAGGCATATTACATACAACGCACCAATAATGGCAAAACTACCCTCGCGTGTCGTGTGCAAAAGGACGACTTGAAGGCTTTGTGTCGTGTGAAAACACACGAGATATACCAAATGTATAAGATGTTAAGTCGTGTTCAATTATACGAGTTGTACAATACTCTGTCGTACATAGATACACGAAATAAATGTAAACAAGTCGTGTATATTTTATAAGACAGGCCGTGTCATACATGTCGTATATAATAACACGATATAAGTCTATATTCTCGTGTGTATGCATACGACATATCAAAATGAAGGTGTTCTTCGATGATTTGCAACACGATGTTAATGATACGCATATGCTATGTTATATTATTGAATTGTGTTGTTAATTGAGCAAAATTTATACACTTATACATGACAAGGAACAAACGTCATATTGGATCATACAATATCATATAACCTATCACATTTAAGTGATACCACTTTATTTATAATCACCTAACAAATGATTGTGGTGTTATGTTTCTAATCAATAATATATTTAAAGAGGTAATTAAACATGTTATAATGCATCATACAATATCATATATAAGCTACCACATTCATTAGGTTAATGTGATACCACTTTATTTATCAACTAACAACCGATGTTATGATGTGCATGTACTATGTTAAATTAATGAATTATGTGTTATATTTCTAATCAAGATTATATATAATGGGTTAATTAAACATGTTATATAACGAGTTAAGTTGTTTCGATGATTTGCCAAACGGGGTTAATGATAAGTTGTACATTAGAGGAATACCAACTACTCAAGATTATATATTTGAAATTATCATATTTGTTAATCAAGATTATATGTTTCTTGTTATAATAAGTTGGAAAACAAACAATGATTACATATAAGATTGAACCAACATCATACAATATCATATAACCTACCACATTTATTTATAATTAATTTTTATTTTATTATATGGTGTGTCGTGTTGAAATACACGACATTTAGTAAGACATATCATATGAACAATACACGAAATGAAACATTATATCTCGTGTATTGTTCATACGAGATAATTACCAGAAACAAGACTATATCGTGTGGTTTTACACGATATGTACCATAGTATCTCGTGTATATACACACGAGATACACCCTGAACCCCTACATAAAACACGATATACACGCAGACAACTTAACCTACAGAGAACACCATTGCTGTACACCCATGCAACATTGATATACTCCACAACATTGTCCAAGTCTTAGCACCCATAAATTTATACCCATTATTTTCATTAATTCTCAAATCATCTAACACCATAGTATGGATTCTCCACAACATTCTCCAAGTTTTTATGATCATATTGATCTTGATCTTGTGGAATATATTTTTGAAGAAGAAGGTTTGCCACCAAATTCTCCACATCAAAATCAAAATCCAAGCAGCAATGAAGTAAGTTTTTAAAGTTATATTTGGTGTTTTGATCAAAATCGCAATAAAAATCCAATGTTGAAATGAAATTGTTTTTCAAGATTGGATTTTTAAATTCTGATATTACTCTATTTCGTGTGAGATTATACGAGTTTTATGCTAGTTGTCGTGTGTGTCTACACGAGTGATGGTGTATTACCTCGTATTACGTCACACGAGATAAATGTGTTTTAAGTCGTGTATAGTTACACGAGATGTGCCAGACCATCTCGTATAATGTTACACGAAATGTCATACAACCTGTTGTTTATTGTGCAATTTTCTAATTGATGGTAATACAATTTGTAGGGACCGGATGTCAGTGATCAATTCGATACATCCCTATTATTTTCAAATAGGGATGATCTTGTTAAACACGTACGGGATATCGCGGCCCGTCAAAATATAAGCCTTTCTATAGGAGATTCGAGGAAGACAAGTGGCAAGATCCTAGGCTACGCGAAGATTGTATGCCATTTTGGTGGAAAGTACAGGTCCCGAAAAACTAAAGATGTGAGGTTGACTAGTACGAAGAAGATTGGGTGAAATTTTGAAATCCGGGCCAAAGATAGGGGTGATGGGGTATGGGGTTACGTTGTGAAGCATGGTTCTCATAAGCATGACTTTCCAACGTATCCCGAAGGTCATCCGTTGGGTAAATTGACTAGTTCTGAATATGAGGAGGTGTGTAGCGCAAGTCAGTCTTCGGTGCGTCCAAATAATATTCTAACAATGTTAAAGAGGAAGGATGAGAAGAATGTGAGTACTCCGAAACACGTCCACAATGCCCTCACAAAATGCAAGTCACAAGAACGACAAGGGAGATCCTCACTTCAACAGTTCATAAAAGCACTCGAGGATAAGCAATATACCGTCTTCATGAGGAAATCTAACGAGAGTGACATGATCGGTGACATATTCTTCTCTCACCCACGAGCATCGGATATGCTTAACTGTTTTCCATATGTAGTACAAGGTAAATTTTTGATTTTTTTGAATCTGTTTTTTGACTTTGTTTTCCACAAGTCGTATGCATTTTTTTTAATTGCAATTTTATTCATTTCTAACTTTATTTCTCTTTAAATGATACAAGGTGACTGCACTTACAAGACCAACTGCTATGGAATGGCATTACTTGAGATTATAGGATTTACTTCAATGGGGAAGAATTTCACAATTGCATATGCGTTCCTCCAAAATGAGAAGACTGAGAATTACACGTGGGCACTCAAGAATTTGCAAAGTCTTTTTCATACTCCCCACATGCCAACTGTTTTCTTAACTGATCGTGACTTGGCTTTCATTAATGCTGTCCAAATGGTATTTCCCGAGACCGCACACCATTTGTGTCGAAGGCATATCGAAGTCAATGTTAAAAGGAGAGCGTTGCTAAAACTGGTAGCAATGAGTTTGCACTATCATTCATGAGGAGATTTAATGAAGCAAATCAGCCGCTACTCGCGAAGAGTGGGACACCCGTTGGCAATTGTTTTGCGATCGTTACAGATCTTATCCTGATTTATTGACCTACCTCCGCGAGACTTGGATTGCTCCATACTCTACGAATATTTTGTCGATGCACACAGATCAGTTACTGCACTTCAGAACCCACACCACGAACAGGGCTGAGAGTGAGCATAACAGGTTGAAGAAGGCCTTGGGGAGTGCTTCTTCTACTTTTGACACATTATTCAAAAAGGCTCATGAGATTATGGAAATCCAAATAACAACAATCAAAGCTACTATGGAGCAATCAAAGAGTAGAATTCCAACTGATATGAAGACATGTGATCTGTATCACGACATATTGGGGCGAGTGTCAAAGGCAGCTTTGGACATCATCAAAGAAGAGCGGAGTCGTTGTGGGGATAATGTCATGGATCCTTCAGGCTGTGGGTGTTACCTGAGGCGAACACATGGACTTCCATGTAGTCACGAGATTGCATGCATACAAAACTCTAGGGGCCGGATTGAGTTGTCCTCGATTCATGATTTTTGGAAGAAGTTGGACATTGAAGTAGAATACTGTCCCACTGGACCTGATTTTGAAGTTGTGTTGAATGAACTGCAGAACGCACCTGGACCGGTAAAGAGAAGGTTATTTCAAACGATAAATGAAGGGCTACATCCACAAACCGGAGATGCTTCTGAGCCGGATCATATTTCAAAGGTAAAATTTCAATAACACTAAACTAGAATTTCAGCAAAATTTACCCAAAGTGCCAAACATCAAAAGTTTACAAAACATTAATTTACAAAGTGCCAAAATCCAATCAATGTATCCCAACTCATAATAAACTACCAAAGTGCCAAAACAAAAGTACTAAAAACTCCGTCCCAAAACAAAAGTACTAAAACAATACAAAGTGCGAAAATCCAATCAATGTATCATACATCATCAGAAAACTACCAAACCAGAATTACAAATCATAAATTCAAGCAGAGCAGTCACGAGTCCATATCCCTGGGGCATACTCCTCTCCAACCTGAAATTAAAAGTTATAAATCATTAATTTACAACCTCCGTCCCAAAACAAAAGTACTAAACAATACAAAAGGAACATAAGAATTGAAATGTGATAATAAAAATGGAAATAGTACCTAAAGGGACCTCGTAATAGATCGTGCGCCCGTCTAATCTGATCTATGGCATCCGCGGGTAACCTGTCATCCATGAGCAGCGGAAGTAGTATATCTCGTGCCTCTTCAACCCTAGGCGGTGGTGGAACGTTAACTAGGGCATCATGATTCGGATTAGTAATCCGAACATGAGTCCTAGCCAGGAACCACTGCATATACGTGGAAGTAACAGGATCAGATGCGCTCACGGACGGCCCCCATCTACGCACTGGATCGAAAACCCCTAAGCCGTCCTCTAACCAATCCTCCCATACCTCATCACGCGTTCCATAGGACTTCTTGTACCCCTTTTGACCGGCCATCAATGAACAATCTCGGCCGCAAGATATGGGGTCTCTGGGGATTTTCTGCTGGATCCCAAACTGCCGTGTAACACGGTCAGGCATATACGCTTCTGTGATATCCTGGAAGCGTATAACCCCACGGAAGTATGAGACCGGCAAAATCGCATCTGGGGTGGTACCGTAGGGAGTCCAACAAACCTAAAAATGAATTTGTTAGACACCGTCAACAGAAATAATAAATTATAACAATTTGTAAAACTTTAAATATAACTAACTCACCCTATCACCGTCATCGTGTCTAGGGTATACCGGAACTTCAATAGATGGGGCATATCCCTTCCGGCCGTATTAGTACGTACCATCTACGAGCCCTCGGCTGGCCCTCCGTCCATAACGGGTCATATCTCTCCGAAAAACCGGAAAGTGCTCGTATATCCAGGCCTGCAAATGTATGAAATAAATAAGTTAACAATGTTATAACCATAAATACATGTTGTAATTATTAAATGATTGTTAAATATTACCTCTAAAAGACTCAAACAACCACCGATCTGCTTGCATCCGTATCTAGATGCCTTCCCCAACTCCCGATATAGATATGCCAACGCAGCTGTCCCCCAGGATAGAGCCCCCACTCTGTCAATATCCACGCACAATGAAGGTAGTCTGAGGGCATCTTATCCTGAGTCTTGTCCACGAACAGCGTGGAGCCGAGGAGGAACATGATGTACGTGGAAGCGCGCTCATCGTCAGTCATGTCGGAAGGGGTCTCAAAGGACCGGCGGAGGCCATCTAAAGAGTACGTCGTGCCCTTCCGACATGTATCAAGGCGTGCCCTGATACCGGCTACGCTAGGCTCTGGAACCGCCTTCGTAACAGGGCCACCTGAACAGCTGATACCTACAAATTGAAAATGAAATAATTAATAAAATTGATAAAATTTATGAAATTGATAAAATTTATATAATTTATAAAAAATAGACAACAAACAAGAATATACCAGGATATGAGTGACGTCATGCATAGTGATCGTCATCTCCCCCCACGGCATGTGGAAGATATTAGTCTTGGGAGACCACCGTTCCACAAACGCCGTTAGGAGCGCCATGCTAGGCCGGCGAATGGTAGCATCATGTAGGTAATGGAGGCTGGTACCCTGAACACGAGCCCACCAAGCTCTATCATCCGCCGGTAAAGAAGCATGCGAGAACCTGTTGATTCCAAACAAAACATTATAATTAATACTCCCTCTGTTTCAAAAAAACAGTCCCATTTTGATTTTTTTTTTGTTAACAAAAAGTCAAAATGGGACTGTTTTCTGGAACAGAGGAGGTTTAAAACAATAACAACAAATAATAAAGCTATTTAATAAACAAATCATATACTTACTTATCTAGAATCTGCTGCCTCGTTTGGCGCTTCAACACCGGCTCACAAGTGGCGTTGTTGGTCGCAGAGGGCAACAAGGGTATAGAACCGCTAGAGGGGGGGGGGGTGAATAGCGGTCCGAAACTTTTTGAAATACCCTTAAAATCAACCGAGTACTTATCAGTTTGGCCAACTGCGGTTCAAAGCACAAGAACCGAACTAATAAAATGCACAGCGGAGTTTGCGGTTTTGGCCAAATATGTCAGTTAAAGAGTTGGGAGGTTTGACTCGGGTTGGGAAAACACTATGATGCAACAGAATAGTTAAACTTAAAGTTTAAAGGAAAACACAATTCATCTTTCAAGTCATTTCGTATATGGAAACGAGTTCAAGACCACAAACAAGAAAGATAAATATCAAGACAGAGAATAAAGATCCAACACACAAATTGAAGAGGTTCGTTCTTAAATGAACTACGTCCTCTACCTAGATGGTTAGTCTAGGATTTTCTAATAGCTATGAGACTTGTATAAATTTAGAGGAGGTTTTACAAGATTAATCTAAACTCTAAACAATAAGTCTAACCTAAGCTATAATAACAACCGGTGTTTTCGAAGTATATAATCTATGTGATCATATAAATCGGGTGTGTGTGTGAAAAGAAATCAAATGCTCTAAGTATCTAAATGATGGTTGAGCAAATGGAATTCTTTCGGTGTAAAGGCTAGTATGAATGTTGTTAGGCTTGAAGCTTTTGATGAAGAACTGGGTTTGCAATGGAGATGGTTTGATGGTATGAATATCTGGGTTTAAATCTTAAAAGGAAACTTGAATACTTGGGAATGAATCTCTTGAGCTCAGCAACCTTCATTGTTGAATAATGAAGCTATTATAGCAGAGCACCCTTGTGACCGTTGGGTAAAGATTTGAATCAAATCTGAAGGGTACAGTGCTGTCGAAATCCCATTGGTTGAGCTGTCATTTTCGTCCTTGGTTTGTCTTGTAGTCCTAGGTAGTTGTTGCACCACTACCTGACAATTGTCCTTTGTTGCAGAAAGGACTAACGGAAAACAATTCAAACTGATGGACAAACCGACATTCCTTGCAGAAACTCCAAGTTAACTTAGAGTTATTTTGACATGACATAACTACATCCTTTTACGGTCAAAAAGGGAATGTTTGTCTAAGGAATGAATGACGTCCTCTTTAATTCTTCATAACTGCTCCTGCGGTTTCACCAAGCATAGGGGCGGTTTAAAGAATGATCTTGATGAGCGGTTTCATCAAACATGCAAACTGCAGTTTGATGAAAATGAAGGGTTCCATGCTGGCGGTCTCAAGATGACGGCTTGAAGCACTAAACCGCTAATGATACAACCGAACTATACTCAGCCTAGAAAACGAAAAATCTAGAAATGGACTTATCTAAAAATTGAAGTAGAACTTCATTACATGCGGTCCTAAAGTCCATAAAAAGACACGTGGCATGGATCAATCAAATTCAAATTTAAGGTGGGTGTACTAACAATGAATCCTAACAATCTCCCCTATTTGATTGATGCCATTACCACACTATGATAATAGCAAAACATTGTACTTGGTAAGAACATGTCAGAATAAATTTCTTGAAATTGCATGTCCCAAGTCAATGCACACACTATGCTAGA
>JAOWBW010000242.1:150958-276974 GCA_026119855.1 Campanula takesimana
TTAGAGACCAACAGACAATTCGAGTCCCCGAATTGAGCTTAAGACATTGATTAGGGTTCCACAAAGAGGGAAATTTGGAAAAATCGTGGGGGTTTAGATGAGTATAATTTAGAATGGAGGAGAGGTTGATGATGATAGAGTATTGTAACATTGTAGAGATAAAAATACATAACATTTCATATGAGATGACCGTTTTTGGTGTTCGGATTCGTTTTTTTCAGATTTGCAATTCGCTCCTTCCTAAAAAAAATTGTTTGTTGAATTTTTTGATGTTTGGATTTTGAATATGTATGAAATGTTATGTCTTTTGGTGAGATGGAAAGATGACCTTATTGAAAAAATAAATATCAATCCCTAAATTAATGAAAGAAAGAAAAAACAGTGACTTTTTTGAATAAGTTGAACATTTAAATGTAAATTTAGAGTGGTTACCTAAAATATCCCTTAAAATTTGATTACATGTATTGCCCAAGGCCATTTAACCGGAAAAAACTAACATAGTTACTAATAATAACTATGGATGCAAAACTAAATGATTGGATGCGTTGTACACACACAAAAAAAGAGATGAGTGATCAAATCCATTAAGAGTGAAGAGTTAGGTGAAGTTCTGTTTACTTTTCTTAAAAAATTATTGTCAATCTCTCTTATTTAATTATACACAAAGTACATATTATCAAATGTTCCCCTAAGAAAAAAAAATTAATTCCACAATATCCTTCCGATTAAATCAATTTGCTTAAAAAGGACCCAACATTTTTATATATCATAAACATATTTGACTCTAAATGAAAATTCCATAGAAACCTTTTGCTACTTGTACATATGTGTTATGCAAATGATCCCTTATCCTCTCACACAAAACCTATGACGACCCGTCCGAATTTCATATATATTTTATGTATGATATTATTTTATAACTTAATTATGTTAGTTTTGTATTTAAATGATTTAATTGGTCAATTAAAATATTTTAAATAATATATTGGAATTGCAAAATGACTATTAGTATGAGTAGAAGTAAAATGGTAGAGTTAATATTTGTAAATAATGATAAGGAGGGTAAGTGTTAAAGTTGAAAACTTAGGAGTCAATTGTAATGTTAACTTAGAAAGGGTCTAAGTGAAACTTGCAATTAGTAAAACCCTCATCTCTTCTCTCCCTGCGCAGACACACACACACTTCACTTTCCCAAATTCCCTTCTCTCTCTCCTGTTCAACGAGAAGGTAAGTTTCTTCCACAATTTCATTTCTTACTCTTTCATTTATCATCCGTTTCTAAAATCCGATTTCACCAAAATGTTCAGGGCGACGAGTATATCGTTTCTGGACGAATCGAATATATTTCTGTCAATATATTATTTCCGTAGCAAGTAAGTTACTATTCCCCCTTTAATTATAAAAATGTTCATACATATTAATATGATACTTTTCTGGTAATTGTTGATTTGTGGGTAACAATTTGAGCTACTGCTATTGGTTATTTTGTGGGTATTCTTGAATTGTTGAAATCATTTGTGGTTCATATTTAGTAAGATAGAAGTTGTAATAGTACTTTTGAGATGGTGAATTATAGTTAGAATGTTAAATAAATATTTGGGGGAAGTTGTAATAGTACTTTTGAGACGGTGAATTATAGTAGAATGTTAAATAAATATTTGGGGGAAGTTGTAATAGTACTTTTAAGACGGTGAAATAGAGTTAGTGTGAAAGAATTAAAAAATCACTGCGGAAGTGAGTGGGCGACCGCCCATATAGGGCCGGCGACCGCACATATTTCTGGAAGGTTTTAGAGCCTGGGAGAGGGTTTTAGGAGACCGCACAGGTTGGTGACGGCAGCCACACGGTTTACTGGAGGACTGAAATGTTCTAATTAAATGATTTAGGGTTCAATATTGTCTAGGTTTGGGTCCTATTCTAGTGTACCTAATAGGCGTTGTGGAACACAAGAGTGTTTAAAAAATTGGTTCGATTATGAATGGATGTAAGACGTGAAAGGGTGGTTAAGTGCCTATGGATTTATGTAGCATCTAATGATGTATCTATTCAGATTCCTTACCTTGGCATCCTATATGTAAAGAAATGGTTGGGTTCATAGTCATAGTACTCTTTATGAGTAACTCGTGGGTATCACCTTTAGGATATGTTTTGGACGTTGTGTGCTCTTTATGAGTAACTCGTGGTTATCATCTTTATGATGTATTTGGTATGGTTCCCTACTTTGGAATCATAATGTTTTAAATGTTCACTGTTGTTGGGCTCTTTATGAGCAACTCCTATTATCGTTGTTGGCTCTTATGAGCAGTTTATCATCTGTATGATGTACTTGGTGTTGGTAGTGGTGCCCTAGGCACGTTTAACAAACGTTGTAATTGTTATCATTATTTCATATCAATAAAGAGATGTTTGATTATTATTGTTGTTCATGTTTACTTATAATAATCTCCGTCCCTAGTACTTGTTGAGCACTAGTATAAAGGCTAAATGATCATGGGATGATCATGTTAGATTATGGGTACTTGTTTGGAACAAGGTACTGGACATGACCTGCTGTATGAGATTTATGTCATGGTCTATGTCGAACATATATCTCATATTAGTTATGTTAATTGAATCCTTAGACATGAAGTTATTATAGTCTTCCACTTGATGAACATTGTGTTTGACATATTCAAACGCTACCTTAACACGGTAGTTATAAAGGGTATGATTGGCATAATCGGATTCCCGTTGGGAAGAATAATAAGCTAAATGGATTTGTCCCTCCACGGAGAGATGCAAGCTTGGGCCTCTCGTAGGAATGATGTTGATGAAATGTTCGGCCGGACTCAAATGAATTGATTGGATCAATGTCATTTGGATTATCAACATATTCGGAATCGAGAAAGTATGAACAAAACAAGTTGACTCTTTGACCATGACTTGTGTTCAATGACATCGTGGACAAAGGGATTGTGACATATTCTAAAGGAATGCGAACTGTATCTAGTTACACTATTTGGGTAGGTATGACGGTTTGCTAGAACCTAATCATATCTTATGAGTTCATGTTTGAGCCCATTGCCAACTTAGTGTAATCCTAGAGGGTCACACACAAATAGAACGAATCATAAAGGACTAAATGGGAATTATGGAAAATGTCAGGTTTTGGCTTTGGCACGACCGTGCCTTTAAACGGCACGACCGTGCCATAAATCCAAACCAAGGCAAAAGGCTCGGTCCGTTTGGCACGACCGTGCCAAACACAGGGGCACGACCGTGCAAAATATTCGGGGAGGGTCTGGCAGGTTCGACCCATTTGGCACGACCGTGCCAATAAAGGGGCACGACCGTGCCAGAATTCCTGGCAGATAAGGACTTGCCTTAATTAAGGTGACGGGATTTAGGAATCCTAGGTCATTAAGAGTTAATGACTAGGTCCTTGTTAGGATTCATTGTTAGTGCACCCACCTTAATTTGATTGATCCATTCCACGTGTCTTTTTATGGACTTTAGGACCGCATGTAATGAAGTTCTACTTCAATTTTTAGATAAGTCCATTTCTAGATTTTTTGTTTTCAAGGCTGAGTATTGTTCGGTTGTATCATTAGCGGTTTAGTGCTTCAAGCCATCATTTTAAGAATGCCAGCATGGAGCTCTTCAATTCTCATCAAACCGCAGTTTGCATGTTTGATGAAACCGCACATCAAGACCATTCTTCAAACCGCCCTATGCTTGGTGAAACCGCAGAGCAGTTATTGAAGAATTAAAGAGATGTCATTTATTCCTTAGACAAACATTCCCTTATTGACAGTATAAGGATGTTGTTATGTCATGTCAAAATAACTCTAAGTTAACTTGGAGTTTCTGCAAGGAATGTCGGTTTGTCCATCAGTTTAAATTGTTTACCGTTAGTCCTTTCTGCAACAAAGGACAATTGTCAGGTAGTGGTGCAACAACTACCTAGGACTACAAGACAAAACCAAGGACAAAAATGACAGCTCAACCAATGGGATTTCGACAGCACTGTACCCTTCAGATTTGATTCAAATCTTTACCCAACGGTCACAAGGGTGCTCTGCCTATAAATAGCCTTCATTATTCAACAATGAAGGTTGCTGAGCTTCAAGAGATTCATTCCCAAGTATTCAAGTTTGCTTTGAAGAGTTAAACCCAGATATTCATATCTTCAACCATCTCTATTGCAAACCCAGTTCTTCATCAAAGCTTCAAGCCTAACAACCACTCATACTTAGACTTTACACAGAAAGAATTCTATTTGCTCCACCATCATTTAGATACTTAGAGCATTTGATTTCTTTTCACACACACACCCGATTTATATGATCATATAGATTATATACTTCGAAAACACCGGTTGTTATTATAGCTTAGGTTAGACTCATTGTTTAGAGTTTAGATTTATCTTGTAAAACCTCCTCTAAATTAATACAAGTCTTATAGCTATTAGAAAATCCTAGACTAACCATCTAGGTAGAGGACGTAGTTCATTTAAGAACGAACCTCTTCAATTTGTGTGTTTGATCTTTATTTTCTGTCTTGATATTTATCTTTCTTGTTTGTGGTCTTGAACTTGTTTCCATATACGAAATGACTTGAAAGATGAATTGTGTTTTCCTTTAAACTTTAAGTTTAACTATTCTGTTGCATCATAGTGTTTTCTCAACCCGAGTCAAACTTCCAAACTCTTTAACTAACCTATTTGGCCAAACCGCAAACTCCGCTGTGCATTTTATCAGTTCGGTTCTTGTGCCTTGAACCGCAGTTGGCCAAACTGATAAGTACTCGGTTGATTTTAAGGGTATTTCGAAAAAGTTTCGGACCGCTATTCACCCCCCCTCTAGCGGTTCTATACCCTTGTTGCCCTCTGGGACCAACAAGTGGTATCAGAGCGTATCCACCAAACTTGTTTTTACAAGCTTAACCGCTTGGGTGCTGATCCAATGGCAAACACAAACACCCATATGATGCAAACATCCAATTCGAATCACTTACCGATTCTGGATGAAGATAGTTTTATTTTTTGGAAAGATAGGATGATGAAACACATGATTTCATGTGATCGTAGACTGTGGACCGCGGTTACTGATGGACCATATGTCCCTATGAAAGCTAATCCACGTGCAGGAACCGCAGGAGAAGAAGCTGAAGTTAAGAAATTAGAAAGTGAATGGACTGATGCAGACCGCATCAATGTGGATTTTGATGGAAGAGCTATGTCCATGCTAGTGTCAGCTATTGACCTGAGGACTCATTCTAAGGTGCTTCACTGCAAAACCGCAAAGGCTACCTGGGATGCTATAGTTGATTTTCTGGAAGGAGATTCAGATACCAAGAAGAACCGCCTCTATCAACAGAGAAGACTCTTTGACTATTTTGTTAAAGATCCTAAGGAATCTCTTAGACAATGCTATGAGAGGTTTATTGATATTGTTAACGTTTGTTTTTCTCTTGGACATGTCTATTCTAATACAGATTTGAACATGAGATTCATGCAAGCACTTGGTAGCAAATGGCTGATCAAAACTACTAACATTGAAGACAACAAGGACTTGGAAGCTCTTGATCTTCGACACTTGTATGCCATGCTGAAGGTTTTTGAATTTAAGCTTGAAGAGGTCCATGAAACCGAAAGCAGATTTAAGACCCTCTCTCTAGCTGCATTCAACAATACCTCATCTCCTGTCTACAATCCAGACCATCATCAAACCGCTCCTCACCTCCACTTGCAAACCGCTCCTCCTGACCAAAATGTTCCTAGATATAATCCTCAAACCGCACCTTCTGAATATTACCAGCAGTCTCAACAATCCTATCCTCAATCACATCAACCATATCCTCAATCTTATCAATCTTATCAGCAGTCTCATCAATCCTACACTCCTCCTCAAAGTTCTTATGCTCAGAGTGTAGGATCACAATCCTCAAGTTCTACTCAAGTTGATTTTGATGAAATGGATGATGAAGAATTTGCTTTGTATGTGAAGAGATACACCAAGTTCAGGAAAAATAATAGATCTCAATTTCCATCCAAAGGCCCAGCAAAGTTTGTCCCTCCAACCAGATTCAACAAAACTGCAGATCCCAAGACAAGGGAAGACTTGGTTTGTTATAACTGCAGACAACCAGGTCACTTTGCGTCAAGTTGTCCTAAACCGCGCTATGAAGCCGCGCCAGCAAAGAAACCATTCAACAAGAAGTTCGTGAAAAGAAGAGGAATGGTAGCTGACCAAGGAGATCAACCGCTGACATGGATGGGTTCAGACTCAGATGAAAGTGATGATGAAGAAACTGCTAATCTCTGTCTCATGGGATTTGAAGAAAGAATTGAAATTGACGAAAGCCTTCCACTGCCAAAACAACAAATGAAGTCAGTTTCACCTAAGACTCCTGAGGCTAGATCAAGCAGAGCTCCTACAACACCAAACTACACTCCCGAGGTTCAAGCAGACCAAAGTCATGATGATCAGGTACTAGAACGTGCAAACATTATATGTCAACAACACACTGTACTTAAAAAGGCATATAAACTAATGGCTGCGGAACTTGAAGAATCCCAACGTGTATGTAAATCCCACAAGGAGGAAATTGAAAATCTCAAGCTCCAAATTGCTGGGGTATCTACTATTGTGGATGAAAACCGCTATCTGAAGGACAGAACCGAGGTACTTCTCACCCAAATCCATGATCTTACCGTACAAAGGGATGACCTCCAAAAAGTGACCGATGTATGGACCAAGTCTGGTGTCACTGTGGAACAAATCCTAAATTCACAAATTCCTACTTCGGATAAAAGTGGATTGGGGTTTAAAACCGATGATGGGTGTAAGTGTCCTTGTCTCTGTGCCGAAGGTGGTGTGAAACCTACTGAACAAACCAAAGAAATTCCTAAGGTTAATCATGCTGGTAAAAAGGGCTCAAAACAAGAAATTAAAAGGCAAAATTATTTCTTTGAGTACCCTAAAAACCAGACTGGGAGAGATTCAAAGTGGAAAGAGAAATCCATAGCGGCTGAGGCAACCAAGGAAGTATTGAGTGATGAAACCGCTCCTAGTCGGTTTAAGGAAATTCCTATCATTTTCCCTAAAGCCACACCTAAGAGGAAGGTTGAGCTCAAGAAGGTAATCTTTGTTAAAGCCAAAACCGCTGACCCAGTAAAACATGAGAAACCGAAGGTCAGTAAAGGGTTTGTAAAACCGCAACCAAAACCTGGATTTATTCATTGTGCTATTTGTGCTGATTTTGGTCATAGTGCTGGTCATTGTCTTTTAAGATTCACACCCAATGCCAAGGGACGTAAAAATCCTAAGGTCAAACAAGTGTGGGTCCCAAAAAGCTGCTAACCCTAGGACCCAAGGAATAAGGGGGACCAAAACCTTTCATGTTTATTTTTCAGATTTCATGTTTTATGGCTGGAACCGCGAAGAAGAAGAAGGATCTCTGGTATTTGGATAGTGGATGCTCACGACACATGACTGGAGATTCCGAACTACTCTGCAGTTTCATCCAAATGAAAGGTCCCCCAGTAGTGTTTGGTAACAACAAGAAAGGAGAAACAATAGGATATGGAGCAATCAAACGAGGAAAGGTGACTATTGAAAATGTGTCATTAGTAGAAGGACTCAAGCACAACCTTCTCTCCATATCTCAGTTTTGTGACAAAGGAATGAACTGCATCTTCACATCAACTAACTGTTATATCAAAGATGCTTCCTCTGAAGTCACTCTACTGACTGGCAACAGAACAGGTGATGTTTATATGATAGATTTGAGTAATATTGTTTCTATTGCTGACCTCTGTTTTGTAGCCAAAAACATAAGTGAAAGCAGCTGGTTATGGCATAAGCGGCTCAGCCACTTGAACTTCAAGTATCTAGCAAAACTGCACAGGGATGGTCTAGTAAAAGGACTACCCAAAGTGGCTGACCATCATGATGAAAAGTGCAAAGCATGCCAGCTTGGAAAGCAGCCCAAACAGTCATTTCCTAGTAAAACCGCACCTTCAACGAACCGCTGTTTGCAATTGCTGCACATGGATTTATTTGGACCTGTCCCAACCGCCAGTATTGGAGGAAACCGCTATACACTTGTGGTGGTTGATGATTATTCAAGATATACATGGGTGGAAATGATGGCCTCTAAAGATGATACTTATGGCATCGTAACCGCTCTCTTTAGACAGCTCCAAACTCAAAAATTGGATGACATTGTTGCCGTGCGTTCAGATAATGGAACCGAATTTACAAACAATGGTGTTGCTCAATATTGTGATGATCATGGAATTGATCATAACTTCTCTGCCGCTGGGGTTCCACAACAGAATGGAGTTGTAGAAAGAAAGAACAGGACTTTGATTGAAGCCGGGAAGACAATGATTGCAGAAGCAAAGCTTCCCAAATACTTCTGGGCCGAAGCCATCAATACCGCATGTTTCACCCAGAACCGCTCCCTAATCATCAAAGTTCACAATAAGACTCCTTATGAATTGTGGAGAGGCAGATCACCCAACATTGCCTTCTTCAAGATATTTGGATGCAAGTGCTACATCTTGTACAATGGCAAAGAGTATCGAGGTAAATTTGATGCTAAGGCCGATGAAGGTATTTTTGTTGGTTATTCAAAACACTCCAAAGCTTTTCGTTGTTTCAATAAGACATCTTTAAAAATTGTAGAGTCAGTCCATGTTACATTTGATGAACATAATCTTCTTGAGCCACATATGGCTCCAAATGTTGCTGATGATTTCAGTGGTTTTGAGACAGGTACATCTTACCTTAATCGTGCAACCGCAAATGACCAACCTACTCAAACCGCACCATCAGGTTCTCCAGCCGCTCCAAATCAAACCGAAGGTGTTGCTGTAGAACCGCATTCTTCTGATCCCATTCAAACCGTTGATCCAGTTCCCAACATCACCTTCAATGAAGATTTCAATGAATATCAAGAAGAGCCTCCTCTGGAAAATCTTCAAGAAATAGTGGTTCATGATGACCTCCCTCCAGAAATCAATGAGCATAGAGACCATCCAACAACTAATGTTATAGGTCCTATCAGTTCTGGTGTTCAAACAAGAGGAAGCTTAACACATAGAGATAACCACAGTTTGTTCTCAACCGCACTGATATCTCAGATGGAACCGAAGAAGGTAGATGAAGCTCTAAGTGATCCAAGTTGGGTAGCTGCAATGCAAGAAGAGCTTAATCAGTTTGAAAGATGCAGAGTTTGGACTCTAGTTCCAAGGCCCAGAGATCACACTGTAATTGGAACAAAATGGGTATACAGAAATAAGATGGATGAAAATGGTACCATTACAAGAAACAAAGCAAGGTTGGTTGCTCAAGGTTATAGGCAAGAAGAAGGGATTGATTATGATGAAACCTTTGCACCTGTAGCCAGACTTGAAGCCATTAGATTGTTCCTGGCCTATGCCTCCTTCAAGAAATTCAAGTTATATCAAATGGATGTGAAGAGTGCATTTCTGAATGGTGAACTACAAGAAGAAGTTTATGTAGCTCAACCGCCAGGATTTGAAGACAACAAATATCCCAATCATGTCTTCAAGCTCAAGAAGGCCTTGTATGGACTCAAACAAGCTCCAAGAGCATGGTATGACACTCTATCTAAATTTCTTATTGAACAAGGCTTCTCTAGAGGTAAAATTGATACAACCCTATTTATTGCTAAACACAAAGGTCATTCATTATTAGTTCAAATATATGTTGATGATATTATTTTCGGTTCTACTAATGAGACTATGTGTGTTAAGTTTGAGAAGCTTATGAAAGGTAAATTTGAGATGAGTATGATGGGAGAGTTGACATTCTTTCTTGGACTCCAAATCAATCAATGTCATGATGGAATTTTTATCAACCAAGCCAAATATACCAAAGATTTGATCAAGAAATTTGGGCTTGAAACCGCTAAGCCAGTTGATTCCCCAATGCAAAAGGCCTGCAGTTTGGATCAAGATGAACGAGGTAAGAAAGTTGATCAGTCTCTCTACCGAGGTATGATTGGTTCTTTACTTTACTTAACTGCTAGTAGGCCAGATATCATGTTCAGTGTTTGTGTTTGTGCTAGATTTCAAGCTGACCCTAGAGAATCTCATCTTATTGCTGTTAAAAGAATTATTAGATATTTATGTGGATCTGTTAACCTTGGACTTTGGTACTCCAAAGAATCTTCATTTGATCTATTAGGTTATTCAGATGCTGACTTTGCAGCATGTAAGATAAGCAGAAAGAGCACAAGTGGTACTTGTCAGTTCCTTGGAACCCGGCTTGTATCATGGTCCAGCAAGAAACAAGCATCGGTTTCAGTCTCAACCGCTGAAGCTGAATACATTGCGGCTGGAAGCTGTTGCTCTCAAATTCTCTGGATGAAACAGCAGTTGGAAGACTATGAAGTATTTGAGAAAAACTGCCCTATCTACTGTGATAGTACTGCAGCTATATCAATCTCCAACAATCCAGTACAACACTCAAAAACCAAGCACATTGACATAAGATATCATTTCCTCAAAGATCATGTTGAAAAGAAGAACATTTTCCTAGCAAAGGTGGGAACCGACGATCAAATTGCAGATATTCTCACCAAACCGCTCGAAAATTCTAGGTTCTTTCATCTACGAGGAGAAATGGGTATGCTGGAACTTACTTAATATAATTCATGCCTATTTATTCTTGTTCTAATAATATTTGTCAAGTATTTTGGCTCTATTAAGAAAATGCAAATAGTTTGCGGTTCAATAGACAAAACCGCAACAAGATGGTTCGGCTAAAGATTCCACTCAAACCGAAGAGTCAAGTAGAACAATTTCAGTTTTATCCAAACCGAATTGTCAAAGCAAGGTTTCGGTTTTCTCTACTGAAACCGAATATAGATCTGAAAGATATCGGTTTCACCAAAACCGATAATAAGGAAAAGGTAAGTCGGTTTACGCAAAACTGCTCAGGTATGAAATTGCATTTTAGTCCCTACTTTATGTCACTTCATTCATTAAGGACCTTTTTGCAATTATCTCTGCCGCATTAAATGTGAATCGACAGGTACACTGACGGTTGAGTTTCCTTAGCCGTCATGCCCGCTCCACTACCCGAGGTGGTTAATTGAGTATAAAAGACAAACCATTTTTCAATTTATCTTTTTACCTTCTTACTCTTTTTAGCAAAAACCCCTCTCTCTCCTCTGTACGCATTCATCCTTCTCTCTCTCTGTTCTCACTAAATTTTCTTACTTAAACAAAATTTTCTATGGCACCAAAGAAATCAATTGATCTTGCTTCTTCTTCTACATCATCCAAACCATCGAAGCCTGATATGGTATGAAATTCTGAACCCTAACTCAGTATATCTCACTTATCCGCCATTGTTGAAGCTTAAAAGCTTGTTCATCTTCCTTTGATCATTTTATGCTTTTTCTTCAATTTCTTGGTTGGTTTGTGTTCGCATTTACTTATATACACTGATTGATTACTTTGTTTTAAGATTTGTGTTCAATTTTGAGCAAAATCAATTTTGGGGTTATTTGGTGTTCTTGCGAAATTTTGCAGATTCTGGGTTCATGTGTTGTTATTTGTCTTAGTTTATTTAGAACTTTGTTAGAATCTACTCTCTGTGATCATTTTGATATAATTTTTCCATATTTTGGTTAAGATTTTGTTTTGCATATTCATACTCTGTTCTTCGTGTTCTTCATGCATTCAAACTCTTTTTCAAAATTTTCCCTCTTTGATCCATTTTGCCTTCAATATTCCTTCATTCTTTGTTTTTACATTTTTACCCTTACTCTCCTTGAACCGCCTGTTTTCATTGTTAGGATTCCTTGTTATAGTTTGTAGTACTTAATCAAACCGCGGTTTGCTTAAGGATTCAAACTATCATTCTTTAAATTATTTCTAACTAAGAATGTCTTTCAGGATCCCTCAAACTTTGTTCCCGGTTCTAGGATTCTTGAGAATGAACTTAAACAAGATGCAGTTGGAAGGAAGCTCCTCAAACTGTTGAATGATGCTAAACTGCTACCTCTGTTTCTTATGGATGAACCGCAGTTTGTTACTATTATCTGCGCCGAATTCTTTGAGAATGGGATCTCCACGAAGGCTGAATTACTAGATGTAAGAGGAGAACCGATAAGGGATCTGGAATCCGGTGAAATTAAATTTGAAGATGCTATCAAGTCCACCGTCTGTGGCAAAGAAGTGATCCTAACCGCTTCCAAGATTGCAGTTCTAGCTGGTCTTGAGAACTCTGGAGTTATGGGGATAAAACCGGAACTTCTAAGCAATACTACAATGGAGCTGATTGGAGTTAACTCTTTCTCCACCAAGAATTCCTCCAAAAAGGACTTTGGAGAGGTGATGGCTCATCTTTGTGAACTGGTAGATTCTGGAGTTATGTGCAAGAATGGAAACCACAACAACTTTACAAGTGAACAGTATGCTTACTGTGTGGCCATTCTTAAAGGGAAGAAACTGCACTGGCCCAAGGTTGTGATGAAGGAGATTATAAATGCTCTAAACCGCCTCCATGCTGCTAAAGCCGCTGGAAAATCCAAGGTCAGAACTCATTGCAGGTTGCTGACAAAGTTCTTGCATCAAGATACTGCCATTTTCAAGTTCTCTACTGAACACAAGGACTATTGGTTGGATCCTAGTGAAAAATCTATCTTTGGACTGTCAAGACTTGATACCTTCAGAACAACCTTTGGATGGCGGTTTGCTCAAACTGTTTGGAATGAGGACCCTCTTCCTGAAGCCGAACGTGGCCCATTTCCTGAAGCTCGGCTCAACAAATCAGGGAAACCGTATGCTGGTGCCATTGCTGATCAGGCCCATGCTACGCTGCTAAGAAATGAAGGTCAAACTGCCACTCTAAACCGACTGGGGTTAAGTCATTTAGCTCAAACCGCGGTACAGGCTGAGGGGGAGCCTGCGGTTGAGGGGGAGCCTGCAGCTCGGTCTATACCTGCGGCTCGTCCCAAGGAAACCGCCGCTCCAAGGAAAAGAAAGGGAACTGCTCAAATCCCTTCGGTTATTACAAAAGCAAACCTATCCAAACCGCCTTCTAAACCCTCTATTCCCAAACCTCAAGTTAAACCCCTCTCTCCAGTACATCAAAATGTGGAGAAATCCTTAAATTTTGCTAAGGATGCCTCCTCTCTTAAAGCCGCCAAGGCAAAATCCATTCCAGAACTTATCCCCTCACCTCATCTTTTTCTTCCTATCCCTTCTCCTCCTAAACCTTCCACTTCTAAACCGCCATCTGTTCAATTCTCTGAAGAACAGTTGGCTGAAATTTTCAAAGCCTTCCCAAACCTTAAACCTTCCTCTCAAACCGATCCTGAGCAGACCGAAGTGTCTGAGGATGCGGTTCTACTTGAACAAACCGCTGTATCTACCATTGTGGTTCAGCCTGAGCAAACCAATGAGTTTGAGGCTGCAGCATTGCCTGAGCAGACTGATATGTCTGAGGCACTTGGTGAACCTGAGCAAGATGTTGAAGTTCTTGAGGTTCAACCGCCAAAGAAGAAGAGGAAGTTGGTGAAGAAAAGTGATTATGTAGAGCATTGGCAGTCAAGGCCACCAGGCGCTATTGACTTCAGTGAGGCTGACTACAAAAGAGATCACTCACCTCTTGAAGGAGCTTTTGCAAGAGAGCTAAGAGAAAGAGCTGAGATGAGGAAGGCAGGCATTGACCCAATGATGGTTGAGGTCTCTCCTCCTTCACTTAAAAGAAAGTTGGACTTTGATTCACCTGAGCATACTCCCTCTTCATCTCCTGATTTACCTTATGCTCCAACTCCGGTTTTGCCATCTACTTCTGTGTCGGTTCAACCACTGCCTCTTCCTTCAGTTCAACCGCTGGCTATTACTCAAGCTCAACCTCTCTCTCAGCCGCCAGTTCAGCTATCTCCACAGACATCGGTTTCATTCATTAAACCGAAGACAAAGAAACGAAAGAATGCTGCTGACTTAGCAAAATATTTGAAGCGGTTCAAAACTGAAACCTCTAGGGAAAGAAGGGCTGGAGCCCATGCTCGTGCCGCCGCCAAAGCCGAAGCTAGATTCTTGAAGGCTGGCCGCCCTAACCCTTTTGCTATCTTTCCCAAGGATGAGATGGAAGCCGCAGTTGAACACTTAATTCTTTCAGTTGCAGACAAAGTGATGGGTGAGATTGCCGATCAGGTACTCATGGATCCCACTCTTGCTAGTCAATTCTTTCTACAATTAACTGCTAGAGCCTATCCTCCTATGTTGAATTGGAGATTTGTGCCTTCACCTTCCATTCTTTTAAATGATGATTATTTGAGATTTCCTCTTCTTCCTTCTTCACCTCCTCAAACTGCAATTATCCCTATTCATTCTTTTCCCCTCTTTGATCCCATTGAGCTTGAAACCGCCCTTAGGATCTCTATGGGTGAAACCTTAGAAGAGGCACACATTCTGTTGAAAGGTAAAGCCAAGATGCCTTCTTCCTCCCATCAATTTGATGATGCCATCCAAATTTCTGATGATGATAATTCCAGTGATGAGCACATCCCTCCCTATACTCCTTCTGATGAACCGCCCTCTTCAATTCCTTCCTATCCAATTCTACCTCTTCATGCTTCAACCGCCGATTTGATAGATGCGGTTAGAAATATTCAATTTCATCAACAAACCGCCACTTCTCGGTTTGACACTCATCTCCTCACCATTCAATCTGATCTTGATGCCATTAAGGGGGAGAGAGTAAATGAGAGATTTGAAGATAGGTCAAGCCAACAACAGCTAGATGAGAGACTGAACTTAATCTTGGAAAATCAACTGGCCCTTCAAGATCTTGTCAGAACCAACAATGATCTTTGCAACTTAAAGTTTCAAGCCGTTGATGCTTCACTTCAATCTGTTGTTGAGAAACTGGATATTCTGGCCCAGCATGCGCTTGATTCTTCTGAGCTTATACTTCATAGAACCGGGAAACTTGTCAAACAAACCGCTGCAATTGAATTGAAGATTGATGAACCGACTGAAGTTCGGCTTCGTGCAGCTGACTTTGTTTTTGAAACCACCCGTGGATCCGGTTCTAGAAATGTTGATCAAACCGCTCCCGCTGTTAATGTTCAAATTGCACAAGAACAAGCTGCTCAAGATGCTCAAACCGTTCAGAACCAAACCGCAGATGATGCTGCTGCTGCAAGGGGTTCTGTTGCAGATGAAGTAGACTAGACCTCTTTTCTTAGTCTTTCTTTTTGGTATCTCTTGTAATTCATACATTGTAAGTTACTATCCTTTATGATTGAATTATAATGAGAATGACTGCATAGCATTCTGTTTCCAAAACTTTGTTTATTCAAACTGCTTGTTTGTGAAACAATGCTTGTATTTCTTAAAACCTCATGCACTACATTCATCATGAAAATACCTTTAAGTGCATTGTGTTTTAAACATTCAGTTTAAACATGCATTTCTGATCCTCAAAATCATATCATTCTTTATGCATCTGAATGTATTTCTTTTCTATCTCTTATTCATTTCCTTTATTTTTGATAGATTAGAAATCTATGATCTAGCATAGTGTGTGCATTGACTTGGGACATGCAATTTCATGAAATTTATTTCTGACATGTTCTTACCAAGTACAATGTTTTGCTATTATCATAGTGTGGTAATGGCATCAATCAAATAGGGGGAGATTGTTAGGATTCATTGTTAGTGCACCCACCTTAATTTGATTGATCTATTCCACGTGTCTTTTTATGGACTTTAGGACCGCATGTAATGAAGTTCTACTTCAATTTTTAGATAAGTCCATTTCTAGATTTTTTGTTTTCAAGGCTGAGTATTGTTCGGTTGTATCATTAGCGGTTTAGTGCTTCAAGCCATCATTTTAAGAATGCCAGCATGGAGCTCTTCAATTCTCATCAAACCGCAGTTTGCATGTTTGATGAAACCGCACATCAAGACCATTCTTCAAACCGCCCTATGCTTGGTGAAACCGCAGAGCAGTTATTGAAGAATTAAAGAGATGTCATTTATTCCTTAGACAAACATTCCCTTATTGACAGTATAAGGATGTTGTTATGTCATGTCAAAATAACTCTAAGTTAACTTGGAGTTTCTGCAAGGAATGTCGGTTTGTCCATCAGTTTAAATTGTTTACCGTTAGTCCTTTCTGCAACAAAGGACAATTGTCAGGTAGTGGTGCAACAACTACCTAGGACTACAAGACAAAACCAAGGACAAAAATGACAGCTCAACCAATGGGATTTCGACAGCACTGTACCCTTCAGATTTGATTCAAATCTTTACCCAACGGTCACAAGGGTGCTCTGCCTATAAATAGCCTTCATTATTCAACAATGAAGGTTGCTGAGCTTCAAGAGATTCATTCCCAAGTATTCAAGTTTGCTTTGAAGAGTTAAACCCAGATATTCATATCTTCAACCATCTCCATTGCAAACCCAGTTCTTCATCAAAGCTTCAAGCCTAACAACCACTCATACTTAGCCTTTACACAGAAAGAATTCTATTTGCTCCACCATCATTTAGATACTTAGAGCATTTGATTTCTTTTCACACACACACCCGATTTATATGATCATATAGATTATATACTTCGAAAACACCGGTTGTTATTATAGCTTAGGTTAGACTCATTGTTTAGAGTTTAGATTTATCTTGTAAAACCTCCTCTAAATTAATACAAGTCTTATAGCTATTAGAAAATCCTAGACTAACCATCTAGGTAGAGGACGTAGTTCATTTAAGAACGAACCTCTTCAATTTGTGTGTTTGATCTTTATTTTCTGTCTTGATATTTATCTTTCTTGTTTGTGGTCTTGAACTTGTTTCCATATACGAAATGACTTGAAAGATGAATTGTGTTTTCCTTTAAACTTTAAGTTTAACTATTCTGTTGCATCATAGTGTTTTCTCAACCCGAGTCAAACTTCCAAACTCTTTAACTAACCTATTTGGCCAAACCGCAAACTCCGCTGTGCATTTTATCAGTTCGGTTCTTGTGCCTTGAACCGCAGTTAGCCAAACTGATAAGTACTCGGTTGATTTTAAGGGTATTTCGAAAAAGTTTCGGACCGCTATTCACCCCCCCCCCTCTAGCGGTTCTATACCCTTGTTGCCCTCTGGGACCAACAGTCCTATAAAAGCATCTTTTCACCAGCCATTAAGCAAGGATTTTTCTAATTCATTGAGAGAATAATATTTTTGATTAGATCAAGAAATTCATAGTTCCATATAGTCAATATAATTGTGAAAACGTGTTTCACAATTTTTGGTCTAGCAACCAAGATCAAAGAAGTTCCTTTGATATTTGTTCAAGGTGTGGATACCGCTAGAGGGTGAAGCTCATCATCTTCAAAGTTCGTGTTCGTACTTTCTTCGTGATCAAGCTTCAAGTTTCTCCACCAAAGACCAAGGAAGATTTAATAGCCATCAAGGGTTAGTTTTATCCTATATTCATGTTATTGTATTTGATTTAATCATACGAACGGATCTATGGGCTTTGGGTTTCAAAATTTTAAATTGTTATATTCCGCTGCGCATGTTACTTGGAAACCCAACAGTGGTATCAGAGCCCCGTTCATGTTGATTAATTCAATACTTGGATCATGTTGTGTGTATATAAATTGTTTATGTGCCAAGCATGATATGAATATTGGATTATATGATGTTTATGTGTTTTGTGATTTTATGTGGTTTATTGTTTTAGAAACTTTAATCGCACTATTCAATCGCAATTAAAATTATGGTGGATTTAAAATTGTTTGGATTATCAATTTTTTATTGGATCAAAGTTTTGATATTCTAGGGATTCAAGAATAAATTGTTTATTCAAGATTTTGTTGATCATGGTGATTGGATCACCAAGAACACCAAATCCTTATTGAATCGGGAAAAACAATTTTGAGACAAATTTTGGAACTTTAAAATTTTGATTTTCGGAAGGGTCTGACCGGACCCATACCTTGACCCGGCCGGACCTAGGGTTTGGCGCGGGGTAGAGCTTGGGTCTTGGGTGTGGATCTTGGGTTTAAATTTCCTATTTGTTTTAGTCTTGTGAGTCTAAGATTGGTTCAAGGTTTGGATGGCTAATCTACGTTCATCGAGATTGTGTTTCCCAAAATTGATCGCAATCAAAGTTTCAAAGATAAAACGAAGTTAGAATTATGAAGAGTTCACAATTGCTAAAATTGAGAAACAAAATTCTTGATTCAAAGTTTGGAGATCCATGTGGAATTGTGAATGCAATTGGCCTACGTTCATCGAGACCATCTATTGCTTAGTTTCGGCCACATGGACTACTTTCTTGGTTTCTTGAATTAGTGCGGGATTGTGGTTGCCTAATGGCTTAGTTCGACCGCACTTCTTGTTGTCTTGATTTGGAAATAATAACCGAAGTTGAAATAGTCTCATCCTCATAATTATAGAGAAACTAATGACACATAAATACCATGCTTAAATTAATGGAGATTAATTCAGTGGCTAAACTTGATGTGTAACATGTTTATATTATGTGCTCATAAATGTGTTATATGCTATATGTGATGAACCTTCAAAGAAAGTTTTAAGTCCTTTTGCCATGCCATGATTAAAACACTTGTTTATACATGAGTAATTTTATGTGGGCTCGCCAAAGCGAGGTGCATTGATTTTATTCATGTTTGAGCAAGATGAGTGAATAAGAGTTTCCTATGCGTTTAAAATGGTTGGACTTAATTAAGTGTCAAAACAGTTTTGGGCTTAAGGCAAAGATGAGATTTAACATGCTTTTTGAAATTGGATTTCTTAAAGAATCTCATGAAAAGAACTGAGAGTCATATGAGATATGATTGACAAGAGTTGTCTACCTAATTGATTTAATTTTGAGCGGTGCGCCAAAGCGTACTCAAAATTAGATTAAAGTGGGATCTCAACCCATTTAAATTATACTATACATTGGATGTATAAAGAAGGTTGTATAATTTGGGGGAGTATTTTGTTTTAAAATACATTAATTATCTCTTTAATGAAAATCGGTACTTATTAACTTTTAGAAATATTGCATATTTGTAGATAATGACTAATAACACTCAATCAATGTCGTTGCGATCGATCCTTGAGAAGGATAAGCTCGAAGAGAATGGTACTAAATTTATGGATTGGATCCGTACCATAAGAATCGTTCTTAGGCAAGAAGATAAGTTTACATTCTCGATGGGCCTCTCCCTGCTGAACCACCGCCTACTGCCCCTAGGGTGGAAAGAGACAATTACAAGAAACATCGTAATGATTCTAGAGATGTAAGTTGTCTCATGCTTGCTGCTATGTGTTCAAAACTCCAACAAAGTTTGGAACATTTGGAAGCCTATGAGATAGGCGTGGAGTTGAGAACCATGTTTCAAGAACAAGCTAGGCAAGAGAGGTACAAGACCATTGTTGCATTCACTACTAGTAAAATGAATGAAGGGAAACAAGTGAGTCCTCACTTTCTTAAAATGAAAGCTTATGTAGAGCACCTTGAGAAACTTGGCTATCCAATCCCATTGGAGCTAGCCACGGATCTCATTCTTAATTCATTGCCTAAAAGTTATAATCAGTTTGTGATGAATTATAACATGCATGGAATGGATAAGAATCTCTCTGAGTTGCATGGGATGCTCAAAACTGCAGAGATGAAAATTGTGGAGAAAGGTTCTCCCGTGCTCTTGGTTCATGATGGGAAGAAGGCTGGTGCCAAAGGAAAGGGTAAGGCAAAAGTTGTCAAACCCAAGATAAGCAAGGCAAAGGTTGCCAAGGTTTCTGAGGCAAAACCTGATTCACAAAAGGATGCAATCTGTTTCCATTGTCAAGAAATTGGTCATTGGAAACGTAATTGCAAGGCTTTCTTGGAAGAGCAAAAGAAGAAGAAGGGCAGCAAAGCTGCGTCGACTTCAGGTATCTATATGATAGATATTCTCCTTTCTACCACTGATTCTTGGGTATTGGATACCGGATGTGGTTCTCACATTTGTCTAAATGTGCAGGGACTAAAGAATAGGAGACTGCTTAAAGAAGGTGAAGTAGATCTACGTGTGGGGAATGGAGCAAGAGTTGCTGCATTAGCCGTAGGGACTTATGAAGTCACTTTACCTTTCGGATTAATTCTTGTTTTGAACAATTGTTATTATGTTCCGGATTTAAGCAGAAATATTATTTCAATTTCTTGTTTGGATAATGAAGGTTTTAAGTTTCTTATTGAGAATAAGAAATTTTCTATTTATTTAAATGATGTGCTTTATGGTATTGCTAATTCATTTAATGGCCTTTATATCTTGGATGTCAAGAATGAAAATAATGTCTATCATGTAAATAAGAAATCTAAACCTAATGATGTAAATCATACTTATTTGTGGCATTGCCGTTTTGGTCATATTAATGAGAAGCGTATCTCAAAACTCCATTGGGACGGACTTTTGGGTTCATGTGACTTAGAGTCATATGATACTTGTGAGTCATGTCTTCTTGGAAAAATGACTAAGACACCTTTTACCAAGTTGGGTGAAAGGGCAAGCGACTTATTGGGGTTGATACATTCCGATGTATGCGGACCATTAAGTAGCAATGCTAGGGGAGGATTTCAATACTTCATAACCTTCACTGATGATTATAGTAGATTTGGGTATGTTTATCTAATGAACCACAAAAGTGAAGCATTTGAGATATTTAGAATATTTCAAAATGAAGTAGAAAAACAACTTGGCAAAAGTATAAAAGCACTTCGATCAGATCGAGGTGGAGAATACTTAAGTCAAGAATTTGATGATCATCTAAAGAATTGTGGAATAGTTTCACAATTGACTCCACCCGGAACACCACAATGGAATGGTGTGTCCGAAAGGAGGAATCGGACTTTGTTAGACATGGTTCGATCAATGATGAGTCAAGTTGATCTTCCAATATCCTTTTGGGGTTACGCCCTAGAAACCGCTGCTTTCACACTAAATCGTGTTCCAACTAAATCGGTTCAAAAGACTCCATATGAGATGTGGAGCGGAAAGAAGCCTTATCTATCTTTCATGAAGATTTGGGGTTGTGAAGCTTTTGTCAAAAGACTTGTCTCAGACAAACTTGCACTCAAATCTGATAAATGTATTTTCGTGGGATATCCTAAAGAAACTAAAGGATATTACTTTTACAACCGAGAGGACAACAAAGTGTTTGTTGCCCGAACTGGTGTCTTTCTAGAGAAAGAGTTTCTCTCCAAAGAAATCAGTGGGAGTAAAATAAATCTTGAAGAAATTCGAGACCCAGAAAATAACATTGAACCAATAGAGGAACAAGAACAAGAACCACAAGGAGTTGTGGAACCTGTTCAAAATACACAAGTAACTTGCAGATCTAGTAGGTTACGATCCGAGCCCGAGAGATATGGATTTCTCGTAACGGATAGTAATGAGGTAGAAATCATTGAGAATGATGAACCGTCAACCTACCAAGAGGCGATGTCTTCTCCTGATTCGGACAAGTGGCTTGGAGCCATAGAATCCGAATTACAATCCATGCAAGACAATCAAGTTTGGAATTTGATTGATGCGCCCGAAGGTGCAAAAACCATAGGATGCAAATGGGTCTTCAAGAAGAAGACTGACATGGATGGGAAGGTGCATACTTACAAAGCTAGGCTTGTAGCGAAGGGTTATAGGCAAGTTCATGGTATTGACTATGATGAGACCTTTTCACCCGTAGCAATGATCAAGTCTATAAGAATTTTGCTTGCCATTGCCGCATATCATGACTATGAAATATGGCAGATGGACGTCAAAACCGCTTTCCTGAATGGAAAACTACAAGAGGATGTGTATATGACACAACCAGAAGGTTTTGAACAAGATTCTAAGGTATGCAAATTGCAGATATCCATCTATGGATTAAAGCAAGCTTCTAGGAGTTGGAATCTCCGTTTTGATGAATCGGTCAAAGAGTTTGGTTTCATCAAGAACGAAGATGAGCCTTATGTATACAAAAAGATTAGTGGGAGCATAGTGCTATTCCTTATTTTATATGTGGATGACATATTGCTCATTGGAAACGACATTCCTACACTCCAGTCTGTGAAGACTTGGTTAGGAAAGTGCTTCGCAATGAAAGATATGGGTGAAGCCGCATATATTCTTGGCATTAAGATCTATAGAGATAGATCAAGGAGGCTACTTGGTTTAAGCCAAAGTACATACATTGACAAGGTCATTAGAAGATTCCGTATGGAAAATTCTAAGAGAGGCACCTTGCCCGTGTTACATGGAGTTTCTCTAAGCAAGACTCAATGTCCTAAGACAAAAGATGAGCGTGAGAAAATGAATGATGTTCTATATGCTTCAGCAATTGGGTCCATCATGTATGCCATGATTTGTACTAGGTCGGATGTATCTTATGCTTTGATCATGACAAGTAGATACCAATCCGACACTGGCGAAAATCACTGGATAGCTGTAAAAGCGATTCTTAAGTACTTGAGAAGAACTAAAGACTCCTTTTTGGTCTATGGAGGAATGGAAGATGATCTCGTTGTAAATGCTTACACGGATGCAAGCTTCCAAACCGACAAAGATGATAGCCGATCGCAATCGGGTTTTGTGTTTATGTTAAATGGTGGAGCTGTAAGCTGGAAGAGTTCCAAGCAAAGTACAACCGCTGATTCTACAACAGAAGCTGAGTATATTGCTGCATCGGATGCTGCAAATGAAGCTGTTTGGATTAAGAAGTTCATAACTGAACTTGAAGTGGTTCCTAGTATTGCTAATCCAATAGACCTTTATTGCGATAATAATGGTGCTATTGCTCAAGCAAAGGAACCAAGAGCACATCAGAAATCCAAAGACATAATTAGGCGTTTTCATATCATTCGAGAGATCGTTGATAGGGGAGACGTAAATATATGCAGAGTACCTACTGATGACAATGTTGCGGACCCGCTAACAAAGGGACTTCCACAAGCCAAACATGATGGTCATGTTAGGTCCATGGGTATTAGATACATGGGAGATTGGGCCTAGGGCAAGTGGGAGATTGTTGGTAGTGGTGCCCTAGGCACGTTTAACAAACGTTGTAATTGTTATCATTTATTTCATATCAATAAAGAGATGTTTTGATTATTATTGTTGTTCATGTTTACTTATAATAATCTTCGTCCCTAGTACTTGTTGAGCACTAGTATAAAGGCTAAATGATCATGGGATGATCATGTTAGATTTATGGGTACTTGTTTGGAACAAGGTACTGGACATGACCCGCTGTATGAGATTTATGTCATGGTCTATGTCGAACATATATCTCATATTAGTTATGTCAATTGAATTCTTAGACATGAAGTTATTATAGTCTTCCACTTGATAAACATTGTGTTTGACATATTCAAACGCTACCTTAACACGGTAGTTATAAAGGGTATGATTGGCATAATCGAATTCCCGTTGGCAAGAATAATAAGCTAAATGGATTTGTCCCTCCACGGAGAGATGTCAAGATTGGGCCTCTCGTAGGAATGATGTTGATGAAATGTTCGGCCGGACTCAAATGAATTGATTGGATCAATGTCATTTGGATTATCAACATATTCGGAATCAAGAAAGTATTGAACAAAACAAGTTGACTCTTTGACCATGACTTGTGTTCAATGACATCGTGGACAAAGGGATTGTGACACATTCTAAAGGAATGCGAACTTGTATCTAGTTACACTATTTGGGTAGGTATGACGGTTTGCTAGAACCTAATCATATCTTATGAGTTTATGTTTGAGCCCATTGCCAACTTAGTGTAATCCTAGAGGGTCACACACAAATAGAACGAATCATAAAGGACTAAATGGGAATTATGGAAAAAATGTCAGGTTTTGGCTTTGGCACGACCGTGCCATAAATCCAAACCAAGGCAAAAGGCTCGGTCCGTTTGGAACGACCGTGCCAAACATAGGGGCACGACCGTGCCAATATTCGGGGAAGGTCTGGCAGGTTCGACCCATTTGGCACGACCGTGCCAAATAAAGGGGCACGACCGTGCCAGAATTCCTGGCAGAATAAGGACTTGCCTTAATTAAGGTGACGGGATTTAGGAATCCTAGGTCATTAAGAGTTAATGACTAGGTCCTATAAAAGCATCTTTTCACCAGCCATTAAGCAAGGATTTTCCTAATTCATTGAGAGAATAATATTCTTGATTAGATCAAGAAATTCATAGTTCCATATAGTCAATATAATTGTGAAAACGTGTTTCACAATTTTTGGTCTAGCAACCAAGATCAAAGAAGTTCCTTTGATATTTGTTCAAGGTGTGGATACCGCTAGAGGGTGAAGCTCATCATCTTCAAAGTTCGTGTTCGTACTTTCTTCGTGATCAAGCTTCAAGTTTCTCCACCAAAGACCAAGGAAGATTTAATAGCCATCAAGGGTTAGTTTTATCCTATATTCATGTTATTGTATTTGATTTAATCATACAAACGGATCTATGGGCTTTGGGTTTCAAAATTTTAAATTGCTATATTCCGCTGCGCATGTTACTTGGAAACCCAACACTTGGTATATGGTTCCCTATTTTGGAATCATATACTGATTGTGCTTTCGTTTAAAGTCCAGCTGGTCTTACTTGGTTGAGTCGGGCAGTGATGTATATTATAATGGCACCCGAGCCAAGTCCAGTATAATGTACTTCACTGGTAACCCCTTTTTTCCCCTTCCTGATTGTGTGGTTGGGATGCCCCTTCCTGATTGTGTGGTTGGGTTGAGCTAGCTCCTTTGTGAGTATTCTAGCTACACGTTTTAGGGTTATGACTTTGTGTCATTTTCCCACCGTTGTTCTTGTTATTGGTTGGTTCCGGAACCCCTGCTTCAGCTCTTTGATGATGCCTGTTGATGCTGCTCTTCGATGCGGCCCTGTTGATGTTGATCATATTATTATATCCTTTTTGGGAAAACCTTGGCTCAGTATCCTTTGTAACGTGTTTATTTCAGCTTTGTGTGCTGCATGATGAATTGGTCGTTATTTCCAACTGGTATGGGACGGTTGGCGATAGGGAGCCTCTCATTTGTTGTTATGTGATTTATTTATTCAGTTGATATATATATATATATATATATATATATATATATATGATAACATGCCATGTAGCTGCATTAGTAACTTACTGAGATTTATCTCACCCCATTCCTTTCAAATTTGTTTTCCTTAGTTCACAGGAAAGCTAGAGGTTTGTAAGCTGTGAGAGCTGATGTTATGGGACTTCCCTGAGTAGGTAATATTATTTTGGGATAGCTGCTCTACAGAGCTTTTGTGTATACTTGTTGTGAGGCCGTGGTTGTATAGTGATATGTAAGTACTGTGGTCTTTTGGGTATTATGTTGGTTTTATAGCAGAGTTCACACGCCTGGTTTAGTATTTAGTATTTTAGAGATGTATATTATGCTATTTTGATATTTATGGAAATTTGGCATTTTCGCGGCGTGACAGTTGGTATCAGAGCGAGGGGATTAGATCTTAAAAGGGAATAAGAACTCTGATATTGAATAGGTTTCAATACTTGAGTGTTACGATTTTGAGCGGTTTAGAAAACTAAGTTTTCTTGAAGTTAATTAGCTTCTTTCGTCATCGAAAATTTGTGCAGTAGAAGCATAATGAATTAGTGGATGAGGTTAAGATAGAAGTTGGTTGGTTTATGGGTGTGATATTGACGTCGAGTGTTCATTCTCTTGTGATATATCAAGCATAGGACTGGTGTTAATGATGTTGGTTCCATTGAGGTTAGTTGATTTGAGAATCGAGAGTGCGAGTCTTTGAAGACTCAGGAGTATCTATTTCGTAAAGTGGACAATGTTTCGTGCTATATACGCATGTTTGTCTTCATTCCTGGATTTATGTGTATATGTATACTCGAATATGAGACTGCGGGATATTGAAGTGATAAGTGGTATGGCCTAGTTTTCTATGTGCCACGAATTTCTTGTTTGCCATCGATTGGTGGTGAATATTTTTATATTAGTATGTTCGACTTTGTTTAGGAGCATACCAGATGTATATATAACGTTCATGTTCTGTATTGAAAATCAAAAATTATTATTACATGGTTGTGCTGGGAATTTAGCTTATTTAGTTGACGGTAGAATGTCTACACCAAAACTAGAGATGTGTGCATTGATTTTGAAATCTTGGGTATACTTTATTTTGGGTGTAATATGTCGCTTGACCGATAGGAAACTTGAGTTATATGATGAGTTGATATAGGTTACAATACTGATAGGTGAATCAGTGAACATATAGTATCAGTTGAGATAGAAGAGTGGAATATTCAACCCGAGACAATTTAATAAAGGATTCATCAGGCTTAGTATATCTAAGTGGGGTGCGTTGTTATTGTTTGGTATAAAGAGAGATTCTACTTTACGATTCTATAGAAAATACAGAGAGCTCAACTAGGTCCCTATGACGAATTAGTACTTGTTATCTTATATTGGTGAATTAGTAAATTCCTGAAGTTGATCATTGGTTTAGTCGGTGTTTGATTGATAAGTGGCTATTATTAGTTGAAGGTCAAATACGAGGATATATCGAAGATAATTTTTCATATTAGGTATATTCATCATGAATTCGTGGTTATGTCATTTAGTTGGATAAATGGTCTAGTGGTATTGAGGGATTTGAGGAATGATATTTCCAAATTATATAATTTGATTATGGTGGTGAATTGATAAATGATATGACCAGTGTTAATGTTTTCTTAGGGACATGTCAAGTTTCATCACTATAGTAACACAATGATAAATTTATAATCTATAGTAGTATTTCCAAATAGAGATTGAGGAGTATATTGATTCAAGGGGATAAAGTATTTGTATATGTTTCGAGGATTAACTCCCTATGAATAGAATCATCTATGACTCAGGATTGAATGTAACTTTATTGATATTGCCTTAGCAGATTATATTTTTGTTTTATGGGACTAAGTTTGAAATGTTATGTTAATAGACTATCAATATTTGATGGATATATTTCTTAGAAAAACTATATATGAGATAATGCAAGTGGGTAGAGAAATTTAAAGATCATGACTGTATTATGTTTTATCATATAAGAAAAATGAGTGTAGTAGTAGAATCACTGAGCATGTAAATGTGTATATAAAGTTGGATACCGTTGAATGGGATTTGTTGGAAAATTTGACTTAGTGGAATGGAACACGTGTAGTGGAAATTTGACTATAGGTACTTAAAGAGATTCACAAGACCAAGTAAGTTACCCATTCAAGTAAAAATAAAATATAATGGGATGTTTGTGGAGATATTATATGTCGGGGACCATTGTTGTACATCTTGATTTTAATAGACTTCTCAGAGTGATAAGGATATTTATTTGGGTCTTGTTACAATATTGGGAAACTCTAGGGACCGATACATATTTATAAGGATATACTACGTGTATGTGGAGTTGATTTCAAATACTATATGGGATGATGTTTAGATCATCAATACGTAGGGATAAACCGGAAAAGTAAAACTTATGGGTGTTGGTGATTTAAGGGTTGATTGAGAGCGTAAAGCTAATCAGAGATAGATCATTTATGATTCAGAAGTGGTGAACAAGTGATACTGATAACCGAAAATAAGCTCTTAAGATTGATTTAGGGATTTAGTTTTATTGAAGAAATTACCTAAGAGTGACAAACTTGAACTGAAAAGAATGATAGCATGAGAATTTGAGATTCGGAAGAAAGAGGAAGTTGATTATAGAATGACATTTTTGACACCTTTACCATATATCCTTGATTTTATAGAAAATATGAGTCGTATATGCTTGGGTTAGAATCTACTTCATTATAACTTGAATTTGGTTGTGAGGAATTATTTGTAAAGATAGTTGATTCAAAGGAACAAGTTGGAGTAAATTATCTCTTGTGATAATACTAGGGAAAATCGTGGAATTGAAGTGATTATAAGAGAATCAGACAAGAAGTGGGACAATAGACACCCATATTAGTTTGATGGATTTCACGAATACTCTTGGGCATGTTTTATCCAGTTAAGAATGGAAGTTTCTGGGTTTGTAAAAGTGACGAAACAAATGATTAAATTTGGGTTATTTTGGTTATTGGATATTGAGAAATTCGTTAGGAAGAAATTTGTATTCCTATCCACTGTTCTGCTGGTGTATAATGTTTAATACGAGTATAAGTGGGATATGTATGTGTTTCATAGGTGTTAGTCTATGTAATACAAATTGATGGAAATTTGAATTGGGATTTAAGTGTGATTTATGAAGACTATGTCTGGAATATTTAATAGGACCTTCATTGTTGTTAGTACTTGTTATATAAGAATCGATATATATGTAAAATCGATATGACTACGTGTTATAATTTTGGTAAGTAAATTCGCGGGCGAATTTCTATTAAGGGGGAGAGAATGTGACGACCCGTCCCAATTTCATATATATTTTATGTATGATATTATTTTATAACTTAATTTATGTTAGTTTTGTATTTTAAATGATTTAATTGGTCAATTAAAATATTTTAAATAATATTATTGGAGTTGCAAAATGACTAATTAGTATGAGTAGAAGTTAAAATGGTATAGTTAATATTTGTAAATAATGATAAGGAGGTTAAGTATTAAAGTTGAAACATTAGGAGTCAATTGTAATTGATTAACTTAGAAGGGGTCTAAGTGGAACTTGCAATTATTAAAATCCTCCTCTCTTCTCTCCCTGCGCAGACACACACACACACTTCACTTTCCCAAATTCCCTTCTTCTCTATCTGGTTCAACGAGAAGGTAAGTTTCTTCCACAATTTCATTTTCTTACTCTTCATTTATCATCCGTTCTAAAATCCGATTTCACCAAAATGTTCAGGGCGACGAGTATATCGTTTCTGGACGAATCGAATATATTTCTGTCAATATTATTTCCGTAGCAAGTAAGTTACTATTCCCCCTTTAATTATAAAAATGTTCATACATATTATATATGATACTTTTTATGGTAATTGTTGATTTGTGGGTAACAATTTGAGCTACTTGCTATTTGGTTATTTTGTGGGTATTCTTGAATTATTGAAATCATTTGTTGGTTCATATTTAGTAAGATAGAAGTTGTAATAGTACTTTTGAGACGGTGAATTATAGTTAGAATGTTAAATAAATATTTGAGGGAAGTTGTAATAGTACTTTTGAGACGGTGAATTATAGTTAGAATGTTAAATAAATATTTGGGAGAAGTTGTAATACTACTTTTGAGACGGTGAAATAGAGTTAGTGTGAAAGAATTAAAAATCACTGGCGGAAGTGAGTGGGCGACCGCCCAAATAGGGTCGGCGACCGCACATATTTTTGGAAGGTTTTAGAGCCTGGGAGAGGGTTTTGGGAGACCGCACAGGTTGGTGTGGGTGGCCACACAGTTTACTGGAGGAACTGAAATGTTCCAATTAAATTGATTTAGGGTTCAATCTTTGTCTAGGCTTTGGGTCCTATCTAGTGTACCTAGATAGGCATTGTGGAACACAGGAGTGTTAGAAATTGGTTCGATTATGAATGGATGTAAGACGTGAAGGGGTGGTTAAGTGCTTATGGATTTATGTAGCATCTTAATGATGTATCTATTCGGATTCCTTACTTGGGCATCCTATATGTAAAAAAATGGTTGGGTTCATAGTCATAGTACTCTTTATGAGTAACTCGTGATTATCACCTTTAGGATATGTTTTGGACGTTGTTGTGATCTTTATGAGTAACTCATGGTTATCATCTTTATGATGTGTTTGGTATGGTTCCCTACTTTGGAATCATAATGTTTTAAATGTTCACTGTTGTTGGGCTCTTTATGAGCAACTCCTATTATCGTTGTTGGGCTCTTTATGAGCAGTTTATCATCTGTATGATGTACTTGGTATGGTTCCCTATTTTGGAATCATATACTGATTGTGCTTTCGTTTAAAGTCCAGCTGGTCTTACTTGGTTGAGTCGGGCAGTGATGTATATTATAATGGCACCCGAGCCAAGTCCAGTATAATGTACTTAACTGGTAACCCCTTTTTTCCCCTTCCTGATTGTGTGGTTGGGATGCCCCTTCCTGATTGTGTGGTTGGGTTGAGCTAGCTCCTTTGTGAGTGTTCTAGCTACACGTTTTAGGGTTATGACTTTGTGTCATTTTGCCACCGTTGTTCTTGTTATTGGTTGGTTCCGGAACCCCTGCTTTAGCTCTTTGATGCTGCCTGTTGATGTTGCTCTTCGATGCGGCCCTGTTGATGTTGATCATATTATTATATCCTTTTTGGGGAAACCTTGGCTCAGTATCCTTTGTAACGTGTTTATTTCAGCTTTGTGTGTTGCATGATGAGTTGGTCGTTATTTCCAACTGGTATGGGACGGTTGGCGATAGGGAGCCTCTCATTTGTTGTTATGTGATTTATTTATTCAGTTGATATATATATATGATAACATGCCATGTAGCTGCATTAGTAACTTACTGAGATTTATCTCACCCCATTCCTTTCAAATTTGTTTTCCTTAGTTCACAGGAAAGCTAGAGGTTGTAAGCTGTGAGAGCTGATGTTATGGGACTTCCCTGAGCATGTTATATTATTTTGGGATAGCTGCTCTACGGAGCTTTTGTGTATACTTGTTGTGAGGCCGTGGTTGTATAGTGATATGTAAGTACTGTGGTCTTTTGGGTATTATGTTGGTTTTATAGGAGAGTTCACATGCCTGTTTTAGTATTTAGTATTTTAGAGATGTATATTATGCTATTTTGATATTTATGGAAATTTGGAATTTTTGGGACGTGACTAAACCCCTTCCACCCCTCCCCTCATTAACGCAACAAACAAAAACATTCGAACACACACCTAAAAAAAAACTTTCTTTCTCTTCTTTACAATTCTGGCCAACATTTTTCGGCCACCTCTCCGATGACCTACCCCTCCCGCAAGCCTCCTTACGTCTTTTCTTTTGGTAAGATTTGTCAAGATTTGTGATTCCCAACACTGACCACCTCTTTGCCGCCCTCACCATTGATGGCTCTTCGTCTCCCCATTCATTATGCTGGCTCTCTTCCTTTCCTCGACGACCTTTCGTTCCTTCTTGGGCTTTACAAGCTGGAATTAAAAACCATCATTAGGGATGAACAAGAGCAATGTGTTACTAGCCCCCTTTCTTCCTTTATTAACTTTACATTTCCCCTTTTCTTCCTTTTTTACAGATTTGAATGGAGATCATTTGGGTGTTTTACCATCTTTTGCAAACAATATATTGTAAAGTTGAACTAATGATCTAACAATGACTATTTTTTTTTTATCTGTTTCTTGAATTAGTTCGAGAGATTTGGTTCTTTGCCTCGTTGATTATTGAGAATTTGCAATCACTTCTTATTTTTTTAATAAAAAAATATGTTATTGTTGGTTTTTTTCCTTCTTATAATTTGAACTATTAAAACTAAAATGAATCTGAAAGGTAAACTATAAGAGTATCTTAATAATATATCAGAGTTTATTTTAATGTAAAAATACATGAAAAATGACTCTTATAAGGGCAACTTCAATGGTGAGTATCAAAATCAAATTTTGATACCCACCTCAAAGAGTTAACATCTCCAATGTTAAAATGCTTAGGAATAAAAAAATGATATAGAGTTAAGAAAAGTACCAAATTTGGTACATTGCTTAACTCCTTCAACCAACTAAGACTACTTAAAATGGGCTATTGAAATGGGTGTTGAAAAAAAATCAAATATGTTGAATGGCTACAATGGGGTAGTTGAAAGTTGAAAAAAAAAGGGAGTGTTGAATCTTTTCAACACCCGGTGAAAGCAAAAATGGGCCGGATAATCTAACATGTGGCGCGCTCAGATAGGGCCGAGCTGGCGCGTGTCGTGCACGCGCGAAGAAGGCGCGTCTGGCGCGCAAAACGCATTTTTTTCCTTCTGATGCCGCCACTTGTCAATTATTGATTGGTCTGAGATATTTCCTTTTCTATTTCTCATCCATTTTTTCAATGCCAATTATCTTATATCATTTTTTTTAACACCATAATTCATATTTTTCTCTCTCTATAAATAGATTTTTTTTTTCATTTGATTTGGACACCGGAAAAAAACGTCTTTTTTCACTATAAAAAATTAATTTTAAATATAAAATAAAAAATTATTTAACTATTAATTATTTTAAGTTAATTTCAATTGATAATTGTTATTTAATTGTAATTACAAAAACAAAATTATAAAAGAAAATAAGAAGGTGAAATAAAAGTGGTGGGATAGGGTGTTGAATTTTATTAAACAAAACCATTGTAGAATGTAAAAGTTGAATGAGTTTTGAATTATTAGGTGGAAGAGAGAGAAGATGATGTGGAGTGTTAAAAAGTGATAAAGTAGAGTGTTGAAACTTTTTTCCATTGACCATATACAATGGTTGTTGAATGGGTTGTGTGAATGCCCATTCACACAAAAATTTGGTTTAATGCTCACAATGGTTGGTTTAATGGCATTGTGTGAATGTTTTTGTTGAAAACATTCACAAGTGTGAAAACCAAAAAGTCAGCAAAGTTGAGCCACTTGGCAACTCTCCATTGGTTGATGAATTATTTTTTTTTTATCCCAATTATTTGAGCTCAATTATTTCACAGAAAATTTGTTTTTTTTTTGTTTTTTACACCAAAATTCCTAAAAAAAAATTCTCTTTAAATTGACGTAAGTTTCATTGTATTCCGACACAAAAAAAAACCCATTTTTTTAAATGGATCTCAATAATAACTATTTCAACACTAATCATAAAAATAAAAAATAAATTTTAAGTGGTGGGTATAGAATGATGAGTGAGAAAATTGTTGAATGGGGGATTAAACAAACCATTGTAGAGTGTTTTGTTGAATGAGTGTTGAATGGATGAGTTGGAAGAGAGAGAAACTGATGTGGAGTGATAAAGTGGGTGTTGAATGGTTTTTTTTTGTTTAAACCATTGTGCATGGTACATAGCCTAAGGCCATGTACAATAAGGTGATTGAGAGGGGGTTGAAAGTGGGTTCAACTAGTTGAGGGGCTCCAATAAGGTAGTTGAGAGGTAGGGGGTTGAATTGGGAGGTTGAATAAATTCAACCGGGTTGAATGAAAATTGAGGGGCCCCGCCATGGACACGCGTCGCCGCCTGGTTGGTGCGGACATGGCGCGTGCGCCTCACCGCCGACAGAGGCGCGTGAGGCGCAGCGTCTGCCAGTTTTTTTTTTTTGTTTTTTCTCCTTTTGCCAAGTGTCAGCCTAGGATTGGTCCGTCCAGATTTTTATATATGATTTTCAACCCAAATTTTCGAGCTCAATTATTTTACAGCAAAAAATTTTTTTTTTTTTTTTTTTTTTCGCGAAAATTCTGGATTTTTTTTTCTCTATAAATTGATATAACTTTCATTTTATTTGTACACCAAAAAAAAAACCTCTCTTTTCTCTCAAAAAAATCATTATCCTTCTTTAACCCCTTAGTTTTTAAAATATTCATCATCTTTTTAGTGAAATGGATCCCAATAATCCGAATAATCCTTATTTCAACACTCAGAATTCAAGTAATTTTCCACCAAATTACTACAATCCTATGTTTTTTTTGGTTTTTCATCATTTGTGGAACGAGCTAAGTTTATTGTAATTTTTCTTATTTTTATTAAAATTAAAATATTCTCATATTTATTTAATTGCTTCGAAAAAATTTAATTAAGTTTGAATTAAAAAAAATAAAAATAAATCTCGAATTTATAATTAAAAACGTTAATAATTTATTTTTTAATAATAAATTATTAATATCAATATTTATTTTTAATTATAAAAATAAATATTGTAAATAAAATAAAAAGTGGTGGGGTATAGAATGATGAGTTGGGAGGAGTTGAATTTTAAACTAAACTAGCTTATTGTGGGAGGGGTAGTTGAGAGTGTAGTTGAATGATTAAGTGGATGGAGAGAGAAGATGAGGTGTCGTAATATTAAGGTAGTTGAATGTTTTTGGTAGTTGAAACTATTGGACATGGTCTAAGTAATAAGAAGATGACACATCACACATGTCAAATTTTATGATTAGTTAATAAATATTATTCATACTCATATTCCCTTTCACTTTCCATTTTTATTACTTAATTAATATTAAATTATGTATATTTATATTTAATTATTAAAAAAAAAATTTAAAAAATTTAAATGTGAAATAAAGTTAACACTATGAAAAAAATTAAGTCATTAATTTGATACTAGCTGAAAATGTTTTTTACATAGGTATCAAAATAATTTGTTTTTGGTTAAATTAAATTATTTAAGCCATTCATATTTAGTTATTAAAAATATTTAATTAATTAAAATGTTTTAATTATGAGATATATTATTTTGATTTTGATACCAACCATTGGAGATGAAATTATGATACTATATGAATAGTTGAATTTGATACCTATAGCTTATCTCTCCCTATTGGAGACGCTCTAATTGAACTATCTGAGTCTAATAATTAAACTATGAGAGTCAATTTTAATGATCGTATCCGTTTGATGACCTTTATATAGTTTAACTGTGTTTTTATACTTTAACTATAAGAGCGGACTGCTGAGGGCATTAACGTCAATAAAAAAAACAACCGATGAGTTTTCATGAGTTTTGGGAAATTCCCATTCCTTTTATGGACTTATCTTTAGGCTAAAGGACCCCTAGGGAAGTAATCCCCTAAAAACAAACATTTATTTGACGACGGTGGATAAGATCTGTTTTTGTTTGTTTGTTTGTGTATTATTATTATTATTATTATTATTATTATTATTATTATGCATATATTGTGAAAAATCAATTTCAGTAACTTTCTTGGCAGTAAATAAGATGAGATCATATTAATAGATTCACTTGTAACGAACAAGCCCTAGTTTTTTTTTCTTTGTTAAACTTCAACCCAATTCGACTTTCTGTAAAGATTGAGTTTATCATCACAACAACAACAAGGTTAGTTTCCGACCCGTAAAATTGAATGTAATTTCTTGATTATTCTCCGTTTGATGAAATTCTTAAATCTATGAATTAGTGTTTATTTTGATATAGAATTTGTTTGTGGAACTGTTTTGATCTGGGATTGATTTGAATTTTACATCTTGCTTATGGATTTTGATTCAATTTTCGATTGTCTAACAAATCTAAAAGATTGTGAAATCAAGTGTTTGATTTGTGTTTCTTATTGTTCGTTTCTGGTTTGCAGGTTTTCAAAATTGCCTTTCTTGTGAGAAAGGAAATAAAGAATTGGGTGTTTTTCCTTTGAAATTGAGATCTTGAGCGATTCGTTCAAAGATGATTTCAAGATCATATACCAATCTTTTAGAATTGGCATCTGGGAATTTCCCGGTAATGGGTCGGGAGCGGGAGAGGCGGCGGCTACCCAGGACAATGACTGTGCCCGGGAGTATCACTGAGCTTGATGATGATCAGACGAATAGTGTTACATCTGAAAATCCTTCATCACTTGCTTCCGATAGGATGATTATTGTGGCAAATCAATTGCCATTAAAACCAAAGCGAAGACCCGATAATAAAGGTTGGAGCTTTAGTTGGGATGAGGACTCTTTACTTTTTCAACTGAAGGACGGATTTCCAGAGGACATGGAAGTTCTATATGTTGGTTCTTTGTATGTTGATGTTGATCCGATTGAACAAGATGATGTTGCACAGATTTTGTTGGAGAGATTCAAATGTGTTCCTACTTTTCTCCCACCTAATCTTGTGGAAAAGTATTATGATGGTTTTTGCAAGAAGCAATTATGGCCTCTTTTTCACTATATGTTACCGTTCTCAGCTGATCATGGGGGAAGATTTGATCGTTCGATGTGGGAAGCATATGTGTCAGCAAATAAGATGTTTTCTCAAAAAGTGATTGAAGTGATAAATCCGGACGATGATTTTGTTTGGATTCATGATTATCATTTGATGGTGTTGCCTACTTTCTTGAGGAGGCGATTTAACCGTTTGAGAATGGGATTTTTCCTTCATAGCCCTTTCCCGTCATCTGAGATTTACAGGACACTTCCTGTGAGAGAAGAAATCATTAAAGCTCTACTCAACTCTGACCTGATTGGTTTCCACACATTTGATTATGCTCGCCATTTCCTTTCTTGTTGCAGCCGTATGTTTGGTTTGGAATATCAATCAAAGAGGGGATACATAGGCTTGGAATATTTTGGAAGAACTGTTGGCATTAAGATTATGCCCGTGGGTATTCATATGGGTCAGATTGAGTCGGTAATGAAACTGGAGGACAAGGAATGGAGCGTGAACGAGCTCAAGCAACAATTTGAAGGGAAAACCGTATTACTTGGAGTTGATGACTTGGATGTTTTTAAAGGTATAAATTTGAAGTTACTAGCAATGGAACAAATGCTCAAGCAGCATCCTACCTGGCAAGGAAGGGCCGTACTGGTTCAAATTGCAAATCCTGCAAGAGGTAAAGGAGGGATAGATTCTGAAGTGATTCAGGCTGAAATTCAAGAAAGTTGCAAGAGAATTAATGAAAAATTTGGTAAGCCGGGTTATGAACCCATTGTTTATATAGACAAGCCTCTTTCAGTTAGTAAAAGAATTGCCTATTATAGCATAGCAGAATGTGTCGTCGTCACTGCAGTTAGGGACGGGATGAACCTGACCCCATATGAATATATTGTGTGTAGACAAGGAAATTCTGATTCGAGTGAGCCCAAGAAAAGTATGTTGGTTGTATCGGAGTTTATTGGGTGTTCACCTTCTTTAAGTGGGGCCATTCGTATCAATCCATGGAATGTTGAAGCAACTGCTGAGGCTATGAATGAGGCTATATCAATGAGCGAGTCAGAGAAACAATTGCGACATGAAAAACATTATCGTTATGTTAGCAGTCACGATGTTGCTTTTTGGTCAAGGAGTTTCTTGCAAGACATGGAAAGAACTTGTGCTGATCATTTTAGAAAAAGATGTTGGGGAATTGGTTTGGGATTCGGGTTCAGAGTTGTTGCTCTAGATCCTAATTTTAGAAAGTTGTCGATAGATGATATTGTTAATGCTTACATCAAGGCTAAAAGGAGGGCAATACTGTTGGATTATGATGGGACCGTTATGCCTCAAAATTCCATCATAAAAACTCCAAGTAGGGAAGTTATATCTATTCTGAATAGACTTTGTGGCGATCCGAATAATACAGTTTTTATTGTCAGTGGAAGAGGGAGGGACAGCTTGAGCAAGGTTTTCTCTCCGTGCCGGAAACTTGGAATTGCTGCTGAACATGGCTACTTCTTGAGGTATGTTTTCCTACCTCACTTATTAACTGTTAAGTTAAATTAAGAAGACTTTTGGCTGTCCCTGGCATGTTACCAGGCTTGTTTTTGTTACGAGTAAACTACTTTGGAGAACCCCATACCCTTCATCCGCCATCACTTGAACCCCTATACTATTTTTCCCTAAACATCACATCCGTACTATTTGTAACCACCAAAACAAGTCTAAATTGATAAGGCTAATCAATCTTTTAATGTGATTGCATAAAAGTAGAGGGGGCTAATTTATTAACTTTTTAATCCCCAAGTTAAAAAAGAAATTGAGTCCTAGTTTTTGTTTTGCAAAGATGTGTGAATTGAGATGAGAATTGCAATTGCATAGAGAATCACACACCCATCTTAGATTTATTATATGGGAATTCTGGTTTCAGCCATTTCAATAGCAAGTGTGAATTACAAAAATTACTAGATTCTAACTCTTGAGCTGTGATGCCCGCACTCGAGTTCGAGTGTCTGACACGGATACGGTCCATACGGATCCGATTGTCTGATTCTGATCCTTCAAAAAATTAAGATTTTACACTAAATGTAGTGTAAAACACCCACACCCACGCCCACGCCCACGCCCACACCCATGTCGTGTAATGTGGACACATGTACTTTGGCAAAATTGAAGGGTCCGAGCATCACAACTTTTGAGCCTCAGGTTTCCGCTCCAGATTATCATATTGGGCATGGATCGCAGAGAAAACTCACCTCGTCCTTGTTTTCTCAATTGAGTTTTTTCTTGTGTTTTGTCTTTAAGAAACTTCATATGGAATAGGTCAAAAGTTGTCAAGGTAATCAGTTCCTCTGTTAGCATCAACTATCACCTTGTAAATTTGAAATATCATCATTCTGTTAAAGGTTGTAGGATGGCTTGTTAGGCATGGCTCTTTTCTCAAAAGATCATTATGTGGGTCGATACCATTAGAGAATATGTTCCACCTCCAAATTTTTAGAAAAGCATAGTATAGCAAGGACATATGGCACTCCTTAGCAACAATTCTGGTCTCAGTTTCTGTGGTGATGCGTAAACGCACCTAATTTAATATCAGAGATTTTTTTTTGCTCTTATCCTCATAAACTTGTTCTTGGTAAAAGGAAAAATGAATATATATCATATAAGCTACAGTTGTGCAAGCTGATTTTTTAAGGGGTTAACAGGGTGTTACCGTTGTTTGGACCTGCAATCATGTTAACTCTTAATGATTTATTCTTGTTTCCAGGTCCAAGTTGACCTAAATCTTCACTGATTATAGTGAAATAAGGTGTTATACTATGCAAAGAATATTACCGTCAAATTAATCAACCAATCAAATACTATATGGCTGTAGATTATATCCAATTAACTTTAGTTCTGACCTTATGTCTGATGCCAGGATAAATTGATTGGTAATAACGAGTTTCCTGTGATAGTAATAGTATGCATTAACGTTTAATACGTATATTCTTGTTAAAGTTACATAACTCAATACTAGTAAAATAGTAATTCATGATGCAAAATTGAGATATTGTCGGGAATGAGTTGGGGGTTACATTGAATTACTTTGTTAATGACTGGTCATTTTTCTTTAGTCTCACTTGTGGTGGGACGGACTGAAAAGGAAATTAGTCTCACTTGTGCTGGGACGGAGGGAGTATACTTTTTACAGAGTATGATGTATCTAATGCAGGTTTCCAACTATTGAACTACAGTTGTCACTTTAATAATTAATTTCTCAATAGTCAATATTCGATACTCCCTCCGTCCCGCCTGAAGAGATGTATATTCCTTTTTGGTCCATCCCATCAGGAGAAGTGTAACTATCCTTTTTGGGCCATCACTTTTCAATCAATAGACAATCCTAACCTTTGTTTCCTACCTAGTTTGAATTGATATGTTGCCTCCTTATTTGATTTTAAATGTATTAGAAACCAACTTTGATCGACATTGGATTAATAGTAATTCTTTTGCTTTAATAGGATTTTTTTTTTTTGAAAAAAACCTGTTATATTATTTATTAATGGTGAAATTAGCAGCTATATATGTTCCCAATCATTTCCTATATGTCGCCATTACTACTCAACTTAGACTTTGTCTCAAATACATGGGTAGGCGAATCCATTTCCACTTATTAGTATAATGAAAGCAAGGTTATGGTACGTAATGAAGGGTTGTATGTCCAACCGCCTAATGGGTTAGTTTGAATGTGACAATTTCCAATTTGAATGTAAAAGCTGTGCGAAAAATATGGCCCCTTTAACATTCAAACAAACACTATAAAAGTTTGAACAGTAGAACCACCACTTTAAACAGTAAAATTTGGCACTATTAAGAAATATGCCTTTGTTAGCGATGCCATGCTAAAAATCTCAACTTAAAAAGGAAAAAAGATCTGGCACTTTTAACATTAAAACTGGCTGTTGACTCGTTTAAGGATACACTTTTGTTTATAACTATATTAAAGAAAAATCTTGTAGAAAGTTTAGTATTTTTAACTTTAAAACTTGCAATTGTAATTTTTAAATCGACACTTTTAAGGGACATACCTTTGCTTAAAACCGGTTTTCATATTGAACCGCACCTTAAAACCCGTTTTTCCTATTTTCTAGGAATTTTTGGTTTTGATTAGATATTGCGCAAGAATATTACAATGTTGAAAAATAAATTGACAGGTGTAAATTAGATTTTGTGGACTTCCTATTGAAGATGAGAAATCGCAATAAACAAGAAAATTGTATGGATTATAAATTTAAAATTGCAATTGAAATTTCTCATTTCATTTTTTGTTGACTTTCTATTTATTTTTCTTCATCAACATGGCAACAACTTCAAGTGTAAAATTGTAACTTTTGGGTACTTTAGTGAGGTGGTATCAAGGAGATTTCGGAACCAACTAACGGATAAAGTTAATGGAAATCCATTTTGGGAGTTATTTGCATAAGTTTAGTTAGTTGAGTGGCAAAGTTGAATATTATGATGCTTTATTGACTTCTGTGAATAATTTGACTAAGTTGGGAGGCAAGGTTGAATATTCTGGAAATTGTGTTGCATGTGTGATTAATATGGCAAAGTTGGGCGGTTAAACGTTAGTTAATCCTTTAGATATAGAAAATGATTGATTCATTTATACCAGGAAGCAGTGTACTGAATTTCCATTCTCATTAGTAACTTTATTGCTTTAGTTTTTTAATTGATTTGTTTGAATCATACTCTTCTATGTCTTCCTATCCTTCACTGAAACTCTTTGAGGACAATAATCTACTCCCTCCATCCCGAAAAGATAGTCCCATTTGACTTTTAATGGTCAACACAACTGAACATTGACAATATATTAATGTCAATCTAATCATCCTAGTGAAATTCTAAGAAGTGTACTTAATTTATCAATAGCAATTCTTATAATTTTATTAGGGTTATTACATTGGCATTAATTTTTTTGTCAAAAATTCACTTGCGTTGACCACAAAAATGGGACAATCTTTCCGGAACGGAGGAAGTAATTACTTTGTTCAATTCTCAGATGGTCGCAAGACAAAGAATGGGAAACATGTGGTCAGAATTCTGAATTCGGATGGATGCATATGGCTAAACCGGTGATGAAGTTGTATACAGAGGCTACAGATGGTTCCTCTATTGAAACCAAAGAAAGTGCTTTAGTCTGGCAGTACCGAGATGCGGACCCCGTCTTTGGATTCGCCCAGGCAAAAGAGATGTTAGATCACCTTGAGAGTGTATTAGCAAACGAACCTGTTGCTGTAAAGAGTGGCCAGTTTATTGTAGAAGTCAAGCCTCAGGTATGTTTTTACATTCTCCCTCTGTCCCAAAATGATCTTCCCACTTATTTTTTGTCGTTACTACGAATGAACTTTGAGCAATAATTTTAGGTTAATTTAGTTATCTTGATGAAAATCTAAAACTTGTTATTGATTGGATTGTTGATGTATATCAATAACTAGTTTTAGATTTTCATTAGTATAATTATGACAAGGATAATTTAGTTATCTTGATGAAAATCTAAAACTTGTTATTGATTGGATTGTTGATGTATATCAATAACTAGTTTTAGATTTTCATTAGTATAATTATGACGACCTATAATTATTGCTTAAAGTTCATTCGTAGTAACGGCAAAAAAAAGTGGAAGATCATTTTGGGACAGAGGGAGTATCTTGTACCCTTATTTCATATCACTCTTTCTTCTTTATGATTATATTCCTACAGATCGGGACGTCTAGACATTAAACAACAGAAAAAATCCCTCCGAATAATTTATGTAGTTCTCTAGACCTGCAATTAGGGTAGAATAATCATTTCAGCATTTTCTGATTTACAATCCCTTATTTCATGTCACTCGTTGTACAGTGGTGCACTTTTTGAGGATGTAACTATAATTGCTTGGCTGTTCATGACATCACACTAAAATAATTCTATCTTTTAAAAATGTGACCTTTTTTTGAGGGTGTGGACGAATTTTCCTTTGGACGGAGGGAGTATGTTTCCAAACTAGATGAGCAGTTTTCCATTTGCAACTATTGGGTTGACTACTGGATCACAAATGCTTCTGTTTCATACTTACTTTGCATCTAAGCTTTCTTATTGAGTAAACGACCAAAATGACCCGCGTCCTATATCAATTCAACCAATTTGACCTGCGTACTATCAAAACTACCAAATCAACCTGTGTACTATGCATAAACTAGCCAAATCAACCCAAATCGTTAGTATACATTAGTGGATGTTAACGAATGTTAAAAACATAACGGGTATTGCAATCAAAATTATCAAATTGCCCAAAAATTGAAAAGAAATATCAAATGGGAAAGTTGAGGGATGTATATGTGCAATATTCAAAGTTTCATCCTTTAAAAGTATTTCCAAAATACAAAGAGGTTAAGTCATCTTTTTTTTTTTTTTTAACTTATCTCTCCCAATTTACACCCAGATTTAAATCTGGAGATTGCAATCTATCCACACCTCCCCCACCCGACGCCTACCATACCCACCACCGGCCAAACACCTCAATCATCCTCCCCAGCTCCCCTCCACCTCACACTTCACTTTCCGACATCTTCTTCGTCTTCTCCCTACCTTCTTTGACCGCAACTCTTGCCTCCGCATCCACCTTCGCAGCCCAACACCTATTCCGTCTTCAATCATGTCTGGAAATAATCGTCATAAAGAAATCTGGATCTGTGTGTGCATCTGTGTGTATGCGTGTGTTCGTGGCTGTGCGATTTCAGTATTGGGTATGTGATTAGAAATTGCTAATTGCTAATCATAGTGACATGTTCAGATTCTATGGAGATGGGTTCAAAGAGTTTGAGTTTTATGGCCCTGATTTTCATTTTAATGGGTGACTTTTGAATCTGAATTAAGTATTCTTCTTGAGTAATTTATGGAACAATTTGGAATTTGAATTTGGATGTGTGTTTGACAGCAACCCATTGGAGAGCAGGGTTTTAATTGTAAATTTTATTTTTTGGCTTTTGAATGAATGCCAAGTTGAAATTTTGGTGAACGTAGAAAAAACCTATACGGCAATGTTCAGATTCAAAGGACATCAATGCTGGAGAAAGAGCTTCCACAAAGATCAGAACATCAATGTTTTTGTGGCGTAGTGTATCAATATGATCGTAGATACGTATTTGCCTTGCAGCTTATTGGAAATAAGACAGTACAAAATTTGGTGAAATATGTTGGCAAAATGTATTGGGGTTATAGTGCCTGGCAGCGTATTTCCCTTCAAATCTGTCAAGGTTTTTGTTGTTTCTTTTCGTTTTTAAGAAACACCTAATAATTAATTGTTGATGAGTAGTGGAAATTTGAAAAAAAATAAATGAAATTTTGGTTGGTGGTTGCAGGGATGGTGGTGGGTGGGGATGATAATGGTGAGATGGCTGGAGGTGTTGGATGTGGTGGTGATTTGTGGAGAAGAAAAGTAAATAAGGCAATTTTAATCTTCACATAAATAAGTTATTGATCTGTTGGGTTAAGGGGCAATTTAAAAACATTTTGATTGTATATCCGTTAAGTTTAACATTTGTTAACATTCATTAATGTATACTAACGATTTAGGTTGATTTGATTTATTTATGCATAGCAGGTTGATTTGGTAGTTTTGATAGTACGCGGGTCAAATTGGTTGAATTGATATAGTACGCAGGTCATTTTGGTCGTTTACTCCTTTCTTATTTCGGCCACCTTAATTTATTCAAGATGGTGTTTCTCTGTTGCTCAATTTTCTTTCTCGTAAATTGAAAAACTCCAGTGATTGTCCAATACCCCCCCCCCCCTCCCCGGTCCCAAACCTTTTTCAGCACTTCATTTTTATACCCTGTTAGCTTTTCCTCATTACCCAGCCTTTACTATCTGGCACGTTCTCCCATGCTTGCGCCAATGCATGAGTTGTGATTTCATTGTTGCTCGTAACTTATCTAATAATCCAGTACCTCACATATACATATACGTACACACACACACACACACACATATACATTTATACACAGAAATATATACATATACATATCTGTGTCTATATATACATATATACAGATATTGATTTTGTTTTTTATACTGTTGTTATGTACTATTGAAGAACAATTGATTAAACCTGTGTTTCTAGGAAGCGAGCAAAGGTATAGTAGCAGAAAAGATCTTCACATCAATGGCTGACAATGGGAAACAAGCGGACTTTGTTCTTTGTATTGGAGATGACAGATCTGACGAGGATATGTTTGAAATAATTGGGAACGCAATTTCAAGAAACATTCTTTCTGCAAATACTTCTGTGTTTGCGTGTACAGTTGGGCAGAAGCCTAGCAAAGCTAAGTATTATCTGGATGACACGAACGAAGTTATTCTTATGCTTGAAAATCTTGCTGAAGCTACTGATTCCCCAGCCTCTTCCGAAGATGATGAGGCCGATATTTGAATCTTTCTTTTTTTTTTTCTTTTTTTCCATGTTGGTTGTTCTTCTTTCTACTCTGTTGGATAAACACATTCCAGATTTTTTGAAGTCATATTTTTCTTTCATAGGGTGTTAGTTCTCTCTCTCTCTCTCTCCATTGTGTGTGTGTGTTCGTGACATTGCATTGTTTGTATTTATTAAATGGGTAATTTAGAAAGATCATCGAACTTTGTATTGTGTTTTTAAAAAGAGTGAGACTAAAATTAAAAGGGCATATTCCAGGACGGAGGAAGTGGCGGAGCTACATGGAGCTCAAAAGGGGCAATTGCCCCATTGATTTTTAAAAAATAAAAAATTACTAGTGCAAAATTTTGGGAGTTTAGTGCAATTTGTTGAAATTTGCACTCTTTGAGGTAAGATTTATAATACACTAGATTTTTTTTCCCACATTGACTAAAACTAGTGAGTAACCCGTCGAGATTCGACGGGAGCATAGTAATGCTAAGAATAAAAAAAAAAAACTCCCTCCATCCCTAAATGATCTTCAAATTTGACATTTTTCATTAATAAACCCCCATGATCTACATTGCTATATAAAATTACAACGATGATGTTAACATCAAGATGAGGATGAGCTTGACAATGAACGTTGTTTTCTTATAACCCAACTTATTCCGATACACACCACCAAATATCTTTTCATGTAACCCAAGAACTCCATGTAAAACACCATACATACATGAAGCATTCACTTAAACAATGTAAATATGATATATGTGCATATCATCCCATTCTATTCACACCCACAGGCCACAGCCACACACAAAAAAGAAGAAAAGAAAGGGGAAAAGGAAGATATTTGAAGCCCTCAGACTTACAATGAAAGTGAAACATCCATTAAGACTTCATGGACACAGTGCTAAATTATAATTCATACTCTTTCGTCCCAAATTGAGTTAGCAACGTCATCCACTGTCGAGAGAAAATTCCCTGTGATGTAAAGAAATAGTGATGAGAAGCATTACACAGAAGATCTTCTTTTTAACACAAAGTTGAGAGCTTGAATACATTTGGCATTTTATTGGTGAATTTATGATAAGTTCTACAAACCTTGTTGACAGCTTACGCATTCAACAGTGACAACAACACCATACAATCATTAACTTATGCTACTTAGATATAACAAAAACATTAAAATTAATTTCATCACCCGGTCATCATATCCTCCATAAACTTCAAACATAACCTGACTATAAACTTCAAACGAAACCTACCTGACTACCTATATACCAAATAGAAATTTATTCGCCGTCCCACTCGAATTATGACAAATTTCCATTTTGGGTGACCCATTCGAATTAGGACAACCCAAAAATGGAAGTGTTTTATTTAGTGGGATCCACATTCACACTCACAACAACTTTTCACTCATTATTCTCTACCACGCTTTCTCTCTCCTAGTTCACTTTTCATACTCACAACACCTACTCCACTATCACTTTTTTCTTATTCCCCGTGCCTAACCAAAAAATCCTAATTCGGGTGGAACGGAGGAAGTATACTCCCTCCGGCTTAAAATGAATATTTGAAAATTTTCTTAAAAAGAATCTTTAAAAAATTTCAAAAAGACATTCTAGATTATGCACGGGAGATATTTTGAAATTTTATTTCAAGACGGAGGGTTTCGAATAAATGTATGTAGATCCTAGTTTGACATTTCAGATATTCAGAAGCCATACTCTTTTGGTACCAAGTAATCCAAAAGAACATTTGGGAGTAATAGACTCTGCAAAGCATTGAACATTATGAAAAGTTTGTAAAGAGATTAAAGAAAGCATGATAAATTAATTTTTGTGATTCATAGCTTAAATATCAACGGAAATGCTGAAGGCATGAAAATACCGAAATTAACATCGACGGTTTAGCCTGCGAGTGGACTTGACGAGACAATGTGGTTAATAACAAAATAATGCTTTATGATCCATATACCATAATTCAAGTAGTTGGGACAGTAAATCAGAGGTATTTAAGTATTAGGACTGTAAGTGTATTTATGTATTATTATGATAAGTTTAGACATTTCACCGAAAAATGGACATTCATTAATTAAGAGCCAAAAATGGATTAGAAAGAAAAAATATGAAAGATGGACAAAGTATGCAATATAACTCTAAAGTATGCAATATAACAAAAGAACAGTCTCTTCTCATTTCTGTGAATATTAAATTACAACATTGTAGATGCCAAATGTATTATTGAAGACAGGAACTTGATATGAGTTGAGCAAATTGATTTTGGTCATTTCTGTGAATATTATAGAATAAAACTCAACACCTAATTCTAATTTAAACCATAAACAAAAAAATTATAACAAAAGAACAGTCTCTTATCATAAATGAACTCAACAAATTCGCATGAAATGATAAACTGGCTCAACCTTAATTTAATTAAGTATTGCTGCAGAGGTGACCATGGCTAGGACAGAGGTTAATATTTTTCTGTACGAATGGTGGTGAATTTGCGAAACGACGAAAAAGAGCAAATGACTTGATTTCGGTAAAGACATATTCGAGTTGGATGTCAAAAATGGACCTGAACATGGCTACCAAACATGTGAGTAGAAAAACTCATAATTTCTAATACTTTGTAACATAAAAGAGAAAATGAAGACTCCAACAGCAAAATTAATAAATAACGACTACAATTTCAATAATAAATCAAGAAATTGAGATATAAAAAACTGCACAGTCAGCAAAGTATCTCGGGGTTTGTACAGAAAAAAATTAGGGTTTCAATTCAACAGCTAATTCAAAAACATAAATAAAAAACAGCTGTATGGATGAATTTTGTAAAGAGATGGAAAAGGAGGATACCTATCATGAATGACGTTCACACTACATGTATCAGCTGAAGGTTCCATACTCGCACAAACTTGTTGATCCAAATCGCATTCGAAATAACAATATGAAAATTTGATCAACACAGAAGACATACCCTCAGAATTAGTAATATGAGGAGGATTGGTTAGGTAAGAGGTGGCAGTTAAAAAAGTTACCTTAAAAACATTACCTTAAAAAGATATAAAAGATATGTATCCTTTAATAAATATGGGGTAACCAATAACTTTAGTTTTATTTCAATTAGGCTAAAACTTTGGTGTTAACATTTTCAATTTGACTGATCTGTCCATTACAACATGTAAATATAGATGATTACTGTTTTAATAAATATGGGGTAACCAATCACTTTAGTTTTATTTCAATTAAACTTGATTAACTTTAAAAATTCATCAAAGAAAAAATGATAGCAATAAACTTGATTAACTATTTGTTCTTTTTTACCATCTACTAAAAGTAATAAACAAAGTGAACAACGAATTACAATCACGTGAAAATACATAAAGAAAAAATACCTATGAAAAAGAATAAGAGTAACGTGAAAATAGAATCGGATTACATGAAATAGCCAATGTCGCTTATTAAATTAATGTAACATTATTTCCAATGATTTCCTTGCTTGTTGTCAACATGAGTAATGCGGACTTGATCTTTATAGTTGAGAAAAATGCAAATGTGTCCATGAGGGAGACCTCGTTTTTCAAACTCTACGGAGATGATAGAGATGACAACTCCATATATGAAGAAAAGGCAATGAAAAGTTGCATTCATCAAATAGAACATAAACTAAGAAATGAAAATAATTACTTACATGAATTGAGATTGCCAACATTAAATTCTTCTTTCAAATCTTTCACAAGTTGCAAGAATTTTGTTTTAAATATCCCATGCAATACATTGGGGATATCTTTCGGTTCAAGGCCACAACTCTCTACAACTTCTGTGACTTCTGGCCACAAATGATTGAAAGAAAACGTAATAGAATCAATCGACCTTTTGTTGCCATGGTCTGTGAAATTAACAAAACATGTTTTTAGAATGAATGCTTAAGACGCGAATCAGGCTATACTCAGAAAGTAAATTAGTGCTAAAAACTAAAAGAGTGTAAAAGTGAGGCTAACTTTGAAAATTAAGAGAGTGCATTTATATTCTAAAGATTAGATCAGACCATATGGTGTTCGAGGTGGGGGTGGTGGTGGTTGAGGGGCCAGTCATGTGCCATTAGAAGTAAATGTTTCGGGACGGAGTAGCCAATAGTTTAATCTAGATATATTCATTATGCTTTTAAAGCAGAGTATACCATCAAAGAAGTCACTTCTAATGTATATCTTGTTCTGCCCTTTCTTTTCCCCTTCCTGTTATTCTCTGTTATTCACTCCTTCCCTAAATGATTGTCATAAAAAAAAGGAAGATGAAAAAAAATTCAAACTGATATATTTATACTTCTTCCCAATGAGTACATCTGTACAAATACCCTCTTTTCGTAATGGTGAACAAAAATATATAAAGGTGCCCATCAATTTTTTATTTTGTTTAGGAGCATTCACAAAATGATAATCACAACAGTTTTTTTTTTGTTCCACAAATTGAAAGGCTAACTGACATAAGAATGCAGATGGCTCGAAAATTACCTTGGATGTCTGAATGAACGGACGGAATAGGATGAGACTACTCAAAAACAAAGGAGTGCAGATGGCTGTGGAAAAAACAAAATGACGGGATTATGGACTCATAATTGAATGTATGATTGATTGAAGGCAATCAGAATTAAGGAGTTATAATAGATTCAAATCAGGTTTGTTATAGGGATTTATTTGAAATTCAAATGATCTCAGTGATCTTATTATGCGTTTTTTGGAAGGATTATAAATATTCTACTTGTTTTGTTTTAATTGCCAAGATTTGAATTTCAAATTTCAAATCTTTCTATCATATCAGCTGAATCTTTCAAATTTGTAATTTTTTTTTTAATTATTTTTTATGTTGAAGCCTCAAATGGAGCTAAACAATAGGATAATTATTTATTATTCAAATTATTGGTCAAAGTATAACTAAGTTGACCAAAATCCTAATTCGAGTGGGACGGAGGGAGTATAATTTACTGAACTTCTTTAAATCTATTCAGAAGCTCAAAATTTGATGGTGGAATTGATTAAGTTAAGTTATGGCAACCGGTGGTGGTGTTGTGAGTGAACGAACTGCATATTTCGGATCATCACATTCTGGATTGATTGTTTTTTTTTTTTTTTTTTTTTATGTTGAAAGCCTCAAAATGTGCTGACCAATAGAAAGGTAGAATGGCGCCAAGTGGTATTATGAGGTAGCGCAATGTGAGAGCATGAAATGTTTCTGCTTTCATATTATATATAGATAGATAGATACAGTTAAAATTTCTATGTTGTGCAATATTTGCCCCCATTGACAAAAAATTATGGCTCCGCCACCGAACAAATGGACGGTATAGTTGTGGCATACTCCCTCTATCCCATTACAAATTACCTATTGTGTCATTTTGAGTGTCTCATTAGAAAGTACCACTTACCTAAAAAGAAAAGATTTCTTCCACTTTCTCTCTCATTTCACTCCACTCACTATTCCCTATCTCACTTTCTCTCTCTGACTCACAACATCTATTTTTCTAACATTTTTTCTTAATACCCATGCAAAAAGCAAATGAGTACTTTGTTATGAAACGGAGAGAGCATCACAACATCTATTTTTCTAAGATTTATTCTTAATACCCGTGCAAAAAGCAAACGAATACTGTACTTTATTATGGGACGGAGGGAGTATGTATGAAAGCCCTATTGACAGCTAAAATCCCTGATCAAAAAGAGCAATAAAGCTTCGACACAGGAAGCCTCGATAGCCAGTAATGGAATTGGATTTGTTCCTCTTAAAGTTGTTTGCTCCTCCTGCACACTTGAGCGATTTGGGATTTCGAACCGCTCCATCCAATGGCTCCGATTAGAGCCACTTCATTGGATTTTGTGTTCGACGGATGAGATTTGTCCGAGCTCGGTAGGACCCACAAAAAATTGAAATCATCTTAGCCGCACAGATGATGAGCTCGCCTATGTGGCCTTGATCGGAGCCATTGGATGGAGTGGTGGAGCTAAAATGGGTGGAGCGGTTCCGGGTCCAGCGATTTGTAACCACGTGACCGTCATTTTAGTATATGCCAAACTCAAACTAAATTAAATTAGTATTAGCCATTAATTAAAAAATTGGAAAAATGTGGCAAAATCTGGTCCAGTAAAACTTAAGTGATCATTTTACAAAAATGGATAGAGTAAACGATAACCTCACTCATTGGTCAAATTAATTTTAAACGGAAAAAATGGTTAATTACAATTTAGAACATGAACTCAATAAGGCAATTCTAAGACAAACGCTCATTATTTTTTTGCCAACTCAGGGCTCGAATTGCATTTTTTTTGGCAGTTAGAAATCATGTTAAGTCCTCATGTACCGTGAATGTCGTGGACGAATTGGTTAACTTGAAGTTTAAGGGGTTTAATGCAAATTTGTGAAAATGAGGGGTGGAAAAAAAAACGGTGTGCACAGATCAGTCAATTGGCCTGAAAAAGAAATGCAATTCTAGCCTTTAAATTGCCTAAAACCCTATATTATTCCGGCCATAAATTTATTGTATTTTTTTTTTTTTAAAAAAAGTGTTCAGTCCGTTTCATATTTATTGTTATTAAAAGTGAATGTACAGTATTGATGAAGAAAATATGTTGGAAAATTAAGTATTGTGAGTGTGTATGAGAGAGAAAATAAGTTACTACTCCCTCCGTCCCAAAATACATGTAGTTTAAGGGTTGAAATTTGTCCCAAAATATTTGTAGTTTTGCTTTTATCTAGACAACTTTGACATTGTTTGTCAAATACTCCCTCCGTCCCACTCGAATTAGGACAAATTTCCTTGGGTGTCCCATTCGAATTAGGACAACTCAAAAATGAAAGTGTTTTATTTAATGGGTCCCACATTCACACTCACAACAAAATTTCACTCATTATTCTCTACCCCACTTTCTCTCTCCTATTTTACTTTTCATACTCACAACACCTAATCCACAAACACTTTTTCCTTAATCCCCGTACCCAATCCAAAAATCCTAATTCGGGTGGGACGGAGGTAGTATACCCTTATTTATGATGGTAGTTGTCATTGTAAAAGCATTTAATTTTCTTGATACTTAAAATATTTCAAGGGTAATTTAGTCCATTAAACATGCATTGATTGCTTTTCTTAATTTGTGTGAAAATTCTAAAACTACAAGTATTTTGGAACGAAGTAATAGATAGTTGTTGTGAGTGAGTAAGATTGAGAAAATTAAATATTTTAGATAAATAGTACTCACTCTGTCCCTAAATGAGTATGCATTTTTTAAAAATCTTTGTCCCATAATAAATGTTTTTTTTTAGTATAACTTTGTCCCTAAATGTTTTTTTTCAAATTTTTTTTCACCGGTCTCTTTATACGTGCAAAACTAAATGTTTGAAAATGAGATTACAATATTATATATGAATCTTTGCCACCAAAGTGTACAAAAAGTTGACATTTTCAGATATCTTTTAAAATAAAATTGGGACACTCATTTAGAAACAAAGGTAGTAATAAATAACATTCAAAATAAAAATAAGTAGCGATAAGTTTGGGAGGGACGGTGGGATTACTTACGGTGGTATTGGTGAGACTCATCCCACAACCGGGAATCCCAAGACAAATTCACAGCCAACCAAGTAAGCAAATGGTTAAATTGCCACGTGTCAATCTCCCATTCAGTCTCTCGGATTTCATTGGATGAGATTACATTCAACCCCTTCCTCTTACAAATCACACACACACAAACACACATTATCTCTCCTCTTCCTCGCTCTCACTGAATTCGAAATCATGGCAGCAGAAATGATGGCATTGCTAAAACCCACCTCAAAATTCGGCTACACCAGGTCATTCCCGGCCGCCACCGGCGCCACCAGATTGCCATCATCACCGTTCACCGTCAGAATGTCATCGACGTCTTCCGTCGCCGCCGCGAAAAAGAAGACCGGCGGAGGAGGAGGAGGGAACAACAAGAAATCGATAAACGAATCGCTGCTGACGCCCAGGTTTTACACGACGGATTTCGAGGAGATGGAGATGCTGTTCAACACGGAGATGAACAAGAACTTGAACGAGGCCGAATTCGAGGCGCTGTTGCAGGAATTCAAGACCGATTACAATCAAACCCATTTTGTCAGGAACAAAGAGTTTAAAGAGGCCGCTGATAATTTGCAGGGACCCCTCCGTCAAATCTTCGTCGAGTTCTTGGAAAGGTCTTGTACGGCTGAATTCTCTGGGTTTCTTCTTTACAAGGAGCTTGGTAGACGCCTTAAGGTACTCCACTACTACTTCCCACCATTTACTCCCTCCGTCCCCAAATGATAGTCTCATTTTTACATTACACTTAACTCAATTGAACTTTGACCATAAATTTGATAGCAATTTTATAATTGCTATTCATAATACTCACTCGGTCCCAAAAATATAGTCTCATTTTGACTTTTTATGGTCAACAAAAATGAACTTTGACCAACTATTGGTGACGAATTAATCATTCTAGTGACATTTTAAAATTTGTAATTGATAAATCAACAATTTTTAAAATTTCATTGTAACATTGACATCAATGTTTGGTCAAAGTTAATTTTATTGACCAGAAAAAGTCAAAATGGGACTATCTAGAGGGAGTACTATAATACTGAATCGATGACAATTTTTAGAATTGCGTAGGAATAGAACTATATTTTCATAAATTTACGGTCAAAGTTTAATTGAGCCGAATAAAGTCAAAGTGAGACGATCTTTCCCGGGACGGAGGGAGTATTTAGTGAAATAAATTGATGGATACTAAGATTGTAGTGCTGAATTATGTAGAATTAGATTGTGCATGCATCGTGAAGCATTGTGCCTTATTTTCATCTATTACGCTTACGTGCTTTAGTTTTAAATTCAGTCATCAGTATAAATTGATTGAATTTCTTTGCCATTTTTTTGGCTTCTTACTCTGTTCCTCGGTACAATGGTCTCGTTTGCTCTTTACTAGTAGTATTCCATTTGAAGTATGATGATATGGTAGGAACTGCTCCAGTTGGTTTAATGTTTCAAGATCAAATGGATCGGCTGTCTCCTTTGTTCATGTTTGGCACGATGCTCTTTTCCACTGCACGTTACTTCCATTTCTGTGCGTGTTATATTTATTCTTGTGGTAAATCTTTTACTATCAGCAAGATTGAAGTTTGTTGGGTCATCTTTTTTCTAGTTATTGTTCAGCATTTAGACATACATGACATCTGTAGGCCAGAGACAAGAATTCATGTGCACAAAGTAAGAGGATGCAAGATTTTTGAAGCTTAAAATGGGACGGAGGGAGTGTTCAAATGGGTACAACGAATAGATAATGTTGTTTGGCTAATCTTTCAAAGCCAGAAAAAGAATGTAACGGAAAGAGTAAATGCATAGAGGAATCTCTACCGCCTACATTAAATAGGAAGACCTTGAGGAAATCAAAATGAAATGTTTACGTGATTGCTGATTGATAAAAAATCATCTATATTGGTCTTTGGTTTTTAACGAGTATTTCATCATCCACACACCCCGTTAAATTTCATTTTTGTAAGAAGGGTATTGTAGCAATGTTAAAGTTGTCCGTTAAATTCCCATATACTCTGGTTGCCTGATTTCTCCCATTAACTTTTGTACTGAACCTAACTTGCTCTGCAGAAAACAAACCCGGTTGTAGCTGAAATCTTCTCCCTCATGTCCAGGGACGAAGCACGTCATGCGGGGTATGCTCCTCTACACCTCTTCCCCTTTATTATACTCCCCCCATCCCAAAAGGTAGTCCCATTTGAGTTTCGATGGTCAACACAAGTGACCCTTGACCAAACATTAATGTCAATTTAATAATCCTAGTGAAATTCTAAATATTGTTATTAATAAGTCATAACGTGATTTATCATCGACAATTTTTAAAATTTCAGTGGGATGATTAGATTGACATTAATGTTTAGTCAAAGTTCAGTTGTGTTGACCACTGAAAATCAAATGACAATCTTTCCAGGACGGAGAGAGTACCAAATTAGCTATGCATCTAAGTTGAATGATTATAGATTTTCCTTGACGACTTTTTACTATGTGTTCACTTCCAGGTTCTTGAACAAGGGTTTGTCTGATTTCAACCTAGCATTAGACCTGGGATTCCTAACAAAAGCAAGGAAATACACGTTTTTCAAGCCTAAGTTCATCTTCTACGCCACATACTTGTCTGAGAAAATCGGGTATTGGAGATACATAACCATTTACAGGCATCTTAAAAACAATCCCGAGTACCAAGTTTACCCTATTTTCAAATACTTTGAGAACTGGTGTCAAGATGAGAATCGACACGGTGATTTCTTCTCCGCACTCATGAAGGCACAGCCACAGTTCCTCAATGATTGGAAGGCCAAGTTGTGGTCCCGCTTCTTCTGCCTATCAGTATTATTCTCTTCTTTTCTTATCAGTCAACTTATTTACGATACGGCCACTGCTTCGTTGCTCTTTTAAGTAGTTTCTTGGAAAGAAATTAGGGTTCTTGGATCTTGTACCTAATGGGAAATTACAATTGTGTCGTGCAGGTGTACGTGACTATGTATCTCAATGATTGCCAAAGGACAGCTTTCTACGAAGGCATTGGGTTAAACACGAAAGAGTTTGACATGCACGTTATCATTGAGGTAAGACTGACTGAATTTGGGGAATGTGCAGTCGAATTTTTACATAGATGAGTTACATTTTACAGTAACATGAGTTACATACAATATGTGTGTTACATTTTATCGGGGAGAGTAAAAATGAGTTACTCCCTCTATCCCTAAATGAATGTACAAATTTCATTTTAATGAAAAAAAAAATAGAAAAAAACATTTAGGGATACTGTATTTTTTTAAAAAGATTCATTTTCAAACAAAATTTTCTTGAAAATGGACATTCATTGAGGAAAGTAACAATAGTTACAATTTATAATAAGATGAATTACATCTAATTTGGACTACTGTGCAGTCCGATTGCATATGCCCCAAATTCAAGCATGACTATATTCTTCTCCTGTGAAGGAAAAATATGATTTGAATTCCTGACGGTTGTTTTTCTTTTTCCCAGACAAACCGAACAACCGCTAGAATTTTCCCAGCTGTACTCGACGTAGAGAACCCAGAATTCAAGAGGAAGTTGGACCGGATGGTGGAGATCAACGAGAAAATACTGGCAATCGGGGAGACGGACGACATTCCTCTAGTGAAGAACTTGAAGAGGATCCCACACATTGCAGCATTAGCTTCAGAACTCCTGGCTGCATATCTCATGAAACCTATTGAATCTGGTTCAGTGGATATAACTGAAATGGATCCACAACTTGTTTATTAAACTTGTAATATTTGTACAAGGCTTTCAAAAACAAACTCTTTTCTACATGTATTTATTGAGTGTAGTGTTGATTTTAATCTTTTGAAAGGAAAACATTGTAATGACTAATGAGGAAAACAATTGTTTTGCCTTGCAATTTTTCACTATATAAAGACCTATTAACATTGTGAACCATCTAATTTGCTTTGCCGCCGTTTTTAGGACCGACCGTGCCTCACCTGCACGCAGGTAGGTACCTACCTGATCGACTCGACACCCCTTCTGCATAGGTACCTATGTAGTGTCGGTCGGGTTTAGCTAACTATCTATGTATTTTATTTTATTTTAGCAGTTTTAGCCATAATACTTTAAATACACATTCACTATCTCCAAAGTAGAGACCTACGGTCGGTGCATATTTCTAGTAATTTCAACCATCATTTGGTTTTTTTTTTTTTTTTTTTCTTTCAATAATGAGTACGTCCCAAAAAAAAAAAAAAAAAAAAAAAAAACAAAGATGTATACACTGGAAAACTGTACATCTTAACAATGGGAAATTAGGGGTATGATACAACAATCTACTTAACATAGTAATGTCCAAGTTTCTTCTATACTAATTTTCTATCAATGGTGAGAGTGGTAAAAGAACACTAACTGGAAATTCAAGAGTGGTAACAGAACACTAACTGGAAATTCCGTTTGAACACGAAGCATGAATTTGAAATCAGTGGGAGATGATCTGCTCTCAGTCGCTTTTATTGGCCATCTTCTTTTTCGCCTTTTCTTCTTTAACAGGCACCGGAACAAGTAGCCTAAATGTCCATACAGCCAATAGTGTTGCCTGTATGGGCGCAAGCCAATATACAAGTACGTGCTCCTTGGTTATGTGGTCCCCGCGAGCATAAGCCCACCCCATCACCTAAAAATTCAAAATCGCTATTAACTCGAATTCTAATACGCAAATTATAGTACTCCCTCCTTCCCGGAAATATAGCACTATTTGACTTTTGATGGTCAACACAAGTGAAATTTGACCAAACAATAATATCAGTCTAATTATCGGAATTCTGAAAAAAAATATTGTTCGTAGATCATTTAATTGATTCATCAATAACATTTTTGAGAATTTTACTGGGATGATAAGATTGACACTAATATTTGGTCAAAGTTCACTCGTGTTGACTAGCAAAAATCAAATGAGACTATCTTTCAAGACCAGAGGAACTATGCAAATTATAATGTTGGTAAACTTTTGTGGCAAACTAAGGTACTCTTACTAAGAATTTCACTAAGATGATTAGATTGCCATTGATATTTGGTCAAACCTCACTTGTGTTGACCATCAAAAGTCAAATGAGACTATCTTTTTAAGGTAATATGCAAATTATAATGCTACTAATCAACTATTATGGTAAGCTAAGGTGTACTCACAGAGGCAGGGTTCATGCATCCACCAGTGAGATCGGAGCCAAGTATATTAAGAGTGATCTTGGAGATGCTTGATATCCAAGTCTTCATGAAAAAATTTCCGGGGATCTTTCTAGAAAGCCCCAATGAGATCATCACGATTGCGAATGTCAAAAGTCCTTCTGTTAGGGCACCATGATGGATCTCTACATTCAGGCGGGGACCACGTCCGATTTCAGGGAACGTCTCAAGGATATGTCTCACCCCAATAATTGATCCAAACACCTGATTATTAAAAAAAAACAGTACAAGGTAAATATGATTAGCATATCAAGATCAAGTACCGCTCAATTAATTTCCTAGAAGTAATCATGAGCAATTTCAGAGATCCTAGTGGATAAAGTTGTTAGTTTATCAACATCTTATATTTTAACTATAAGAGAATACAGAGAGACGGAAAAAAAAAGTTCATCAGAAAATAAAACAAAAGGAAAATGAAGAAAAAAATAATACACAAACGGCTAGAAGAACAAAGCCTTCCAATTGTGCCAAATCTCTAGAAAGAGAAACCCCACAGAAGCAATATTAGTAATGCCAAGAGATGCCAGAAGTACAATGCTTCTGAGAATTTTGTCATTGGTTTTCATCTAAACGCACCAAAAGGCTTTAAACCGCTTTTTCTTTTTTCTTTTTTGAAACCTAAAAAAATTAAAATTGAAAGATACTGAGAATCCAACAATAACTTTATCCTGCTATCTTGTATTGCAACTTAAACAATACACACAGATGCATAATAGGGTGAATGAAATATTTGGAGAGATTCAAAAATTTCCAAATTGCATATTATTGGCTTGAAACACCCAGTTTCAATGGGCATCTAAAGAAAACACGGGAAGAGGCAAAAGGTGTTGCAAATTCTTTGGGCAGTTCTTTACACGCAATTCTATTAGTTTCGAATTTCTTAATTTATTTTCAAGAGCAATGAAGATGCCACCCAGAGTCCTGGGTCTTATTTCAGATCCCAAGAGGTACAGGAAATGACATAAGCTTTGAGGCAAAAGTTTGATGTCAGTGGATTTAATCCCACAGGTTAAACGAACATTTTAGAACAATCTATAACCAACAGCACATGCATAGAGCTTACCATGAAGGAAATATGACTATTACTTTGAAATTTTCAACAACAGAAATTTGATAATGTCGCAGCAATAATGATAAGGATGGAGGAGGTCCAGATGTTTCAAAACCCTGGCACTGCCAGACTCCCCCCCCCCCCCCCAACCTACAGGTGGTCCCAACAAGGCAGAATCCTTAGAAAGTTCAATCAATAGACAAAACTTGAAGTGAAACGAATGCGTGAGCCATTCACGATAGTTTTAAGCTTTGAGAGAGTTGATTACAAGGGGGTCATGAGACCTTAATTTTTTATATGATGAATTTATATACATCCCACTATCGCGAAATGATAATCCCATTTAACATTTTGGTTTGTCCCAAAATCATAGTCGCATCCAAAATTCTTACATAAAATCATTGAACTTCTCAAATCGCCAAACAAGGAAAAAGAGGAAGAGAGGGGAGGATGAAAACCAACCAAGGAAGACGACAGGGTAACCTCATTAAGGATGGTGATGGAAACGAAAATAACTTCTTAAAATATTTTAATAGTCAAATGGAACTATCATCATGGGACGGAGGGAGTATGTACAGTAAGTGAATAAGATAGCAACTGCAAATTCAATCAATGGCCAAACAAAATTAGTTAGTTTTATATCTTGACCATATCCATTATAATTCTGTGATTAAACAGACACATGATATTATATTTGCATACTAATGTACTTCTCTTCCTCTTCAAAACTACTAATGATTGCGATTTTTATAGGCATGAAAACCATAATTATCTTCCTCAAAATACCATGTTAATCTGCATAACATGCCACTCGCTCGCTCCCGCAACCCACTCCCACACACACAAAAAAAAAAAAAAAAAAAAAAACTTTGTCATATAAATAAGTGTCCCATTTCATATCTTGGGAGTTGGGAAGCTTTCCTTAACCGTCTGTCAAACTACACCCATTGGTCCCTACACCGTGCCCCTTTACGGGATCAGTCCCTGTACCAGAAATCACTCAATTTTCACATTGTACTAGTACAGTGGTACTCAACTGTCCTTCTATTACATTCTGTCAAGTTTCAACTGTCATATGTAGTTGATGGGGTGATTTTCATATATATTATCTCCATATTTCCGGTTCATTTTAGTTGACTTTTGATGTAATTTAGACTAGGTTCGATGTGATTTTGAGTTCATTTTGTATTTTGGAATTGTGTGGGAAATCATTGTAATAGGTAGCGAATTTATTAATGTTGTGATATTCCTACATTATCGTGGAGGCTCATTGGTCAAAATCTGGTTATTGGTCAAGATCGGGTCAAAGTCAAGGGTCAACAGCGGTCAAACTAGTCAAGGAAGGGAAGAAAAGAAGAAAAATGAAGAAATATGGCTCCAGGGACTTGGGCGGTCGCCCACTTCATACCTGGGCGGTCGCCCACTTTTGCTTAAAAGAGACTGTCAACTTGGGCGGTCGCCCACTTCAATTCTGGGCGCCTGCCCACTCCTCCGCACAGATTTTCGGGATTCCTCTCCAAAGTGGAATTTTACCCTATTTTCCTTATTTTTTGGCCCTAGTTTCTCTCTAGTATATATATTAGACTTCAGCCACTTTATTTCTTATGCTTTATTCTTAGGTTTTACTTAGTTTTGAAGGTTGTAATCAAGATTGAAGACTTTTCATCAACAAGCGTAATATCCAGGTTTATGATTTCTATTTATTTTCTTGCGATTTATGCTATGGGTACGAGTAGCTAATCATCTTGGTTTGCGGATTGGATGTGATCAATTACATAATCTTTATGCTAGGAGATTTTAATCGTTGTTTTAGTTTAACATAATTGTTTTAATACCGTTTTTGAGTTTCAATCATATTGATAGATATTTTTGGCTCTTTAACTATTCGGGTTTATTTTCTTTCACTTGCGTGGAGAGAGAGACATAGCCATTGTTGTGTTGAATAGTTTGGATCTTGGACCTTGCGGAAGAAGGGAAAAACTAGGTTTTCATGTTCTTCTTTGTGTATTAATTGGACCTTGCGGAAGAATTAATTTACATAGGATAAAAGAATTGCAATCCGGCCACCTAACCGTCCCAATTCTTAAATAAGTGAATGAACCCTAAAATAAAGATTAGTTCTTTCATCATCAAAATAGCATAAAGAGAGTGTAATTGTGATCGCCAATCCGTGAACTGCTTGAATCTTCTTGAGTAAAATCTTTGAGTTATCTTGCTTTTTAATTTAGTTTACTTTCATTGTTTAGTAGTTAATTTAATTTAATCAATCAAAACAAAAACACCCTTGGTTACTTTTACACTAATCAAATACATTTGTTTATCCACAAGTCTCTGTGGTTCGACCCTTACAAACGTACATTGCTACTTCGGTACTTGTATACTTGCAATGTTTTTATTACACGTGGGATTTTTCTCCATCAAGTTTTTTGCGTCGTTGCTGGGGACTTGTTGTAATTTACAAGTTTATTTAATCGGTGTATGTTTGGTAGGCGTTTATTGGATCCCGAGTTGGTCCGTTTGAACAATAATATTGATAGATTTAATAGGGGCATTCCCTCTATTAGTGAGTCTGAATCTGAAGCTTCTGTCACCGAGGCAGAGGTAGTTTTAAGTGAATTAGAAACTTCTTCCACCGAGAGAGAAGAAATTGAAATAGCGATGGCTGACGCTACTGTGAATCAGTATGCAAGGCCTAAGGTAGACACATCTGTGTCTTGCATAGTGCTGACTGACGCAGCAAAAGCCCATGAGGTTAAGGGGCAGTACTTCAATATGTTGCCCAAGTTTCTGGGTCTTCCCGCTGAGGACTCTTTGAACTTTTTGAGAGAATACATGATGACCATTGCAGGGTTTCCTTTGAAAGAGGGGGTGACTGATGAGCAATTGAGACTAAAATGCTTCCCTTTTTCTCTACAAGGGGCGGCTAAAACATGGTTGATGTTGTTACCTCCTAGGAGCATTAGGACTTGGGATGAGTTATATGATACTTTCTTGAGTAAATATTTTCCCCATGCCACTCTTGCTACTTTTAGACAGAAAATTATAGGCTTCATGCAAGAGCAAGGTGAGCCGTTTCATGAGGCTTGGGATAGGTTTAAGATGCTCCAAGTACAATATCCCCATCACAATTTCCCTTTACCATTATTGCATCAGACTTTTTATGGGGGGTTGAATCATGTTGACCAAGCCATGGTTGACAATGCAACGGGTGGTTTTCTAGGATCAAAAACCGTTGCACAAACCCAAGATTTGTTTGAGATGTTGGGGGCTAATTCTCAACAGAAAGGGTCTAGGGGTAAAACAAGGGGAGTATATGAGTTGAGTGGTGTGGATGAATTCACTAGACAGGTGTCCTTGATGAACCAAAATTTGGCGAAATTTAACATTAATATGGCTTCATCAAGTGCTAATGTTGTATCTGATTTTTGTGCTAATTGTGGTCCTAACACTCGTGCTACTAATGTTTGCCAAGTTGTTGCGCAGTGTGATTCTGAACAGGTAAATGCAATGCAAGGTTATCCCCCAAGACAAAATCAAGGTGGTATTTATTCTAACACTTATAATCCGGATTGAAAGTATCATCCGAATCTGTCATGGAGGGGTAACCAAGGGAACCAGTTTCAACAACAAAAACCTCTTTATCCTCCTCCCCCACAAGGGAATCCGGAACAGCAGCCCAAGCAATCCATGGAGGAAATGATGAGGTCAATGCTGCAAGAACAACAACAAATGAGGATGATGATGGAGCAACGAGAGAAGCAGTAGGATGCTGTCAACAAAAAGCCGGAAACCCAAATTGGTCAACTAGCTGAAGGGCAGCAAGGGCATAAACCGGGAACTTTCCCAAGTCAAGGGGAGCAAGCTAAGGCCATCATGACTCTCAGAAATAGCAAACATGTAATTAATGAAGTACATCCTACTCCTTCTAAACCTTCTGAGAACCATGTTGAGGATGTTGTTGATAAGAGTACTAATGGCACGGGGGAAATTCCTTATAATGATTCTTCCACCCCCAAGCCATATGTACCTCATGTACCGTTTCCTGGACGTTTTATGAGAAATAAGTTGGATAAACAGATGTCAGATTTGTATGAGATGTTTTCGAAAGTTAACATTAATCTCCCACTTCTGAATGTGATTAAAAATATTCCGGCTTACACAAAAAAAATCAAAGAATTAAATTCCAGGAAACCGAAGTATGGGAAAGATGAGAAGTTGATTATGGGAAAAAATGCTAGTGCTGTGGTACAACAGAACCTCCCACCTAAACTGAAGGACCCCGGAAGTTTTAATATTTCTATCTCTATGGGGGACTCTAGGAAGGTGAAGGCAATGTTGGACCTTGGTGCTAGCATTAATTTGTTGCCTCATTATATGTATCTTGAGTTGGGTTTACCTGAACTAAAACTCACCACAATGACCTTGCAATTGGCTGACCGATCTATCAAGAGGCCATTGGGAATTGTGGAGGATGTTTTAGTGCAGGTAGCCAATTTGATTATCCCTGTGGATTTTGTGGTGCTTGAAACTGTCAATGGTGTTGGGAATGGTCAGGATTCTCCCATATTGCTTGGGCGTCCATTTATGGCCACTACCAACACTATCATTAATGTGGGTGATGGGACTCTGTCTATGTGTGTGGCTAATGAGAAAATTGAAATATCTGTGTTTGATGTCATGCAAAGTCCCATAGATGATGAGTCTTGAAATTGTGTGGATGTGGTTGAGGACTGTGTGAGTGAAGTTTTATGGCATGAGAGAGACTGTGAGGAGTTAGAGTCTTTGTTGTCAATTGGCGGTGAGAAATCTAGGGATAATGCGGATGTTCAACTGATGGCTGTGGAAAAGGCCGACGAACATCATCCTAGTGATGGCCCGTTTAACCCCCTAGGCCACTTCAATGAGAGGTCGGCGCCTTCTATTGTAGCCCCTCCAGCTCTTGAGCTGAAAACCCTCCCTTCAAACTTAAAGCATGTTTTTCTTGGGGAGGGTGAGACTTTACGAGTAATCATTGCCTCTGATTTGACCCTAGAGCAAGAGGCCAAGTTGATAAAAGTGCTTTGTGAGCACAAGTCGGCCATAGGGTGGTCCTTAGCATTATGATACGATTCATCCGATCTTGCCACATGACATTATGATACGATTCATCTCGGACCCTTTCGGACAAGTGCTCATAATCTAGTCGCATTCCCCTCAAATCATCCCTCAACTCCGTCATCAACGGGTCATGTTCATCATCCTCATACTCCTCGTCTTCATCATCTTGATCCTCCTTATCCATCATAGGATCCGGACCCTGAGATGTACCTACACCCGACGGCCTTCCTCTTCTTAAACTCCCATTTGTTTGCATCGAACCCCTTTCAAGGAACTTTTTATCAATTGCAGTGCCCGGAAACAAATCTCTCGGTACTTGCAACAAGTCAGCCCGAGCTTTCCCAATCAACCCGGTGATCAAAAGAGGGAAGTTGAAATTAGACTTACTCATATTCTGACCGTGTGGTATATCTCATCCCGAATGATCCGTCCAGTATTTATCCTATCCCGAGTCAACACACAGTGCAACCGCTCTTCTCCAGTGGACCTCATTAAAGTGCGAGGTAGGAAGAATTCGTTCACAGATGAACCTATGCAAATATTTCATTTGGGGCTCCAAATTTCTCGCCATCATCACCACCCCACTCTTCAAACCAGTCAAATCCAACACCCCAAAAGTCGGAGCCAGTGGTTGTAATCTGTTCCGGTAGTCCCCCTGCATTTGTCTCACCATAGAGGTATAAGCACATTCACTCCGATCCACACTATCAGACATTTCAAAATAGTCATTAATCACCTTGCTCTCATACGAAATGCTCGAGCCTCGCACATGCGATTCCGCCGTATTACCTAACTCATAAATATTCGCATAAAACTCCTTTACATACTCCGAAACCCCATTCTCAACCGAATGAGCGGCGAGTTTCGCCCACTTGTACCTAGTGAAGATACTATTCAACCCCAAATCTTTCTTTTTAAATTCTTTCTCCACGTTGCATTGCTTCCGAGAATGTTTATTGTAAAATCCCTCCGCTTTTTCCCCCACAAAACGCGATTGATCGAAATTAGGGGCTTAAACAACTTCACGTTGTGGTGCACGACCTCTAGCCATAATTCGCAATTAATCTAAACAACAATTCTTTCCCAGAAAATTTTAACACAAAATAACCCTTACTTGGTCGCCGGAAAGTCGCCGGAGTTTGGCCGGAAATTCGCCGGATATGAGAGGGTTGACCGGAGAAGATGGAGCTCACCCACACGAACACTTTTCCCTTCTATGGCTACCTTGAAATTCCACTTGATAATGCCCAATTTAGCCTTTGTTTGTGTTGTTGATAAAATCCCCAACTCCTTTCAAACTTGAATAGTGATGTTCTTGGGTCTAAATCTTGAGATTTATGGGTGAATAAGGATGGGTATGGCAATTTTGGTGGTTAGGGATGGAGAGGGTGATGATTGGTGAGTGAATTTGTAGAGAGAAGAGGAGGACTCGAAACTTAGAGAGAGAAAGAGGGTAAGGGAGGTTAGGGTTCTTGAGAGAGTGAGAGAGAAGGGATTAATTTGCTTCCAAACCCGTCTGGCAACTAGAATCCGACAAGTGGGCGGCCGCCCAAGAATGGAGTGCACGACCGCCCAGAAGGTCAGTCTCTTTTCCCCTTTTTTTATTTTTTATGCGCGACCGCCCAGAAACTCCATGCGCGCCCGCCCAAGTCGACAGACTGTGGCCCTCTTTTTTCAACCCAAGTGGGCGACTGCCCAGAAACAAAATGGGCGACCGCCCAAGATGCTGCTGCTTAATTTTTTTTATTTTTTTATTATTTTTTTCCTAACATTTTTGCTTAACTAGCCACCTCAAAAACTACATTGGTTGGGTTCAAAATGCTACACATCACCACAAACAAACAAACAAGCATAATATCCTTTATGATTACTAAAAATGACTCAAAAAAGAAAAAAAAATGGAGGGTGACACTATTTACGATCCCCTATAAACCCACAAACTCAGAGAGATCCATGAAGGATGACACGGACTAATTTTTTTACCGCACTTTCGTTGCCTACGTTCCCCCTAGGACAATAAGGGACTCAGATCACCGTAGTTCGAACCGACCCAGAAATAAAAGACACGAAAGCAATAATACAGTAGTTAATATCACGATTTTTTACTGTTCCACGAAAAGGGTATTTGCTTCTTTTGCTCAAGTTGCATGCCTATCACGCAAGGTCCCAGCTTGTGCCTCACTACATGATCGGCCTTATCACCCATCTAACAATATTGAGAACGGAAGATATCACTTGAATCCTAAAAACTTTGTTACTTGTACACCTAAAAGACCTTCCTTTAGTATGAACACAAAACAGCCTAGGGGGTTACTTAAACCAAGTTAATATTTGACAATTATAAAATACGGTAGTCAACATTCACAAACTCACCGCGACTTTCTTTTATAGTCCACAAAGTCTCCAAATTTGTAAAGGACGGCTTATGCTATAATTTTTAAGTGTCTTTAAAGAGTGGGAAGTGGCTGGTTAATTATTCAGGATAGAATAGGCTTTGGCAATATAAGAAAGAAGGACAAAATCACTATTCTTTCTGGAGATCTCCAAATGTATAACAATGTGCTAAATGCATGTACAAGTAAGAGGTACAAGAGAACTTTTTAATCAAATGATTGCACTATGAATTTCGAATTTTCAAATTAACTGAAGAAAAAAAAAACCTATGATGCTTGGACTCTAGTAAGAGTATCTGACACGGGTACGGATACGAGTGTCAGATCCTGAAAATGTCAAAATCAAGGACTCGGCGATACGTTTTAGGAGGATCCGAAATTTGGATTTGGACCTGGTATATAACAACATAGTAGATCAAGAATGGTGTTTCACTTACTTGTTACTTCAATAAATTTACACTAGGATTGTTTCTTACTTCAAAATACAGTAGAAACAATTTCAAAGCAATGTTCTTTTGGGTTCTTTTGATCCCCCTTGGAGCTATAACTATGAGTAACGGTAGATGCTCATTCTCATCAGCATTCAGCTATATACACTTTCAAATTCAAACTGATTCCAAAGTCAATTTAATATTTACCAAGTCTACCCAATTCAAGTAAAATATCACTGCTCCCTCCAGGCCTATCGAATCACGAAATGAATTACTTCCTCCGTCCCAAACTAATGGTTACTTATTTCCGTTTTGAGCGCACCATACTAATAGTCAAGGTTCTAAAAAGCGCTAGGCGGGGTCTAGACGGAACTTAGGCGGGGCCGAGAATTCAGAAATAGTTATAATATCCTAGGCGGAACTTAGGCATTTCATGAACGCCTAGCGCCTAGACGGATGCTTTTAGAACACTGCTAATAGTTACTTACCAAAAATGTTCAATTTTCTATCCCGTACCCACTCACAACAACTATCCACTATCTCATTTTTTCTCTCCTACCCGCTCACAACACCTACTTTTTCAACATATTTTCTTAATATCCGTGCATTCAATTTTAATAACCATTAGTTTGGGACGGAGGAAGTAAACAAAGATAAAATCAAAAACTCATTCCAACCACAGAACTATTCAATTAAGGAACCCAAATCCATACTCTTAATTCTCCAAAAAAAAAAAAAAAAAAAAAGTCAAATTTGGCAGGTAAATGCAAAACAAATCATACTTATAACAAAGAGGTGAGATGATTAAAACCTGAGCAGGAATTCTGATACCAACGGTGAATAGGAACTTGGAGAAATCGCCGGAGAGAGCGTCGGACAAGACGGTGAGGGGATTGTAGGTCCCACCTTTGGTGAACTTAGAGATGAAAGCAAAGAAGAACATATTGAGAATGGAGAAACAAATCTTGACGAATTCAGCTTGGGGACTTCCATAAACGAAACCCAAAACGTTGAAAACCAAGATCTTGATGAGGACGCTGGACCATACCCACATGAAAGACATGACCGTGTCCCATAAAATCAGCCCCATTTCAGCCATTATTGATGGATTGATTGAGCTCGGAAATTGCTGAATTGGGGGATTTTTTGATGGAAAATCTGAGCTAGTTTTTGTGTAAAATATGAAGTTTGAAGAATTATTTGAAATGTAGATGTGTGTATTGTTACATGTTTTGTTGTTGGAGAGGAATCTTAGGAGGCGGGTGTGGGGCCTACTGTGCGTTTCTCAGAAAGAGAGAGGGAGAGGAGGGGAAGGAGAAGGAGGGTTGACTGGTGGGAAATTAGTCAAACCCGCCTAAGACCATGTACAAATGGTTTCACAATAAATTTCCATTCAACACCCACTTTATCACTCCATATCAGCTTCTCTCTCTTCCAACTCATTCATTCAACACTCATTCAACAAAACACCCTACAATGGTTTGTTTAATCCCCCATTCAACAATTTTCCCATTCATCATCCTATACCCCACTACTTTAATTTTATTTTATATTTTTTATTTTTATGATAATAATAATAATAATAATAATTTAAAAAAAACGAAAAACTTAATAAAAAAAATTTCGATCACGCATTTAATAAAAATAAACAAAAAACGAAAAATAATAATAAAAAAATTAATAATAAAAATTCTGAGAAATGACTATAATTATTATTAAAACAAAAAAATTACATTAAGCTTAATTCGCGACACATTTAATGAAATACAAATAATGAAATACAAATTAATAATAAAAATTCTATCACGCATTTCCGAACTTTGCCCATATGTGCTTGATTACATCCGCCTGCAATTCGTGATGACCTGTTGGATCGCGCATTTCTGATCTAGCACGCACATGATTTGCAAATGCAGGTAGTACCTCACTCGAGAATGGTTGTTGTGTACTAGACCCACTTGCCTCGGATTGATAGTCGGTCCAATTCTGAGAATACGTATCTCGTTCATCCTTAACAATCATATTATGTAATATGATACATGACCTCATGATAATAGCCAAGTCGTTTATCTCCCACATTCGAGCTGGCTCTCGAATGATTTTAAATCGAGCTTGGAGCACTCCAAATGCCCGTTCTATATCCTTCCGACATCCCTCCTGAAATTTTGCAAATAGCTTATCTTCTTCACTTTGAGGAAGTCTAACTGATTTGACGAAAGTTGGGTACGAAGGGTAGATACCGTCAGCAAGATAGTAGGCCATATTATACGGATGTTGATTCACAAAGAAGTTGACTCGTGGAGTCTTTCCTTGTTCAACATCATCGAACACTGGCGATCGATCCAGAACATTTATATCGTTCAGTGTGCCCGGACATCCGAAAAAGGCATGCCAGATCCATAAATCATGAGAGGCGACGGCTTCAAGAATAACCGTAGTGGTCCCCTTATCACCCCTAGTAAATTGACCTTCCCAAGCCGTAGGACAATTTTTCCATTCCCAGTGCATGCAATCAATACTCCCGATCATACCTGGAAACCCCCGCATCTCACTAACATGAAATATTCTTTGCAAGTCATCTTCGTTTGGGGCTCTCAAGTACTCTGCCTCGTACAATTGAATGATTCCATTGAAAAATCTGCGTAACGTCTCCAATGCCGTAGTACCTCCGATTTTGATGTATTCATCAATAGCATCGGCCGATGTACCATATGCTAACATTCGCATGGCTGTGGTACATTTTGCTAACGGAGATATGCCTTCTTTGCCGGTAGCATCGAATCTTTGGGTGAAGTAGTTGTCATGGCTTGAAAGGTCGCCGACGATTCGAAGGAATACATGTTCCCGCATCCGATATCGTCTGCGAAAAAATTCTTTGTAAAGAGCATTTTCGGAAAAGTAGTCGTTAACCAGGCTTTGGTTTGCCCAAGCGTGATCTCTTTTGAAGTATCTTCTCGTACGAGGTTGATCGTCTAATATTTTTTTTCGACGCTCTGTAAAGTGGTTGACTATATACCTATCCTCCAAATCAGATTGCCTTTTGTAGGCTTCGATATCAAAAGGAAATTCAAATGGATCCATTGAAATTTGGAAAAAGGAGAAATAGAGAGTGTTTAATTTATGAAGAAAGAAAGAAGTGAATGGTTGATGTAGGAAGAAAGAAGGAAGAGCGTATCATTTATTGAGAAATTGAGTTAATCAGGACAATTTTGCCAGCTTTAAACTATTTTCTTTTGCCAGCTTTAAACTTGAGAACGTGGGGTTAACCAAGACAATTTTGCAAATAACATTTTTGTCCTCATAACTTCCATGATAATACTATTTGGCCCTTATAGATTACTATTTGACATAAAATTAGAAAACAAACATTAAAGCAGAAAATTAACTGCCAAATAGATTTAATTAAAAGAAAAGGCTAGTACATCATTACATAAAACTGACATAAAATTATAAACAAACATTAAAGCCAAAAATTAATTGCCAAATAACTCTTCACCCAACATTTTAAAAAGCTGTTTGCTCCGATCATCGAGATGCTCCTTCTCATTTAACTTCATCCACATTTTCATTTTTTTAGCTTGAGTCTTGTCTTTCTGAACTTTGATAGACTCCTCATGTTGTGTAGCTATCTGACTCAATCGTTCCAACTCTTTCTCTTTGTATTGTTTGAATGCTGCCCAGTCTTCGTTTACCGATTCTAATCCTACTGCCTTATCTTTTTTTTCCCTTTTTCTTAGATGCCTCCCTTCCCATAGGACGAGGAATGGATACAACCGAATTTGAATCAACGCCATCACTTTCGCGTCCTCTCTTAGATCCACTGCTTCCAGATCCCGTATTTCCTCCTACCTGACTTGCAAAACGTGGTTCATCTCGGATAGCATGCCACTCATCCATCAAAGTAAAATTGGCATTGTGATCGGATTTATAGATTTCATGCGCTTTTGCCAATACATCGGCCTCCGACCACCCGCTTGCTTGCGTACGTTTAGCTTTATCGTAAGCACCTATCCATTTATTCAATATTTTGCTTACATAGGAATGGCGATTTCTGCAGGCAGTTCCATCACGAGGAGAGTCAAATAAGTAATGCTCATTACAGTATTCCGCAATTTGACCCCAATACGCGTCGCCTTTCTGATTTCTTCCGATGATACTGTTTGTTCCGAATTTAATCCACCCACTAAGTAGGACTAAATTTTGAGGGGTAGTCCATTTGCCGCTTTTTTTGCGAGGAGCGGCTGAACCCTCACTAGCTGCATTGGCTATACCCTCTACAATTTCAGTAGCTTCGTTAGGACCGCTCATACTACCCATACCAATTTGAGTTGAAAATTCTGGAAATTGTGATGATTCATTTCCAGATATATTTTCATTTCTCATCATTGGCATATAACGATATTGATTATAAGGGGGTGGTTGCATTGGTATCCCATAATATGTATTCCAATTTTGGATAGGTGAAGGCATGAAATTTGGTGGAAAACCAGGATTTGGAAAATGTTGAGGACGTGGTTGGTTGAAAGATGGATTTTCGTACTGAAAATTGTTAGGATTGTTGTAGGGAAAAGGAGGATTACTTGAATTTTGAGTGTTGGAAAGATTATTATTGGGATCCATTTCAAGAAGAAGATGGTTTTTTTTTGTGTTGGAATACTATGAAACTCATGTCAATTTATAGGGAAAAAAATTTCTGGATTTTTGGTGAAAAAAAAAAAAAGGGTCAAATAATTGAGCTGCGAAAATTGGGATAAAAAGTAAAAAAAAAAAATATGGCCAGCCAATCACTCGCCAACACGTGGCGGAACCAGGAAAAAAAAAAAAAAAAAGGGCCGCCGCCTGGATTGACGCGCCTCACTCGCGCGTGTGGTGCACGCGCCCATGTCGGCCCAATTCAAGGGCGCCGTGTGCCTGTTTCTCCCGACAGCCTCTGCAATTCACGGTGTGAATTTATTCAACCAAATTGCATTTCCCTCCCCATTAAACGAACCATTGGAAGGATTAAACCATTCTTTTTGTGTGAATCTCCATTCAACACCCTCAACTTTCCCCCATTGTAGATGGTCTAATACTAATACTATGAGTCTATGAGCGAGGATATATTATCAATTTTTTCTTACTTAAATTATTTGGTATACTTACAAATTTAGTTTAAAAAAGGTAAAATTGCGTAAAAAATCATCCAACTATAGTCCAACCGTGGATTTCATAACTAAACTATTTTTCTGTTGCATGGGAGATCACTCAAGCTAACGACATCCATTTTTTATCGTTAAGTTGTTATGTGCATTGCACGTGACAAGATTTGAAAGGGTAAAATAGGAAAATTACCCCATATACTCCCTAACTTGAGTTAAATACTTTAAAGATCCCTAAATTTTGAAAATTGTCTAATGGTCTACAATTTTATTTTTATTTTACTTTTTAATGTTTTTTTTTCAATATGGAGTGAACATAATTAACTTAGATATCTTTTTAATATTTAAAAAATTGAAATCCATTTTCAAGAAACGTCACCACCTAACCACTACCATCGTCTAACATCCACCACAACAACCAATACCACCACCGTCAACCACCATGGCCACAACAACACCAGGAGCACTACTAACTGCCACTGTTAACGAAAATTTCGATCTCCAGTTTGATGATTTTTGGTGCAATTTTGCCTATTTTTTATTTTTTAAAGAATTTAGTTAAAATGTTAAATGCTAATGTTATATTTTTATAAGCACAAAAATTTTACTAGATAATGTTAGTTAATATTTTTAGTTTTAAATAAAAGCGCTTCTTTGAATAATAAAAGGTCAATGTTAACATTACACAGGGTCAAAGTTAAAATTATAAATCGATGATGTTGATATAATAAACTGAAACTTTAGTTGGTGGTAGATCTGTCTAAATAATTATAAGTGTCTTACGTTAAATATGATTATTAAGCCCTTATTGTTTAAAAATATACACAAAATATGGAGGAAATTATGAGAGCCCTTAATATTTAACAATTTATATTTAAAAGTATACACAAAATATATGTGTCTTTAATATTGTTACTTTAAATTGAGCTAGTTCTGCAAAGGACAAGTAGCGGGAAAATGGGGGCCTTTTGAAATTTGAGCTATGTGTTATTGGGTTGTTTGCACATGTTCATAGTCAAGTTTAAACCGGTGATCATCTACTTGATTGATTTATGACCAAATTCATTTAACAAATCAATCACCCTAATAATTTTTTTTTAAATAGTTCCGAATAGCGCATTTAATTATGTACATTGGCGTATCCAGTATTTAGACTTAGGATGTGCAACCTTTAATGCAATAAAAAAAATTGCAAATTATTAGGCTGAGCAACTCTGTATTAGTGTTATCAAAACATTCAGAACAACTCTGAAAGTTGAAAATCTATCACCACCAGTGGCGGCCCAAGAATCACACTAAGTAGGTGCCAAGATTTTTTTTTAATTAATCATAAAATTTAAATTAATATTTCACAAACAAATTCAACATAAAAATGAAGAACAATTACAAAACACAAGTTTTGTAAAAACATTTGCTAATTTCTAACCCTTTGTTTTATTCTTAGTACTAGAAACTATTAACCTTATGTCATGAAAAAAATAAAGCAAATAAGCAAGACTTTCTTGATAATGTCCACGCCATAAGGAGGTGAGGAGAGAGATCGAACCCTAGCGCTCATCGAGGGTGAGGCTTGGCTTTACCACTGGGCCACTCCTTTGGGGACTATATGAAACTTTTTTAAGAAACAATAAATGATCGAAAAAATGAATAGTAAATAAATATTACTTACTCCCTCTGTCACGCCCGAAATAGGATTTTGGTAGCTTTTTTCATACTTTGACCATGTAATTTAAATATGAAATAATTATCCTAATATAAACGTAAAAAGTGGTTATTGAGAGTATTATTAATTGTGAAACAATAACAATTTTTAGATTTTTATTTGGATTATTATATTTTCTTCCAAAGACTTGGTCAAAGTAAAGTCAAGTTTACCAAAATCTTATTTCGGGCGGGACGGAGGGAGTATATAAGTTAAAGTCAAGGCCGGTGATTAGCCTGTGCAAGAGATTCTCTTGCACAGGGCCTCAAAATTTAGCGGGCCTCCATTTTTTTATTTTATTTTATTTTTAATCCTAGCAACCAATGCACTACTAGTTCTATTTTAAAATGATGTTTTATTTTCTTAAAATATTAATCTCTGCGTCCCAAAATAATCTTTACATTTGACTATTCTTACATTTTAAGTATATGAACACTTGATTCACTATCCTTGTTGTGTTTATGCGGATTTAAGCCTAAATTGTAGAAATGAGAAGAACTTTTTAGGACAATGAAAAATGGCAAACGAGAAAATCATTTCGGGACAGAGGGAGTAATACGAAATAACTTTAGTAGTAGTTTAGTTTACTTAATTATTCAAATAAAAATATACAATTTGTTATTAATGTACTATTATGAACTATCAATAACAAATTTATATTTTTGTTCGGACACTTAAATTAAATTAAAATTATTGTTCAAAGCTTTTTCGTACTAATATAATAAATGTGAAAACATCATTTTGAGATTGAGGGAGTATGTAAAGTGTTGCTTCACTCACTTCTTGAATCAGAGATGAAATCCTGTGAATATTTTGAAGCTCGAACAATCAAACGCGGGTAAAGCTCCGGCGACTTTATAACTTTCTTTACAATCAACATCCCGCCGGATTTAATTGCTATATAAAAATTATTATAAATATTTTGTGTAATTTTTTATATATTAAGGGCCCAATATTCACATATAGCACAGGGCCTCTATAATAATTGAGACGGTCCTGGTTAAAGTGATAGTCAAAAGAATTCATGTACTATAATTTTAATTTTTATTTTGGAAAAAGACCATTTATAATAATTCATAATAAAGGCAAAACGTTAATTTGAACAAAATCTATTTATAATAATTAAAAAGATGATCATTAAAAATTTAAGCTGACAAATAAAGTAAAAAATGAATGAAGTGCGTACTAAACAAACATGCACATGAGTAAACTGTTTTTATGCCCCTCGTACTATGGCCCCAACATCAATTTGACACTCGTACTATTGAAACAACAAATGTATGATGCGTACTATTGTTTTATTAGCAAAATTATCCAATTTACTATTCAGTTGTTGAATTTTTTTAACGAACATTATTTTTTTAACGGGCATTAATTTATTTTAACAAAGATTAATAACTTAATGGAAATTTTTGAGGGAAAATTGAAAACTCATCTTAACAAAACTAACTTTTGTTATCTCCATCATCTTCCCAAACCCAACATCCACCCCACCCTTTCCCAGCCCAACACCGCCACCACCGCCCCCCATCACCACCGCCACAAACCATCACAATCAGTCACCACTCCACCTAACCAACTCCACCATTTTCAATTCGCCATTCACCCAACACAACAATCATATGCATTTTACTAGAGAATTTACTAGTAGCAATTAACCTGCTTTTATGCAATACCTTCAAAATGAGACAGGTAGAAAAATCGGTCAGATCTGAGGCGGTAGGCGACCGGATCTGAAGTGTTTCGAGTGCAGAGAGAAAAATCTCGGAGAACAGAGATGATGGCGATCTGAACAGTCGGAGAAAATAGAGATCTAGCCGAAAAAGAGAGAGATCTGGCCGTTCTCCGGAGAAAAACAAAAACGACGGTCGATCTAGAGAAAAAGTAGATCGGAGTTGTGTGTGCGATGTGGCTATGGTCGGAGAGAGTGCCGGAGATGGAGAAGATGCCTGAGGTGATGGTTTGGATGACGACAGTGCAAGGACGGGTACGATCGCCGGATCTGGACAACAGTCGGCGACTGGAGGAGATCTGCAAGGTCGCCGGGGTTAGGGGAGTGGTGGTGTCGCCGGAGGTGGGGAGGGGTTGCCGGAAGTGGGGGTGTCGCCGGAGGTGGGGAGGGGTTGCCGGAAGTGGGGAAGGTAAAGAGAGAAAGTGTGTGTGCGTTGTGTGTCGTGGGAGGGAGGGGAGGGTGGGTTTTGTTTGGGTCTTAGGGGTAGTTATGTCCTTTAGGTAAATTAAAATTGTGTTAAATTATTAACATCCGTTAAAATAAATTAATGCTCGTTAGAAAAAATAACGTGTGTTAGAAAAAGTTAACGACTGAATAAAAAGTTGGTTAATTTTGCTAATAAAACAATAGTACGCATCATACATTTGTTATTTCAATAGTACGAGTGTCAAATTGATATTGGGGCCATAGTATGAGGGGCATAAAAGCAGTTTACTCACATGCACATTCATGTGTACTTGTGCAAATGTTTGTACTCAATACACTAGTTTCTAGAAGTAAGCGGCACATATACTTGAATTTAAAAACGAGGCATTTTTTGAAGTGAAACTTATAATCAGTTATCTCTTGTAGTATTAGAGCATCATAATGACGTCATAAATAAGAAAAATACTCCCTCCGTCCCAAATTAATGTTTTTACTTTGACTTTGTACGGAGATTAAGAAAAAATGTTGTTAGTATGAAAAGTAAAGTATGAGAGAAAGTGGGTAGGGAGTTTTTGTTGTGAGAATGACAAGTGGGTCCCATTTTCTATTTTAGATAATAAAGTAAAGTAAAAACCTTAAATTGAGACAGACAAAAAAGGAAAGTAAAAACTTTAAAGCGGGACAGACGGGACAGAGGTAGTACATAGTTGTTGAATTATTAATTGGCACACAAAAACAATACTCCCTCCGTCCCATTTGAAGCTTCACTATTTTGATGATGGCACACAAATTAAGGAAAGTGATAGTGTAAGAAGGGTTGTGAGAGGGAAGAAGTTAGTGGGTATGACAAATGAGGCCTACAATTTAAATATGTGAGAAGGGAAAGTTAGTGGGTATGACAAGTGGGCCCCGTAATATAAGTATATGAGAGGAAGAAGTAAGTGAGTATGACAAGTGGGGCATACATTTTTTTTACTTTTTTAAGAAATGATGAAGTTTTTAACGGAATACCCATTTGGATAAAAGATGAAGCTTCAAATCCAAATGGGACAGAGGGAGTACATAAAATTCTTTCTCTCCAAATCCTATTCAATGGGTTTTCAGAAACTATCACCCATCCCAAGTGGCCGCCACAAGGCCATATAAAACGGTGGAAGTGAACTTGCTTTCTCAAAAATTGTGTGTGACCTAGTAGTTAAAGTGTTGGAAATTTAACTAAATGGTTATTCGAGTCGTATGTTAGACCATCTCCAATCCAAACAGTTTAGAGTTTGCTTCAAATCTTATACTCCATCCGTCCCAAAACACTTTACACTTATTTTTGTTTTGGGTGTCTCATTGGTGAGTCTCATTTCTTAAAATGTTCAAAATTTATTGTTTTTCTATTCTCTCTACCCCACTTGTCATACTCACACACTTAGTTTTGGGCCCCACTTATAAATCTCACTCAACTTATCATACTCACAACTTCTTTCTCACTTACAATACTTTTGAATATATACACTCATTCCTTAATTCCCGTGCATCCTCAAAAGTGTGCAAGATGTTTTGGGACGGAGGGATTACTAAATAAGAATATGATAAAAATATTCATTATTGTTTCACATATATAAATAATAGTAGGTTATATAATTTTATATTGTAAAATATTTTCATATATATCAAAAAGAAAAACAAAAAAGGGATATTTAAAAATAAAAAGAAGATGAAAAACGGGATAGCGCAACACTATCCCTTGCACCAAATTTGAAGCAATAATAAAGTTGCTCTATTTATTAATAGAGCAATGTTTAGAGTTCCGTTGGAGTAAAACAATACTCTATTTTTAGATAACATATTAGTAGCAAAATACGCCCCGTGATATATCCCTTACACGAGTTGCCTCAAATTCAATTACTAATAAATCGAATGACACAATTTTCTGAATAGCTCCGCCCTTTACATAGCACATCATAATACAAAAACAAACATATTATCACAAATGTCAAAACAATGATCTCTAACAAGCTATTATTATGGAACTGCACACAAAACAAACACACACCAAAATGATAGACAAGAGGATTGCAGTCAACTTTACCATATACATCTTCTATGTTCCAAGAACCTTGACTACGTAACTCGTTTCAGCGCACACCAAAAACATTATACGTGGGGTCGAGGGAACGACGGGCTTAATTTATGAACATCATTTTGAGACGGATGGCGATTTGTCCCCAAGTTCAAAGAATTTCATCAAGGCCACATACACACAACTGGGTCGTCTTCCCAAAATGTTGACTTGTCAACGCTTTCTAGAATGTTCTACCATGGTGACTATCAGAACAAACCTAACTCGAATGATCAATTTCCTTCCCGTGATCTTCTTCACGGACGTGCCTTTTTAACCGTCTTAACCAAATATCATAATCAATAGGATAAGGCGTTCCACATAGACTGTCAGCGTAATCAGCAAATGCTTTCAATACAGCAGATATGTTCCCAAGCTCTTGCTGAATCAACCTCTTTGACCAAGAAGTTTCTCTCCAATGTAGGGCCCCTTCAACAGAATCCAAATCGGGTACGGACCCACCAGACGAAAAATAAAGCAAATAAACAAGACTTTCTGCATCTGAAGCTGAACACAACTTCCCTTCTTGAAGAGCATATGTAGATGAGTAATGAAGATTCATAGCGGGCCGGTCTCTCTCTTCTAAAACAGCATGGCCCCACCCTATGAGAACAAAATAAGGCTGATTTCTACCAAAATTTACGTAAATAACATTCTCGGGTCTGATATCTCCGTGCTTGATTCCAACAGAAGCAGCCGCTGAAAGAGCAGATAAGCAATCAAGGCAACACTTAAGAGCTTCGTTTGGACCAAATTGCCCTTGTCGTGCCATGTCAGCAACTGTCTTCCCAACTGGGGAAGTCACAAGAATTGGGGTCCCACACCATGGATGGTTACAGTTTCCACCTGAAGTTGGTCTCTTGCATTGACCAGGATGAACTATCCTACCCGATGCACTCAGTTCGGGTAAATACTTGCTAAATAAACCATTTTGTTTCATGATTGTCAATACTTTAGTCTGCCTTTGAACTTGATACCATAACTTCATATCTTCCCACGCTGATTCCAGTTGAGACGGATGTGAGCCAACATATAAAAACAGAGCCTTTCCACGATCTTCAATGGATGAAGCAATATAATATGGTGTTTCCCCATCACTCAAAACTTCATCAATGTGATAACTTTTTTGGGAATTTGAATCCTCCAACCACAAGACGGACCCTACTTCTAATTTCAATGACTTGTCTGACTCCACATTTAGAGACTCCTCCTGGATTTCAACTATTTCAGGGGAAGCACTTTTCTGCTGGAAGCGAAAAAGACCATTTCCGTTCATTCTAAGTTCACCCAACTGCTTTTCGGCTCTTCTTGATTGAAGACGAGAGCTATGATCAGCAGCTAGATCTTCAACAGAATTCTGAGGTAATCCAGCATACTGAATCATTGAATGGAACGTTGCATAAAGTACCTGTAAAGCACCAATATCACCCCAATTGGCATTTCCAAGCTTGTTCCAGATCCTATCAACTGGAGAGAGTGCAATTCGTGAATGATTCCGTATCCATTCCGAAGCACAATGATACACATTGTTAACATCAAGCTCGAGTTTGCCCAAATCTCCTTCAACTTTCACAACACCGCCATATTGGGAATCAACAAGAATAACAAAAACGGAATTTAGACTGTCGGGAATATTTGATCTACTGAGACTTCTTGACAACAATATACGGAGGGCATAGAATAGGGCTTCGCCTAAAAGAGATAGAGAAGGATTACTGTCACTTTCTTTTGCTAGGATTCCAATATCAGGCCTTAGAAGAGCCAATTCAATAATATCATCCCACTTCGCATGTGGATGTCTAGGGTTTTTCAGCAATACCGCTGTACCACAAAGACCTTCAAGTTTCCCATTGGCAATAGCTTTTTCGGCTTGGTAGAATTTCAAGTTAGCATCATATAGACAGGAAACAAAGTATGGCATTGGCTCATCCTGAGTCCAAAAAGCCTCCCACAAGGCTTTTACACTAGCATGAAGAAAATCCTCAATAGCAAGATACGCAGTCCCTTCCAAAGAACTAGATGTTGAAGCATAAACAGCATTGGGCATACGAATTAGCTGCTGAAAGGAAACTCCTTCTAATGCATAATCAAATTTTTGAAGATCTATCAATTCGAAAGGAACATCAAAAGTAGGTATTTTAGAGGCGGATTTTTCTGATAGTTCGTCGTACCAATCTTCAAGGTGGGTTGTCAAGGTTGCACTGTCTATAAATCTGCGGAGGAACTCCTTGCAATTCCTTGATCTATTACCAGAGGAAATACTGGATTTTCTTGTCCCTGACCCTACTGATTCTTGGTCCGGGGACACACCTACATATAATGCATGCAAGAAAGATGGTTAGGGGCATATAATTTTGATGTGGTAGGTAGTCAAAAGGCAGATAACACCTATGATCCCCTTAGTCAAAAGCCTAGAGTTGCAAAAGAAAATCAACACACTAGGCAATCTACCCGTTTGATATCAACGGCAACAATGTTTAAGACTAAAAGAATTGAGATCTGGCAAGAAGAAAAATAACACAGCAAACAAACCTTGACACGACACTTACCAGATCAAAATATACATATACATATATATATATATATATATATACATATGTATATATACATATACATATATATATATATATATATATATATACATATATATATATATATATATATATATGAGAACCATTTAAAGTGAGAACCGTGAGAACCAAGCATAACCGTTTGATTAAATACAAAATCAAGGGTCCAGATTATAGATACAGTGGATACACTTGGATACTGTAGCTAATTTTTAAAATACACTTGGATACATTAGTCATTCAAGCTACTGTATTCAAGTGCAATTTTAAAAAACACTTGGATACAGTAGTTATTTAGCTACTGTATCCAAGTGCAATATAAAAATTTAGGTACTATATCCAAGTGTATCTACTGTATCTATAATCTGGACCCTTGATTTTGATTCTAATCTAATGGTTATGCTTGGTTCTCACGGTTCTCACACAATTGTAGTTCTCATTTGAGCACCTACCTATATATATATATATATATATATATAAGCTCCAAGAGAAGTTCTACAACACAAATGTACATCCAAAAGATTGAAGAGCTCAACTGTCAAGCTTGACAGTCAAGACCACAAAAGTGCATCATAAAGACAAGCAAGATCATCCATAGAGGCTTCACATAACTGCTAAAAGTTGAACAAGAAACAAAGCCAAACAGCCTTTGTAGTGTTCCAAAGAAGATCCTCAAGTAGAAAGCCTATTTCGAAGAGAAAATCGAGAGGTTCTTAACAATTCTAGTATTTCATTAGGGAATACTCCCTCCGTCCCATTGGAAAGTTCCCATTTCCTTTTAGGAACGGGAATCAAGGAAAAGTGTTATTAAAGCAGGTGTTGTGAGTATGAAGGAGAGAGAAAGTGGGGTAGTGAACAGTACGTGGATAGTTGTTGTGAGTATGGAAAGTGGGTCCCACTAATAAATACTCCCTCCGTCTCATTTTAATGTTCAAAAAAATTGAGCACAAGGATTAAGGTGAGAGATGTTTTTATTGTAAAATATTAGAAGTGGGGTAGGGTGTGGTGAGTATAAAAAGTGGGTAGGAGAGGAAAGTGGGGTAGGAAATAGTTAGTGGATAGTTGTTAATTTAGGGCTGTAAACGAGCCGAGCCGAGCTTTCGGGTGTCGAGCTCGAGCTCGTTTAAAACTTATCGAGCTCGAGCCCACTTGCTTGTTCGAGCTCGAGTCGAATCGAGCTCGCGAGCTGCTCGCGAACAACTCGAGTCGATATCGAACTCGAGTTTTAACGAGCCGAGCTTAGACATTTTTTAACAAAAATATGGTCTTAACGAGCTTATCGAGCTTAATTCGAGCTTATCGAGCCGTTCGAAAACAAAAATTCAATTTTAATGCTTATCGAGCCGAACTCGAGCTTTTAACGAGCTAAACGAGCCGAACACGGTCGGCTCGATAACAAAAACGAGCTTAACAATCGGTTCGAGCTCGACTCGAGCTACACCTCGAGCTCACTCGAGCTCGAGCTTTCACAAGCCGAGCTCGAGCCAGCTCGGTTCGTATAACAGCCCTAGTTGTTATGAATATGATGTGTGGGGCTCATTGAATAAAGAAGTGTTAAAAACGTTCCTTTTTAGCTTTTTGAAGTATAAGTTGGGACACCCGAAAGGGAAGTTTTTGAAGTATAAAATGGGACGGAGGGAGTAAGTATTATAAAACTTCTTTTTAAAAAAGTGCGACTTTCCAATGGGACACCCGAAATGGCAAAATACGAACTTTCCAACAGGACGGAGGGAGTATATGAATAGCCTCTCATGTGCTAAGACGGCAGTAAGGGATGGATCTAGAAGAATAGTTTGTCTCTGAACCATTAAAGGTTATGCATGGTATAGCTTTACGGCAATTAGGCCTGTGCAATGCTATACGACACTGAGTGTTAGGCTGTGAAACAGTGTCACGTTCACAAGATGAATGTGGCAGAGATGTGTATGCTACGATTGATGTGTGGGCATACAATAAATGACTGATTGAGGAATGAGGTGATCATAGGAGTTGCATCAATTGAATATAAAATGAGGGAGAATCGCCTAAGGTGGTTTGGTCATGTGAGACGGAGACCGATTGATACACCGGTTACGAGGCCTAGAGAGCGGAGAAGTGAAGATGGTGAGGGATAGGGGAAGGCCGAAGAAAACTTGGATAAGAGTGATTGAAACCGATATGAGTTTACTTGGGTTGGATTAAAATATGGCGATGAAGAGGCCGGTGTGGAGGGGAAAAAATTCATGTAGTGATGGGGTTTGATTTTCCTTCTTCTTTTGAAATTTCATCCCACTTCATTTTTTCTATTCAACAAGATATGGAGAAGTAACACAATGCCATTGGAGTGGAGAAAAAGTACCCTAATCCCTTTGTATAAGAACAAAGGTGATGTCCAAGATTGTGCCAACTATCGAGGGATCAAACTAATGAGCCATACTATGAAACTTTGGGAAAGAGTGATTGCACAACGGCTAAGAAAAATTGTGAATATTTCGGATAACCAATTTGGATTTATGCCCGGCAGATCGACTATGGACGCAATCTATCTTATGAGACAAAACATGGAGAAATATCGAGATAAAAAGAAAGATTTGCACATGGTTTTCATTGATTTGGAGAAGGCGTATGATAAAGTGCCAAGAGAGGTACTTTGGTGGGCTTTAGTAAAGAAAGGCGTTTCAAAGAAATATATTGATATTATCAAGTACATGTATAATGGAGTTAGTACTAGTGTACGGACAAGCGTTGGGAAGACAGAAGAGTTCCCTATCACGATTGGAGTGCATCAAGGCTCTGCACTTAGTCCCTTTCTCTTTGCCCTGATAATGGATGAAGTGACAAGGTCAATCCAAGATGATATTCCATGGTGTATGTTGTTCGCAGATGATATTGTGCTGATTAATGAGACAAAAGAAGGTGTTGTAAGTAAATTGGAGTTGTGGAGACGCACTTTGGAATCTCGAGGTTTTAGGTTAAGCAGAAGCAAAACTGAATATATGGAGTGTAAATTTAGCAAAGTTGGAAGCAGAGAGGCAGGAGTGATCACATTCGATGGAAAGATTGTCCAAGCTTCCGAGTTCTTTCGCTATCTTGGATCTATTATCCAAAAAGATGGAGAATTGGATGGAGATGTGGCTCATAGGATTAAAGCAGGTTGGTTGAAGTGGAAGAGTGCCACAGGGTTTCTTTGTGATCGTGGCATGCCGAATAGATTAAAGGGAAAATTCTATCGTACGGCAATTAGGCCTGCACTGCTTTATGGCACTGAATGTTGGGCCGTGAAACAGTGTCATATTCATAAGATGAATGTAGCGGAGATGCGTATGCTACGATGGATGTGTGGGCATACAAGAAAAGATCGATTGAGAAATGAGGTGATCAGGGGTAAAGTAGGAGTTGCGCCCATTGAGGATAAAATGAGGGAGCATCGTCTAAGGTGGTTTGGTCATGTGAGACGGAGACCGAGTGATGCACCGGTTAGGAGGCCTGAAGAGTGGAGAAGTAATAAAATGGCAAGGGGTAGGGAAGACCCAAGCAAACTTGGATTAAGCTCTCTCTCTTTTTCTCTTTCTCTCTCTCTTCCTTTTATCACGATGACATATGAGGATTCATGTTAGCCGACCCCAAATTATTTTGGGACTAAGGCTTTGGTGGTGGTGGTGTTGTTGTTGTTGTCTTTTTTTCTTTGCTCATTTTTTCCTTCGATTTTTTATTCATTTTCTCATATATAATTTCAGAAGAAGAAGAAGGGAAAAAAAAACAGAAAGAGAGAGAGAGAGAGAGAGAAGGAAAATCAAACCCCATCACCACATGAATTTTTTTCCCTCCACTTCGGCCTCTTCATCGCCATATTTAATCCAACCCAAGTAAATTCATATCGTTTTCAATCACTCTTATCCAAGTTTTCTTCGGTCTTCCCATATACCTCACCATCTTCACTTCTCTACTCTTTAGGCCTCGTAACTGGTGTATCAATCGGTCTCCGTCTCACATGACCAAACCACCTTAGGCGATTCTCCCTCATTTTATCTTCAATTGATGCAACTCCTATAATCACCTCATTATATATATACTCCTTCGTCCCGGTAGAAGCTTCACCATTTCGGGAGTGACACAAGAATTAAAAAAGTGATGAGTGGGAAATGGGTTGTGAGAGGGAAAAGTGAGTGGGTATGACAAGTGGGACCCATAATTTAAATGTGTGATGGGAAAATGTTAGTGAATATGACAAGTGGGGATCACAATTTAAGTATGTGAGAGGAAAAAGTGAGTGGGGGTAAAGCTTCTAATGGGACACCATATATATATATAGGAAGGTGCTTAAATGAGAACCATAGGAACCAACCAGGACCGCTGAATCAGAGTGGCTCAGATTAGGCGGTTAGACTCAAGGTAGCCGCGGCATTTTTGCAATTTCTGTGAACTGTGAGGTTAGGATGTCATTTGACCTTTACTTCTCAGCAACTGCCACGTCATCATCCAAATTTCCCTCAAAATTCAAAATTAAATTTCTCAATATTTATAAGTCGAAAAAAAATTCCGAGACCACTGATTTTTTCGTCTCGACGAGGCGAATCAAATGACATCCTTGAAGATAGAGTTTTGGAAAGAAAAAAAAAGATGAGTAAAACTGAAATTCTCAAAATACACTCGGATACACTTGGATTCAGTAGAATGTGTATCTACTGAATCCAAGTTCAATGTTGAAAACACACATGGATTCAATAGATAAGTATCTACTGAATCCAAGTCAATGTTCAAAATACACATGGATTCAGTAAATAAATATTTACTGAATCCAAGTGAAATGTTCAAAATACACGGTACTGAATCCATGTGGACTTAGCACTGAATCCAAGTTTAATGTTCAAAATACACATAGATTCTGTATACAAGTATCTAATGAATCCAAGTGCAATGTTCAAAATACACACGGATTCAGTACTGAATCCAAATAGACTCAGTATTGAATCTAAGTCGCTCACTTACGGCGTAAATTACAAAAATGCCACCGCGCTTCTTTTACATTACTATCCTCCCTGTTCACAAAAACGAATAAAGAATTACAACAATGTCACCGCCACATGTTTTAATGAAAGTCTAATCTCAGCCATCTATTATTTTCTAATTTAACGGCTGTAATTGGTTCCTATGGTTCTTACTTTATTTAGTTCTCATTAGAGTTGGACCATATATATATATATATATGGATTCATGTTACCTGACCAAATCGTTTTGGGACTAACGCTTTGTTGATGTTGTTGTTGTTGTTGTTGTATGTTATAGCTTTACATAACTGTCTGCATTCATTACAATTGTGAAGCTCACGCACATCCTGTACTCTAGACAGTTATCACCAATTAAGTAAAATTGTCCATCACATTTACTCAAGCCTTACATATTTGCTTTCCATACATCATATGATGTTTTTTCATCACTCGAAACATTACATTAATTGTTGCATTTCTAAGCTTATATATTGTCCAAACGGGAACCTTGACATTTAGCTCTTTATACAAGTATTGTATATTTAAACCTATTAATCCCAACACTTTGATTATTTTTCTAGTGATCTACAGGGATGTCTGAATTGGTATAGGAGCAAGATTCATAAAAGCTCAAATACTCCCCAAGTTTAAGAACTTGTGTAGAATACTACTAAGAAAGCATGCCTAAACCAAAAATGCACCCTGAAGAGCATTAGGAGTAAGAACATTAGGATATATTACTGGTGGTGTTCTTACAAGAAACACATACAAGAAGCCTAGATAAGTGAATTTGTTTGTCACATGAAACCAAAGAAAGTGGATGAAGTACTTTAAGATGATTACTGGATAGAAACCATGCAAGTGAAAGGCAGAAACCATATTTTCGCCACTAAACTTTAGCTCTTTTCCAAATTGTTCTCACTGAACTGTCACATTTTTCTAAATGTGGTCACTCAGTCGACAAATTAACTAAAAACCTAACGAAATATGGCCACGTGACCTCACGTGACCAATGTTCGTTAAGTTTTTAACCATAATGTTAACGTTGTTGACATGTATGCTGAAGACTGTAAATTAATTAGTGTAAAATGTCATTAGCTCATAGTTTATGAAAATAATAAAATTAATTCCAAAAAAAAAATAAAAAAAATCATTACCCCTAGATTGTATTTCTCGTTCTCCCTTAGCTCTCAAGCCGCCCCTTCCTCTTCAACCCCACATCCGCACCCCACTTTATCTCCATCCCCCTTTCGCCACCCCTCCATATCTACACACTCTGGCCACCCCTCCGCCACCCCTTCATCTTCAACCCCTTCAGCCACCACCTCCGCATCTTTACACTCCAGCCCCCTTCGCTTTCCCCATCGCTCTCGCTCCCTCTCCGCCCCGTCTACCCTGCCCACCACTTCCCCCTCCTCCCTTTAATCTGCCACCTTCCCCCACAACCCCCTTCATTTGTCTTACTAGGATCTATCCTATTTCATCTGCTTGTAACCAAAAGTTCTGGAGTACTTTTTACCATCCATTTCAATGTGGGCTTGGTCTGATTCAACATGTTAGGAAGAAAGTTTGGCCAAATTTCTAAATTTGGTATGGGCTTGGTCAAATGCAGCACGTTAGGAAGAAAGATTGGCTATTTTTTGAAATCTGGTACGGGGGTATAGGCTTGGTTGAATTTTTGTTGTGGGTTTGTCTATTTTTGTGATTGCAATTTAGGGTTGCCCAAAAAAATGGTTTGTTAAAATATGGGAGAGTTTCCTTGAATTTGGTGGTTGTAGTGACGAGATAAATTACGGTAGTGTGGGTTTTAATACTTCGATTCATGGTTATTGCACAAATTGAATTTGATTGTGTTCGTGTTGTTTGAATTTGTGGTGCCAGTGAAAAGGGGTTGAAGATGATGGGGTGTTCTTCAGCATACATATCAATAACTTGGTTAAAAACTTAACAACGCTATTCACGTGAGGTCATGTGACTAACTTTGGTTAGGTTTTTGACAAGGATGTTGACGGAGTGAGCACATTTAGAAAAATGTGAAAGTTCAGTGAGAACATTTTGAAATTGGCTGAAGTTGGTGACAAAATATGGTTTTTACCCAAGAAAATCAGTGCAATTTGAAAGAAACAATATTTGCACACTAGTCCCTAGAACTAAACATTAGAAAGTCACAGCACAAAATAGCTTTTGAAAATAAAATCGATGGAAATGGCAGTATTGTGAGAAACGAAATCAAACTAGTTGCTTGAAGGTACAAACATGAAGAAGTATGATAATTTTTAGCATATGCATCCTCCAAAGACATATTTGTCTATCAAAAAGATGTCAGCAGTGGCAAGAAGAGAAAAACTAAGATTATTTTTAGCATATGCATCCTCAAAAGACATACTCCCTCCGTCCCAGCTCACTTGACACTTATTTCCATTTTGGTCCCGCCCAGCTCACTTGACACTTCCCAAAATAGCCTACTTTTTATAATATTATATTCACTCTACCCCACCACTCATTATCTCTCTTCATTTTCCACCACTCAATTTATTCAATCAACACTACTATTTACCCCACTCATTCTCTATCTTCATTTTCTACCACACATTTTTCTTATTTTATTCTTTTTCCTTAGTTATTGTGCCCACCTCTTGGGTGTCAAGTGAGGTGGGACGGAGGGAGTATTTGTCTATCAAATAGATGTCAAAAGTGTCTTCTGATTAACATGAAAAGGTTTATGCATCTGAACCCCCAAAAGTTGAATCACATAAATTCTCAGTCCATGTTTGCAAGCTTGATAAATTCTTAAATAGGTTAGAGAAAGCACCAAGAACATGATATGACATTTTGTCAAAGTGATTACTTCCTCCATCCCATAATGATTGTCCATTTTTCAGTTCAAGTAACATTTCAAAAATAGGAATAATTGGTAAAAAGACGACTTTAAACAAATTTAGTGGCAAATACACACAAATACCTATTGGGAGTGGAGTCATAAAACAAGGAGACAAGGGGAAAGGGGAGTCAAATTCGTGGAGGAGTTTGGGGGAAGATAGAGTCGTGAGTTAAGGAGGAAAAGGAAACCAAAATCAGCTAGGAAAGCTGACACGGCCGTGTGAACACTAGAGGATGGGAAATCTGGTGACTTGCTGTGAAACGACCGCGTCACAAATAGTGCACGACCGCGTCCGGCGGCCAGAAATCCTAATCAGTTTTTGTTTCCTAATTTCACGTGATATCTTCCCATAATAGAATTAGGTCTTCCTTGTACAACTATAAATACATAACCACGACCTAAATATTGTGTGCTTGTAAAAGAGAGCCAGGATACACATTGGAGAGCCACAAATAGTGTCAAGGAGGGGGTCGGGTGCCTAGGAGAGCCATGTGGGGTAATCCTACAACCCGGCCATAACCGTGTTGTGTGTGCTCTTGTGGAGGTGAGATAATATGTATGAGGGTTGTTCATGGAGAGTAGCCATGTTAGATCTAAGTGAGTGCGTGTGCAAACTGTAACGATCTTCATATATTATTATAGTGATATCCTGGCTTGGTGCCCCCATGTGTAGTCATGTGTTGACGAACTAGGTTATCAAATTCATGGTGTTATTTCTTTCATATTATCATGTGTTGATTATTCTAAATGTTAAGGATCGTTAGTATGGGCTAGGCGGATGTGGAGATCCCCCAAATCCCCTACAACTATATCAAGAGCCTTGTTCGAGATCCGGAGGGTGCTGTCAGATTTGATTGAAACGGAGGCTGCAGCAAGTCAAGATTCAAGTGCATAGATTCGGAAGATTCTGATGCATAGGTTGCATGAGGAAGCATATTCAGACGGTTCAGATTGCAGGAATCCATAGAGATCCAAGGTAAAGAAGGAAACATCAGATTGCCTGATCCTCAGGGTTTACACGGCCGTGAGGGGGCACGACTCGGCCGTGCAAGGCTGATTTGAGAGTTGCTAGGGTTTGTGGGCTGAAGCACGACCGCACCAAATAGGACACATCCATGCAGAAGGCCAGATAATCCAAATCCATTCGTTTCGTTTTTTATGAGATCTGCAGAGATTCGAGGTGGAATTTGGTGATGCAGAGATCAAGATAAATCAAAGGTGTTCTAGGGATTCTGGGGCAGTCAGGTTGGGTGGGAGAAAAATCACTAGGGGAGAAATTTGCTTAGTGCAAATTTAGGCGATGGAGAAATTATGAAAGAAGAGAAGTAGATGCATCATGCACTTGCGGAGGCAACCGACGATGCAGAGGTGGGTGGTATAAGCCGGCTTTGACCACGTGAGACGAGGGGGACTTCTCGCAAACGACAGATGTGAGCGACGGATGGTGGCTCTTAGGAGGAAGGAGAAGATGTTGTACTCTACCGACAACACCAATATTCGCTCCGGGTATGAGTAAGAGGCTTGTAGACCAGCGTATTGGTGTAAAAGGGAGAGACATCATCGGGGCGATCCTACAACCCGGCCATGACCGTGTTGTGTGTGTTCTTGGGGAGGTGAGATAATATGTGTGAGAGTTTTTTCATGGAGAGTAGCCATGCTAGATCTTAGTAAGTGCATGTGCAAATTGTAACGATTTTCATATATTATTATAGTGATATCCTGGCTTGGTGCCCCCAGATGTAGTCATATGTTAACGAACTGGGTTATCAAAATCATGGTGTTATTTCTTTCATATTACCAAGTGTTGATTATTCTCCATGTTAAGGATTGCTAGTATCGGCTAGTCGGATGTGGAGATCCCCCCAAATCCCCTACAACTTACTTACCATCCTCCTCATATATCCTTATAGACTTATAAACGCAGAAGCATTGATAATAATAATTCTAAAAGTGAATGTAATTTTATTAAAATGGACATTCATTTTAGGACAAAAACTTTTAAACGAACGGAGTGGGTACAAGATAATGGATTTAACAGAACATATTGACAATAATCTTATCTATCAAGAAGAAAGGTGAAATCAGTTTACTCAATTTTATCTTGATGGTATTAATTTGGGAGCTACTAATGATTCTTTGTGCAGAGAATTTAAACCAATCATCCAAGACAAACTTGAGATGAGCATGATATGTGAATTATCTCGTTCATAGGACTACAAGTTAAGGAAATACATAATGAAATTTCATTAATTAAGGAAGTACCCAAGTAACATGATTAAAAAAATTGAACTCCAAACAACTACTCAAGCAAAAATTCCACTGTCTTCCAGCACAAAACTTCTTTCACATCCATATGAAAAGAGCATCAATACTAGATTATATAGAAGCTATTTAGGTTCAAAATTAAATGTTATTGCTTCTAGACCAGACATAATGTTTAATATTTGCATGTATGCTGGATTCCAGGGTAATCTAAAACAATCATACTTGACAGCACTCAAGAGAATATGAAGATATGTTAAGGAACTCAGAATTATGTGTTATGGTATTCAAAATAGGCACCACTTACATTTTATGGATATTCTTATTCATATGCGTGTTTGCATCAAGATAAAAAATCAACAAGAGGCACATGTCAATTTATGGGTACAAAGGAGAACTACTTAGAAAAGAAAATGCATTACGAATATTTGTGAAACAAGCAAAAGTAGTCAACTGACAACAGTATTCCAGCTCACTACTAGATTAAATTCAAAAAAAAAAAAAAGTACTGAAATCAACAAGTAAATCGAACACAGGGCAACAATTGTGAGGCAAATCATAAAATAAATCCGGTTTTGCCATATAAACAGAGGTATGATTATCAGGCACAAGCAAGATTAGAAATCTGGTCTACTTAATTTTCCATAAAAACACAAACAACATGGATCATATTCAACTCCAACCATCATAAACATAATCTACAGTAGAATTATACGAAACAAACATCTGAATTTCGACCTACAACGATTGAACATATAGTTTACCCAATCTGACGCGCAAATAGTTAATCGAGAGACAAAATTCACGGAAAACGAACAAAGAAATGGTTAATTTAGGGTAGAGAAAGAAGAAAAAATTACCTTCCATGACGACGAAGAGAGGAATCGAAATTGAAGAGAAGATGGTGATGATGCTACTAGTTCAGATCCTTGAAGAAGAATATGCATCACTTGATGCCAAGTCTCCTCTTAGTCAAAATTCGTCCTACCCATTCAAATTTCACGCACTCAGTCAAATGAACTTCTCTCTCTCTCTCTCTCTCCTGACTTGTTCAGTGCTCTCCGGCCGGCTATCACTTATTTTTATCAAACTTCAAATTACCCCCCTCAACTATACATAAATACAAAAGGAAAATACCATAAATGTGTTTTATGTACTTGGGATCACATGGGATATGGCCTTTTAACATTATTTTTTTTGGCAAAACTACCATTTGGCTACTCAATTTTGGCACATTATTCATATAGACCACTCAATTTCTAAAATGTTTTAACTTTATCATCCAATTATGACACACTAGACACATTGGTCATCTTAGTTTCAAAATAATAAACATTGTCACTCAACTAACTAAATGTATGCAAATGACCCCGAAAATGATTTCTCATTAACTTCTTTCAGTTAATTGGTTCTAAAATCTCATTTCTATGCCCTATAAGGTGTGAACAACCCTACTCTTTCCCTATAACTCTTCCCCACCGCCCCTCCTCTTCCCCTTTTTTCGCTACCCCAAATTAATACACCCACCTTCAACTTGTAGAAGGACCCCCCCCCCCCGGGGTTACTTTTGCCATGGATAATAGGCCTCAAAAGTAAGGTTATTGACAAAAAGGCACCACTCTCTCCAGCTTTTCCTCCCTCCTCTCCAATATCCACACCAAAATCATCTCTAAGTCCCCCTACCATGCGGTGGGTCTATGCTTATTCATATGGGTGCAACTGCTAAACTAAAAATGTTTTGTTTTAAAGTGCTAGGGTTTTAATCTTTTAGTCGTGGGTTCGAGTTCCACAATAGAGTTTATTTTCACAATGATATTATAAAAAAATTATATTCTAATTTGTGCACCCACTTACAAAAAAAAGTCATGAATCCGCTAGTGTCCTAACAATGAAGATCCCATCATTATAGCCACACCTACAACCTCCCAAGTCACCCTTTCCCTCCAACTGACCCCTCCATTTCCTATCACCACCACTTTTTTCAGTCTACACATTCTCTTCAACCAGATGCCCCAACCTACACCCTACCAAATAGATCTAAAAGAATCACTGGTGGAAGAAGAACATGTGAGGGTAGGAGTGGGGAACGAGGACGTAAGATGATTGCCAACGTCTTTATTTTCTTCTTAAATGTTGTCGATTATCAAGGCCACCATTCTTCAGATTGTCGGTCTTTATTTCTATAACTCCATACAGAATAATGGGTTTCGAGGGGTGAGGGACCTGGACGGTTGCGGCGAGAGTATATATGTGCATAGAATGAAAGGTGTTGGCGGGGGAAGAAGGGATGGGGGTATTTTGGGAAACAAAGTAGTTGGATTGTATAAAGTATTGCGGTGTATTAAGAAAGGTGGGTGACTACAAAAGAAAAAAGATAGGCAGAGAGAGAGAGAGAGAACTTACTGGAAGGTGAGTGAGAAATAGTAGATTTATGGAGGCAACAGTAAGATTGGAAAAGAGATGACATACTTAGCTGGCCATTACTTAGGTAGTCAGAATAGAAAGTGAGGCAGACTAGTAGTAGGTGACTAGCCGGGAGAAAATCTGTAAAAGATTGCTTTCTGTCCTGCCCCATTGTGTGAGAGAGAAAGAAAGATAAAGAGTTGTTCAATCAAACTTTATGCATGGTAAATAACTAAAAACTAAAAATTTAAGTACTCAACTGTTTTTTTTTTTTTTGTTACACAGTACTCAAACTGTTATATGCACTAACATGCATACATTAACCACAAATTAATACTACTACTATAGATTAAATTTTCAATCTTATTCTTGAAAATCCTCAAGTACCAATAAGTAATCCCAAATCAATGAGATCTCATTCTTTTCTACCACATGTAAGTAAAGCCAATGACATTAAAAAATGAACCATATGAAATAGCACCATCGAGACTCATTTAAACATTATTTCATTCAAAATATAGTACCGCCATAAAAATACGCAAAACCAGAGGTCATTTTGAGCAATCACATAAAGTGAACATTTTCTGGTACAAAACTCAATTACGTTTTTATGCGATAAAGTGCGATCATAGAGATTTAAAGCTACACACGTTAAGCATAACATAATAGGAAGTTTTTGCAACACTAACTCCAAAAAATGAGCTGCATGATTTTTACTTAAAACGGATGAATGTAAACCAACGTCTTCCATAATGGTGAAGAGTTTATGATTTGCCAAAGCTTATTCGAGTATAACAAATTCTTGCTTGAGACAACTAAAGTAAGAACATGTGAGGGTAGGGGTGAGGATAGAGTAGGTATGTGCTTGGAAAGAAGGGTGTTAGGGAGAGGGGGGAAGAAGGGGTGGGGGTATTTTGGGAAACAAAGTAGTTGGATAGTACAAAGTAGTGCGGTATATTAAGAAAGGTGGGTGTACTAAAAATTTAGGTATGTGAATAGAACCCCCTCATAGGGGGATGTTGATAAGGGGGTATTTTAGTAAAAATGTCAAGAGAATCTGGGAAAATTCTCAAATTGGTGAACGAAAACACTGCAAAATTTTCAATAGAAGATTAGTTGATGGGGGATGAATGATGACTGGGAATGAAAAAGATAGCCATAAAGAGAGAGAGAGAGAGAGACAACTTACAGGAAGGTGAGTGGGATAGTAGATTTATGGAGGCAACAGTAAGATTAGAAGAGAGAAGACATACTTAGCTGGACATTACTTAGGGAGTAGGAATAGAAAGTGAGGCAGACTAGTCGTAGGTGTTTAGGTGATAGTAGTAGGTGACTAGCTCGGAGAAAATCTGTAAAAGATTGCTCCCTGTCCTGTCCCATTGCATGAGAGAGAAAGAAAGATAAAGAGTTGTTCAATCAAACTATATGCATGGTAAATAACTAATAACTAAAAATTTAAGTACTCGACGGTTTTTTTTTTTTTTTGTTACGCAGTACTCAAACTGTTCTATGCTCTAACATGCATACAATAACCACAAAATTAATGTTGGTGTATATGCCCTAGGCATGTTATTGGCACGTTGTTTTGACTATGTTTGTTATAACTTTTTCATTTTTATAAAGAGATACTCCCTCCGTCCCGCCGGAAACTTAAAAAAATAAAATATGGCACAAGAATTAAGGGAAATAGTGAAAAAGGTGATGTGTTGTGAGTGTTGATAGTTGAGTGGGAGAGAAAAAGTGGGGTAGAGAATAGTTAGTGGGTTAGTGGATGTGAGTATGAGAAATGGGACCCACTAATTAAAAAGTATTAAAAACTTTCCATTTATGGAATGTGCAATTTCTATGGGACGCCCATTTTAGTAAGTTTTGCAATTTTCGGTGGGACGGAGGGAGTATTTTAGATTATTATTTGTTGTTACATGTTTTGTTATAATAATCTCCGTCCCTAGTTCTTATGAAGTACTAGTATAAGTTTAATTCGATGATCATGTGTATGGGATACAAGTTAAACTTATGGGTGTGTGTTGGTGAACACATATTGGACATGACCCAACTATAAGGTTTATGTCATGGTCATGATGTCATAATTAAACCTCTAAAATAGTTATACCATTGAATCCTTAGACCTGAGATTATTACGATCTTCCACATAGTGGAGATCATGTTTGATATATTCAAACGTTACTCTTAACCAAGTAATTATAAAGGATATGATTGGCATGATCGAAGCTATGTAGAGAAGTGTAATAAGTCAAGATGGAATTTGTCCCTCTTCGTGAGAGGTGTCAAGCTTGGGCCCCTCGATGAATATTATTGATGAAATGCATGGCCGTGCTCAAATGGATTGATACGATCAATGTCATTTGTATTATCAACTACTTGGAATCGAGAAAAGTATTGGGCATTGTAAGTTGACCATTGACTATGGCTTACGCTCAATGACATCGTGGGCAAAGGGATTGTGATATTATCTATAATAGGATTCACGAACTTTGACAAGTTATATTAATTGGGTAGTCATGATGGCCTGCTAGAGTCCGCTCATGATTTATGTTATCAAATGGTTTTGATCACACTGTCAACTTAATATAATCCTATGGGGTCACACACAAATGAACAAATTCGAAAAGGGCTAAATTGGAATTACGGAAAGTCTTAAAATTAGATTTTAAGAAGAAAATCGGAAACGGGATTTTGGGCAATGGTCCGGTCAGAGCATATGACATACCCGGCCGGACCTAAGGGAGATTCGGGCGGACCTGTTCCTTGACCCGGTCGGACCCTTAGGTGATCCGGTCGGACCCATGTTGTTACGATTTTCTGGTTTCTAGACCTCCGAGTTTGGACGGGAATTTGACTTGAAACCCTAAACTAGTTGGGTTTTAAAAGTATAAATACCCCTCTCAAAACCCTAGGTCATAAGTGATTATTGTAATCAAAATCAAAAGCCTCTAAGAGAGAAAAACTAGTCTTCTTCTTCAAGAACCCTAGTTTTCATATAGCAACTTTGGATCTAGCAGTCCGGATCAAGAAGTGTTCTTGATTTTCGTTCGTGTGTGGATACACATAGAGGGCATTGATCTCAACTCCTTCAAGTTCTTAGTTCACCAATTCAAGGCGTGTTCCTGCGATCGTGATTCAAGAGCGCGAAGAACAAAGATTCAAGAATTTTAAAGCATCATCACGGTTAGTATTCTAAATCCATCTCCATATTAATTTAATCATCTTGAACGGATCTAGGCTTTTGAGTTTATTCCGCTGCGCATGATTGTGCAAAACCCAACAATTAATACTACTACTATAGAGAAAATTAAATTTCAATCTTATTCTTGAAAATCCTCAAGTACCAATAAGTAATGACAAAACAATGAGACCTCATTCTTTTCTACCACTTGTAAGTAAAGCCAATGACATTAAAAAATGAACCATATGAAATAGCACCATCAGGTCTCATTTAAACATTATTTCATTCAAAATATAGTACCGCCATAGAAATATGCAAAACCAGAGGTCATTTTGAGCAATCACATAAAGTGAACATTTTCTGGTACAAAACTCAATTACGTTTTTATGCGATAAAGTGCGATCATGGAGATTTAGAGCTACACACGTTAAGCATAACATAATAGGAAGTTTTTGCAACACTAACTCTAAAAAATGAGCTGCATGATTTTTACTTAAAACGGATGAATGTAAACCAACGTCTTCCATAATGGTGAAGAGTTTATGATTTGCCAAAACTTATTTGAGTATAACAAATTCTTGCTTGAGACAACTAAAGTAAGAACATGTGAGGGTAGGGGTGAGGAGAGAGTAGGTATGTGCTTGGAAAGAAGGGTGTTAGAGGGAGAGGGAAGAAGGGGTAGGGGTATTTTGGGAAAAAAGTAGTTGGATAGTACAAAGTAGTGCGGTTTATTAAGAAAGGTGGGTGTACTACAAATTTAGGGATGTGAATAGCACCCCCTTATAGGGGAATGTATATAAGGGGGTATTTTAGTGAAATGGCAAGAGAATCTGGCCAAATTCTCAAATTGGTGAATGAAAACACTGCAAAATTTTCAATAGAAGAGAGAGAGAGAAAACTTACAACATTAGATGATGGGGATTAATGATAACTGGGAATGAAAAAGATAGCCATAAAGAGAGAGAGAGAGAGAGAGAGAGAGAACTTACACGAAGGTGAGTGAGAGATAGTAGATTTATGGAGGCAACAGTAAGATTGGAAGATAGAAGACATACTTAGCTGGCCATTACCTTGGGAGTCGGAATAGAAAGTGAGGCAGACTATAGTAGGTGATTAGCTGTGAGAAAATATGTAAAAGATTGCTCTCTGTCCTGTCCCATTGTGTGTGAGAGAGAGAAAGAAAGATAAAGAGTTGTTCAATCAAACTTTATGCATGGTAAAATAACTAAAAATTTAAGTACTCAACTTTTTTTTTTTACACAGTACTCAAACTGTTCTATGCACTAACATGCATAAATTAACCACAAATTAATACTACTACCATAGAGAAAATTAAATTTTCAATCTTATTCTTGAATATCCTCAAGTACCAATAAGTAATGCCAAAACAATGAGATCTCATTCTTTTCTACCACATCTAAGTAAAGCCAATGACATTAAAAAAATGAACCATATGAAATAGCACCATCGGGTCTCATTTAAACATTATTTCATTCAAAATATAGTACCACCATAAAAATACGCAAAACCAGAGGTCATTTTGAGCAATCACATAAAGTGAACATTTTTTGGTATAAAACTCAATTACGTTTTTATGCGCTAAATTACGATCATGGAGATTTAGAGCAACACACGTTAAGCATAACATAATAGGAAGTTTATGCAACACTAACTTCAAAAAACGAGCTGCATGATTTTTACTTAAAGCGGATGAATGTAAATCAACGTCTTACATAATGGTGAAGAGTCTATGATTTGCCAAAGCTTATTCGAGCATAACAAATTTTTGCTTGGGACAACTAAAGTTAGAACATGTGAGGGTAGGGGTGAGGAGAGAGTAGGTATGTGCTTGGAAAGAAGGGTGTTAGGGGGAGAGGGTATTTTGGGAAATAAAGTAGTTGGATTGTACAAAGTAGTGCGGTGTACTAAGAAAGGTGGGTGTGCTACAAATTTAGGGATGTGAAGTGAATTGCACCTCTCCTCCTCATAGGGGAATGTTGATAGGGGGTATTTTAGTGAAATGGGCAAGAGAATCTCGGCAAATTCTCAAATTGGTGAACGAAAACACTGCAAAAATTTTCAAGAGGAGAGAGAGAGAGAGAGAGAGGGGGGGAGAGAGAATCTATTTACAAGGAGATCTTCCGTCCCTTCTCTCTTTAGTTCGCCGGAATCCATCTTTTAATTCCAACGAGGTAATCCAACCTACGGTAAGTACGTTTTTGTTTGTAAATTATGCGTAGAAATGATCAATTGAGAGTCTTGTTTTGTGTAATTCCTCAATTTTGCTGTCATTTTATTGGAAATTCATAGTACTTTCATTGGCTGATGTTTGATTTTCGTTTTTTTTTGTTGTTTTTGGATATCTCTTATGTAGGTTTTACTGTACTTCTGTGTTTTTTGTTGCAATTTAAGTTGATTTTGGACAGTATATAATTATCCCTTCTCAAAATAATAGATGTCCCATTCGTGCCTTATTTTATGGGACAGAGGGAGTATTTGTTTGTGAATTACTTGTACAATGGTAAAATTGTGGACCAAAAATTGAAGTAGGACGTTTTTCAGTATGGGACGGAGGAGGCAGTGTAAAATTTTGTTAGTTATGATCTTACTACTCAGCTGCTCATTTCTATCATGATCCTTGATGTCAATTTACGAAAATTGAAGTTGTGGTGTGTGGGTGAAAGAGTTCTAGTACTCCCTCCGTCCCCAAATGATCCTCACACTTTTTTCGATGTTACTACGAAGGAACTTTGAGCAAGGATTTTAGGTTGACTCAATTATACTAATGAAAATCCAAAATTTGTTATTGATCACCATCAACAATACTGTCAATAACAAGTTTTAGATTTTCAGATAGTTAAATCAACCTAAAATAATTGCTCATAGTTCTTTCGTAGTAACGTCAAAAAAAGTGTAAAGATCATTTAGGGACGGAGGGAGTATTGCATTTGCTTCAAATCTACGACTTAACGCATTTTTTGTTGTTCATACAGTACAAAAGATGGTTGTAAGATCTTGTAGAACTACGCCAACCGACTGAGATGTGGATATACTGTCGTCGAATTGGACCTCACTATAAGATTCATTTATTATCCAATAGTATACCTGGTCCTGTTCCTGGAAATTACACGCGTTGAGGGCCTTCTTTATATAAGAAGACCCTTCCAAGAAACTATAGATTTCTTCTGTTCAAAGTTCTGCTGCTGTTGACAAGGCCTTTTTTCCTTCAATTTTTCTTTTTGGGGCAAAAGGGTTTGTTCTGTGGATTCCTGAATTTCACAGCTTCAAGAGGTGTGTATTGTTCTTAAATCATGCCAGCAATACAGAAGCTCTATAATGCCTGTAAAGCATCTCTCTCTCCAAATGGGCCCACGTCAGAAGATGCCCTTGAAAAAGTCCGTGCTCATCTAGGTCAGAAGACTTAATCTCTCTCATGCCTTCTATTTTGCCTACATATCTTGCTTTCTATTTAGTGTTCCTGCCTTGTAGCAGCAGGATAAAAAAAAAATCTTTTGTCCCAAGAAAGAGTCATGCTTCTAAAACTTCCCAAAACATTGCGATGAATCTCCAACTAAAATTGGTATATTGGAGGAAAGGTTGCTTTTTATCTAATGTTCCTGCCTTGTAGTAGCAGGATGAGTTTCTTTTTCTTTTAACTTGCCAGTTTTATATAAATGTTCTAGTTTAGGATCTTAGTTAAAAGTCAGACCAACACATTTTAGATGATGTTTAGGCGGAGGGTCGACCAAGCAACTCTTGACAACTTGATAAATTGCCATGGATCTTCAACACAGGAGCTTACTAGCTAAAAGGCTAAAACTAACTTTTTGTTTAAACCTGCTAACAAACTTATAAATTACAATACAGAATGACCAAAACTAATCATGCAGTACAACTTATAATTGCACAAGTCAACCATGACAGTTATCAACCCCATTCAACATCATTTGATTCTGTTACATGACTCCAGCATTTGAGTGATTGGTGATTGTAATCTTTTTGTGTGGACAACTGCAATCAGTGGAAAGAACGAATCCACATTTGACCAAGAACTTAGGAGAGATCACACACACATTAACACAAAGACTTGATTACTCAGTTCGTTGAACAAATCAACTACGTCTGTGGTGTTGCCAAGCCAGAAGTATACCCAATATTCTCCCCGCGCGGTGATACCAAAAATTTATAGTTACACAACTCAACCATGACTATGATCACCCCCATTCAATATCATTTTCTTCTGTTACATGACTCCAGCATTTGAGTAACTGGTGGTTGTAATCTTTTGTGTGGGCAATTGCTGCTGCTACAGCTGATGTGGTGGGAGCTTGAACTTGTTTATTAACTTGATCCTCAATAACTCTTTGCTTCATAGTAAGAGTTTTCATCAAAATTAGATTTCGTGTGTTCGGCAATACTTGTGCGTGTGAGAATGCCATTGACGATTTTGGCACTCTCTTAGGGGGAAATCTTTACAGTAGCTTTCAAATGGTTGTTTGTCAGCAAGGAGAAATCTAAATAATTGATTTTTATGTAGTCTAACTTCAGCAGTATAGTATCTTCAGTATATGTTTCTTGTTAATTAGACTCTCTTTTTGTAGACCTAAATTTAATCTCTTTTTTTTTTTATATTTGAATTATGTTTTTGTTTATATGTATTGTCTGTTTGATTGTGAGTTTGTTCTGTATGTGTTCTTGCTTCTCTTCATGTGTTCTGTGTCTTCCGATTTTATTTTATTTTTTAAATTTTTTCGTCAACTGGGATGTTGTTTATAGTAGCCTGATGTGAAATTCATTCTACTTAGCACCCACACACAAAAAAAAAATAAAAAAAATATGCAATTTACTCGAGCAGTCCTGAGGTTTCTGTAGCATTGCACTGTCTGACGATGCTACTTTTGATATCAGACAAGATCAAGCCTTCCGATGTAGGCCTTGAGAAGGAAGCACAGTTAGTACGTGGATGGACTGGTCCCGTGAATGAGCTAAATGGGGTATATCGGTCTTTGCCACCAATTAAATACATTCATATACATGAATCTGAGAGTTTTTCTGTAAGTCAATTGGTTGAGATTGTTTATATTATATCTCTATTTCAATTGGTTGGGACTTAATTGTGGATATCTTTGCTTCTATTTCGTTTATTTTATATCTTGCAGATGGGAATATTTTGCATGCCAGCTTCTTCAATCATTCCTCTTCATAATCATCCTGGCATGACAGTGTTAAGCAAGCTTCTATATGGGTCAATGCAAGTAAAATCATATGATTGGCTGGATGTATCTATGCAAGTAGAATCATATGATTGGCTCGATTTAGTTGGGCCTTCTCAGCAATCACAAGGTATGCTTTTTTTCGGCTCACCTCTACTCTTTAACTTTGTTAAGCTGTCTGTTCTTGCATTCTTCAGTAATAGAATCACCGGTTTTTGTCATATGATTCCCTTGACTTCTCTACATTTTGTTGGCTCTTTTCTTCACTTCTTTTTTCCGAATTCTTAAACCGATCAAGGCATCAATGACGTAAATCCCATAAGCATCTCACCTCGCAAATAACTTAATTACTCCCACTGTCCCATAATAAGGGTTACTAAAATTGAATGCGCGGTAATTAAGGAAAAGTAAATATAATATTGATATTGGAGTAGGTGTTGTGAGTATCAAAAGTAAAGTAGGGAATTGTAAGTGGATTGTTGTTGTGAGTGGCCAAGTGGGTCCCATTAAATAAAGAAGTATTTTTCGTTTTCCGTTTTGGGATAGTAACCTTTGTTATGGAATCCCCAAAAGAGAAATAAGCAACCCTTATCATGGGACGGAGGGAGTATTAAATCTCATTGGTCAATGTGATGGTCATATAAATCAGCGAGGTTAATTTTGTCTTTGTGCAGCTATAAGTGAGGGCAGCCTTATGAAAATGTCACAAACAATTTGATCTACAAGAATCTGACAAACAAATTAGATAGCAGGACTAAGAAAATCCAAAGCTTCTGGCTGCAAATGAGGACTGTTACACAACAACTGGGTTCATAAATTGAAAATCCAATTAAATGGAACGCCATTGATGAAAGCCCAACCTCGATCTGCGTTTCTAAGTTGTCTCCATCTTTTTGGAAAGTCAATGAATATTGAAGTCTTGAGAGAACTAAAAATCTATTGGCTCATCGACTTAACCTTCTAGTCGTAACTTTTGACATTTTAGCCCTTTTGAGGGATCGGTCAAATCACTTTTCCTATTTAACGCCCCATAACTAACGCCGTTGACGTCAGGACCAACAATATGCAAAATCTACTACTTTTTACCACCCATATGCTAAATCTACTACTTTTTTACCACCCATACGCAAAGTCCAAGTACAGGGACAAACCAAAGAATCCGAGAAAGTACTGGGACAACTGATGGAGTTGTCCCTAAAATCTTAATCAGCTATTTCCTCAGGCACTACACATGGCACAGGACTGAGAAAATTTGGTATTAATTGATGGTTTATGTGCTCACTGTTCTCAGTCATGGGATGTAAGTACCATAATGTATTTAAACAAAAAATATGCCAATATTCTTAACTACCCAATGTTTCACTTGTCGATAGGGGTGGCAAATTGGGTATTTTGGATCTACCCATTTAAGTTAAAAATACCCGGGTATCCAATGGATTTTTAACTGTAATGGGTAAACCCAAAATACCCAATTTGCCACCCCTACTTGTCGATATTAAAGACGTGGCCTTCTCAGAAAATTATGAGCCACTGGCACAGGAAGAACATCTCGTAATCTTGGTAACTTTTAGATGAAAGGGCTAACGACATCTTAAGGCAGGGTGCTATTGCAAATACTTTAATGTACTTTTAATTTGGCAAATACAGTTGCTCACTTACATTTCCGTTTTCAATTATAGAACAACACATGAAGTTCAACGTCACCTAAAAGTCCATATGCAAATCATGTGCACAATGAGAGTTTCATCCATATTTCATAACCATCTGTCCATGTAATTTCTGTACCTAGAAAGCAAAATGAAACTACACTACTATATTTGTCAAACTAGGACGCTGTCTACTGGTAAATAATGGAATAGTATGCTACAGTACAAAGTTGTTTTTCCTAGATGAAAAAGAAACAACACAATGGTTTTTACCAGGATAGTTGATTATCAATCAATGCCACTTATATGGATGTGGATGTGGTTCAACTCGAAGCTAAAGACACTCTATCATGGACATTGAAATCACATTCATGCAATTCCACCATCATCATGAGTTCTTAGCTTGAGATCCACGACGAACCAACATTTTGAAAATAGAAGTACATAATCAATCTTCTTGCGCTACCCTTGGAGTTGCTATGTAATGCCAAACAATTTGAGAAAGAAGTATTAAGTGTCTGCTTGTGTCTCATAATCAAAGTCCCAACATAATTGTTGACTTCCTCTTGTGGCTGTTCTTTAGTATCCCTTTGCAATTTTTTATTCTCTGAAAAACCGTAAGGCGCTTAAAGCAGCCATCACTGTCGTTCCGACTCCAGGTCCATACGCCTTTAACACTAATCCATTGGATTTATAAGGAGATTGTGTAAGTGTCGACTTTATGGGCTGATTTCCTGCTGCAAACCATTTTATTTTGATGCTTCACCGACTTGAAACAGTGGTTCACCCAGGACATTGTGTAGGTGGGCGTACAAATGCATTGAAATAGTGTTTGTGAAAATGAAAATGCTTGTTGTAGGACTCGAACCTTCATACTACTCCCTCCGTCCCAAAGTGATCTTCCCATTTGCCATTTTTATTGTCCCAAAAAGTTTTCCTTTCTACAATTTAGGCTTAAAGTGCATAAACAAAACATGACTAGTGAAACTAAACTTGTATTTTTTTTTTTTTTTGATAAGTAAATATGTGCATTAAAAATTCGCCAAGGGGGCAAACCCTTACTAAAGAAGCAAAAGGCTTACAATATTAAAAAAAAAAAAAAATACAGCGGAAGAAACAAAGAAAGCAAGCTAAATGACCCAAAAAGAGTTAATTACCCATCCTCATCTCCCCCCAAAAATCCACAAACAGGATGAGTGCCCCGGGTAAATACTCATTCAGCCAAAAGAACAAAGTGCTAAGCATAAAAAAAGTAAGTTTATGAGTAGGCAATGCGGTTCCTTCGAAGCTTCTCCTATTCCTCTCTCGCCAAAGAGTCCACATAACACAATGGGGAATGGCTCACCACAGTTTTCTTTTTACCCTTGGAATGCGAACGCCAAACTAGGCATCTAAAAAGCTCTTCATTGAATTAAGCATAGTCCACGAGATCCCAATTAAGGAAAACACAATACTCCGTAAACCCCTAGCTATATCACAATGTGCGGAAGATGATTAACTGTCTCGTCGCTCTTCAAACACAAACAACAATGAGTAACTAACAATATTCCTCTTTTCCTCATATTATCCCCAGTAAGAATTTTCTCCCAAGTCGCTGACCAAAGAAAGAAAGACACTTTAAGAGGGGCTACTGACCTCCAAATTTGATACCCCACCGAAAAGAGGATGAACTCCCAACGAGATATTTATAGACGGACTTCACTGAAAACTTCCCACTAGAACTCGCAGTCCAACACGAGTAATCAACTCCTTGGTTAGGCTTAGGAGCACATGCCAAGACACCCAAAAAATCGTCTACCAGCTCCATTTCCCAGTCATGGAAATTTCGACGAAAACGGGGATTCCGGACATGCTGACCGTTCATTATAGTAGTTGTATCAGCTACTGTAACCTCTTTGTCCGATGAAATTTGGTACAAGTCCGGGAAGGTTAAACTGAGAGGATAGTCTCCACACCAAAAATCAGTCCAAAAACCAATTCTGTAGCCATCGCCAACCTTGAATTGGATACAATTTCGAAAGATATCCCACCCTTTGGCTATGCATTTCCACAATCCAACTCGGAATCAAAACATCCCTCTTGTCATCCACCTATAGTCACTAATGCCAAATCGACTGACTATAACATGTTTCCATAGACTATCTTGATCTTGAGAGAACCTCCATAACCACTTACTTAATAACATGTAGACATGTATTTTCGATAAGCCTCGTCATCACTTGCTACATTTAGGTTATTGCCGTAACTTGCTTCCGATTCTCTCCAATGCTACGCTATCACACATTGTCCAAAACTGTTTTAAGTTTTATCTAAACAAATATTACTTGTCTTTCATCCCGCATATCGCACCAGTCGAAATCTACCCTTGCAGCAAGCCAATCAAACAAGATAGGATCAACTCTTCCTTTGAATTTGTGACACCAATTATTTGGTTCATAGCTACCTCTTTCAAGAACTTCTTCCTAATACTACGTATTAAGCAAGCCAATCAAACAAGGTCGGATTCTTAACTTGAAACTTACGAAGACATCTAAACACATAAATCCTATAAGGGGTGTGGTCTGAATCGAAATTGAATTACTTACAGGAGTCCTAGGCTAATATGGGTGCCTTAGATGTACGTTTACCTGCAACTGATCTGTGCAGAGTCTGGAGGGGAGCTCTTTGCTAAGGGTTGTTCCTGTCTGTTTCGATGTATACTGTTGGTACCTAGTCCTTTGTGGGTCGTAATTGGTCAGGCTATCGCGCGATAACATGTCGGTAAGGTCCTATAAATACAACTTCATCAAAGTGTATGCTCATCTAACAAATATTCATTTTAGTCCTAGAAATATATTAAGTCAAAAATAAAGCTAGAAGTGGACTGGTGAGTCAGAACTATACTGACTTGGAATTTTTGTGTAGTTCAGTTTATATGATATTTGATTGAACAAAACACATGTTCTCAGGTAGCTGGATGATATAATTCAAGTAGATGGTCGCCTCATGGCTCAAACAATTTCGCATAATGTCTAATGTTGACGAGAGTTGTATATATTACTCCCCGTCCCAGAGTACGAGTCCTCCTTTTTGGTACGTCCGGGAATAAGAATCTTATTCCCAAAATGGAAAATGATGGATAGTGTTGTGGACATCTTTCTCCTTATAATGCTTGTGTAATTACAATAAAAACAACAGTCAATTAACCTACTTTTCACCCGCTTGCATTATGAATAGTGTTTTGGACAATTATATCTTCAACCCACTTGCAAAGTTTACCCATCTTTTATTGTTTTCTTAATAAGCGTGCAAAACCCTTCCGTAAGACTCTTGCTTTGGGACGGAGGGGGTATTTTGTTAACTGGATCAAGTTTAATATGTTCTAATTTTTATGAAGATTGAAGATGTGTATAATTCAAGTAGATGGTCGCCTCATGGCTCAAACAATTTCGCATAATGTCTAATGTTGACGAGAGTTGTATATATTACTCCCCGTCCCAGAGTACGAGTCCTCCTTTTTGGTACGTCCGGGAATAAGAATCTTATTCCCAAAATGGAAAATGATGGATAGTGTTGTGGACATCTTTCTCCTTATAATGCTTGTGTAATTACAATAAAAACAACAGTCAATTAACCTACTTTTCACCCGCTTGCATTATGAATAGTGTTTTGGACAATTATATCTTCAACCCACTTGCAAAGACAATTATATCTTCAACCCACTTGCAAAGTTTACCCATCTTTTATTGTTTTCTTAATAAGCGTGCAAAACCCTTCCGTAAGACTCTTGCTTTGGGATGGAGGGGGTATTTTGTTAACTGGAACAAGTTTAATATGTTCTAATTTTTATGAAGATTGAAGATGTGTGTTAATTTTCCGCTACATGATTACTTGGCTGACCGGACCAACTTATGTTTATTTTCCACATTTTAATTTAGGATTGTTCGACTTGTTTCTTCTCTTTGTACTCTTTCATCATCAGAACTTATGAATGATTTTCTCAGCAGCAAGACCTGCAAAGCTTGTTAAAGATCGCGTGATGACTGCTCCCTCGGAGACAACAGTTCTCTATCCAACCAGTGGTGGCAATATCCACTGTTTTAGAGCTTTGACTCCTTGTGCTATTTTCGATATTTTGTCCCGCCTTACTCTTCTGAAGATGGCGTCACTGCACTTATTTCGGAGGTCACCATCAGGCGATCTCCCTGGTATGTCAATAATTTTTTCTTAAATAATCAATTTCGAAAAATTTATCATCATAATTATACTACCTCCGTCCTAAAATGATTGTCCTTAAATAGTTACATTTAATTTTTATGGTCAAAATAAGTGAACTTTGACCAAACATTGGTGCCATTTAATCTTCCTAGTGAAATTCTAAAACAAATTATTGATAAAACATTACGTGATTTATCAATAACAATGTTTAGAATTTCACTAAGATGAATAGATTGTAATTCATGTTTGGTCAGAGCTCACTTTTGTTGACCATCAAAAGTCAAATAAGACTATCTTTCCAGGACGGGGGATTATTTTCTTTACTAAGACTTACATAATTGTAGTACCTCTATCCCAGAATGATAATTTCATTTTTTTTTTTTATGGTCAACACAAATGAACTTTGACCAAATATTAATGTCAATCTAATCATCAATATGAAACTCTAAAAATTGTCCCGATAAATCTTTCATGATTTATCAATAATGTTTGATCAAAGTTCACGTTGACCATCAAAAAACAAACCAAATGAAACTATCTTTCTGGGACGGAAGGAACATTATCCTTACTTTATATTTTTCTCTTTCAAAGTAATTTATCCAAACTAAAGTATGACAATATGCCCCCCCCCCCACCCCCCCCCCCCCCCCCCCCCCCCCCCCCCCCTCCTTCTCTAAGGTACTCTAGAAGTGGATGGGATGTTGCACTCTGATGTAACATGGTTGGAAGAATTTCAGCCTCCTGATGACTTTGTGGTTAAGAGAGGACAGTATAAAGACGAGTTTTCAAGCCTTGATAATTTTCCTTTATAATTAATTACCTGCAATTTTTTTTTTTGGGTTTTTTTTTTTTTTGGGTTTTTTTTTTTTTGGGTTTTTTGGAGTGAGTTGCACACTTGTCTAGTTATTTAGCCTTCATTTAGGCATTATTATGGAGGTGAAAATAATTCTATTTATGGGTTGCAGGAAATGCATGTCATAAACTGTGTTGGCTTATATCACTCTGGTGTTTGGCATGTACATATAATATTTATTATCTTATTTTTTTTTCCATTAAAAAAATAAAAATTAGGGTTTCATCTCTTAATTCACGAATTAGACTTTCTTTGTTATGTAGATTTTTTTTTGAAGAATACTACAATGTCTTTTCTATTACTTCCATACGAAATGAGCTCTTATAGCTACGCTCATGTTTTACAAATACTCTCTCGATCCCAAAATGGTGTCCGCTATTTTCGTCTTTATTATGAATGAACTTTGAATAAGTTTAAGTTAGTTTAATTATTTTAGTGAAGATTTAAACTTGATATTAATAGTATTGTTGATGACTATCAATAACAAGTTTAGATTTTCACTAGGATAACTATAATAACTGAAAATTATTGCTAAACGTTTATTCTGATAACGACGAAAAAAATGAGAACATCATTTTAGAACAGAGTATAAGTTTTACAGCTTTTAGAGGGTTACCACTCAAAAGTCTATAGGTACGTTGGTTACCAACGGGCTTATCGCAGTTTCACCCAAACGTATGTAAATAATATTAGTGATTAATAGTAACTCTGTAAGTATTAAATAGCATATTAAACTCCCACATCTGATCGATGTGGGATGAAATATTATAAAATACAAACACTCTCACTTAAATTTTTGCCGTCCCCAACAATACCCACCTGAGTCCACTAGAATTGTAATCCCATACGGTAGGGGTGATCATGGTCCGGTCTGGTCCATTTTTTAACAAAAAATCACGTAACCAGATCCGGAACCAATACTCTGGTTCTATAAAAATTTAGAACCGGAACCAAACCAATACTTGTAAGAACAATACACTGGTTCTGGTTCTACTGGTCTGGTCTGGTCCGGTTCTAATCATTTGAAGTTTATTTGTTTTCAAATTTTCTTAACTCACAACATTGACAAGATCAAACACAAACATAAGCTTATATTTATTATAAATTGAAAATATGATATGAATTGTGAAAAATAAAAGTTGAAAAGTGAAAATAATGAATAAGTATTAGGAGTCTGGCGCACATGGGTATGCCGATTTGGGACCTTGGTGCTTGGGTTGGGTACAAAATTACAAATAGTTAAATGCGTCTTTTTAAGCAATTTAAATGGGCTTTTGAAAAGTATAATACAAAAGTAGGTATATAATCTTATTTACTATATAATAATACAAATAAATATATATATATATATATATATATATATATATGCACAACTGTGGTGGGGACCCTTCCCGGACCCTCGCTATGCGGGGATGCCCTTTTTTATGCACAACTGGTCCGGTCCGGTTCTAACCGGAGTTAATCTTACCAAGAACCAGGACCGAACCAATATACTGCTTCTATAATAATTTAGAACTTGGTCCGGTTTTAACTGGTCTGGTCCAGTTCCAAAAAAAAATTGCTCACCCGGAGTTTGCAAACCTTGTGTCCTATACATAAATGACAATGCCATTTTTTTCCACCAAAAAACTACGTTATTTAATGGCTTTTTAGAATTGCACGGGTTCAACTGTTTTTTTTTTCTCTCCCAAAATAAATATCGCACTTTTTCTAAGGCAAACAATACATTTCTTTAATTAATAAAGTTTAAGAATATATCGCATTTTTAAACAACGAAAAATTCTTAGTACAATTTTAGTGTTGTACAAATAATGCAAAAGAAACTAAAGCATAATGCATTCTTTTAAAATGTTAGAAAAGTCAAATATCACAGGATTTGGGGGTAAAATAAATATATATAGACAGACCGACCGACGAGAAACAGAGTACAATTAAGAAAGTAATCAAGAAAAAAATAATCACTATGAAACCAAACCAGCTGTAAATATTTTTCACACTGACAGGATGTTAATGTTGCAAATTCCTGCATTTTATTCTGAAAAAAAGAGAGTAAAAAGAGACCAATGCATCATGTAAGTCTCTGATAATCAACAATTTTATGTATATATAAATAACAGCAACTTGCAATCTACATCAAGAAGCAAAACAGCGTATACGCCTTCTTCTGTCAGCTGGTCAAACCCCCCATCACATACTCTGTGTCCGTGCGACAAGAGCTACGCTCCTTTTTGGCATCGCAAAACAATATTCCTTCCTACTTGCAAACCTGTCAAAAAAAATAAAAAAATAACCATCACTTCTCAAGAACGGACCCCACGCTGACAATGCCGGAGTAGCATCTGGTTTTAGAGAATTGGATAACTCCCTCCGTCCTCAGATAAATGTCGCATATGACTTGTCTAACGTTTTTACAGAATGTGCATTACTTGTTTGCACATTACTTATACAGTGATAAATTTGCACTAAGACCCTTTCTTTAGTAGGAAATGTGACATTTATTTTGGCACTGACAAAAAAGAAAAGTGCGACATTTATTATGGGACGGAGGAAGTCATATGCTTTGAGGATGAATAGGAGAAACTAGTTAAGAATCCACTGAAAGAATAAGAAAGAACTATGGTTTATGACAAAAGCACCGACTACATTCTGAATAACATGGGCCCACGTAAGAGACAATACTCTCTTCTTAGACAAAAACTTGTGTCAGGTAGGAAAAGTAGGAGAAATTTTTCACTTGATTTATCAGTACTCTAAATCAATTATTTTAAAAACTGCAACGAATTTGATCACAGGCGATGAAGGCAGATAAGTCTAATTTCAGTTTTCATACGTGTCTTCAAATGTTGTGTTTCCCAACAGTTCTTTGTTTCAGATACATGAATTTTCTAACTAGATATGGAAATATATGAAGGTATACACTTAGTACACTATACAGTTGCTTTTCTCTACACAATGGCTAGGCCAGAGATACTCCCTCCGTCCCACTAAAAAGATGCACTTTTGTTTTAGGCATGGGAATTAAGAAAATGTGTAAGTGGTGCAAGTGTTGTGAGTATGAAAAGTGAAGTAGGAGAGAGAAAGTGGGGTAGGGAATAGTAACGGGATAGTTGTTGTGAGTATGCAAGTGGGTCCCATTGAATAAAGAAGTACTTTAAAGTTTCCTTTTTGGGAAAGTGCATATTTTAGTGGGACACCCTGTTGGGTGTAAAGAGTGCATCTTTTAGTAGGACGGAGGGAGTATACCACTAATTTGACAAACGATTTTGAATCATTTAATTAGTCGAATTGAAAAGGAAGATCAAGTACCTCTGTTATACTTGGCGAGAAACAGCAGTTGTGCTTTCAAGAGAAATCGCCGGTCTGTCACGATTTTCCTCTACATTATTGCCATCTTCAACAATAGAGCTTCGTGGAGAGTCTCTTTGCTCAAAGTCATCAGGAAAGGAGATTGGGTCAGAACCAATTTTTCCATGTCCGTCCTCCTTACTTCTCACACTATCCTCTAAATCACCGTAGTTCAAATTTTGTAATAGTTCAGGAAGTGAAAGTCCGCTTTCTTCTCCAAACTTTGTTCCCATTTCAATGTCTATTTTCTCCTTTGAGGAGGTGATATTTCCAACAAGATTTGGACTAATAGCATCCATTACTATACTTTCATCTTCATGAACTAATTCTCGAAAATTGTTCATTGAGGGTGGGATTCTCGATAAAAATACTTCTTTGAGGTTTCTTAACGTCCCCCTGTTATACGGATTTGCCTTCTTATCATATCGGTACCTGAAGTTTTCATACGTTGTCTGCAAAAGAATGTTTCAGGCAAACCAATATTATAGAATTGCAAGAAAAATTCAAGAACACAGACAGCAAGATGAAACTATGATATGTCCACTGTTGACAGATTTAACTTCATTTTCACCGAGTAAAAAAAAAAGTTCTTTAGAAGAGAAAATACATATAAGGGATGAAAGAATAGGAAATAAATATGTTACTGCATTTTCTGCTGTTTTATCATAACTTTTCGAAAGCAATGAATGACCAGAATAATCCAGCAGCACTATGGCTGAAGTAAGAAACGATACAATGGAATAAAACAACGAAAGGTCAGATGTGATAGGGCCCGGACTTTTGGAGTACTGGGGTAGGGAAGGGGTAGCTTATTTTCAGGGTAGAATTTTTTTAAGGGCATATCTGAAACGTCTTTAAAAAGGGGGGCAAAAATTTTAAAATGTATTGTACCTTAAAAGTAAAGGAGCTCAAGATAAATTCTTTTTCGTTCCAAGTTAATAGTCTTGGTTTGACTTTCTTGGTTAACTTGATTAAAATTTTACCAAAATTTTATGAAATTTTATTAAACTCAGGAACATACGCCATTAAATATCATGAGGATATTTTTAATTTTTTTTCATAATTTTTGTCAATGTTCAATAAAAGCTCCTTAACAATGTGGCGAAGACATATATGTTGGAACTAATATCCTCCTCCACTGACTTCACAAACCAACCAGTCACCATCTTGTTTATTGACTTTGACCAGCTCCAAAAATATTCTTGCACTTACAATATAATTGTAAGTAGAATTATTATAAGTGTTCTGCTTTCAAACTCCAATATTACCACAACATAATCGCACAGTTGAAGTCTTAAAAACATGTAACTTCTTAGAAGTTTATCAATTGACATTATTCATGCATATTATTAAATCTAGCAATCAGTAGGAATATATAAGATTTTGTAAAGTATGTACTGACATTAGATGTCATCAAATATGTTGAATGATTCACAAAAAGATCAACATCATGTTTCTAAAGTTTGACGAGAAAGATCACCTGGTTTGAGCAAATCAGATAAAAATGGAAAACTGAAAGGCCGCCCACAAACCAAACAGCAATGAAGCAGTAAACTACGAGAAAGTCAGATAAGATATCCATTGACATAGCCTTCAGTACAGTGTGATCCCTTTGAAGTATGTTAATCCAAGAAAACACGAAGACATATAAGCACAAGATGGTTGATGTTGATATAAACATGTAGAAGAACCGATAGTTACGCTGCAAAAAACGACGTGTATTATTTCAAATATCCCAACCAGAAAAAGTCAATTTTCAGACAGGAGTATGTCCACTTTGACCAAATTATCAGAAGATACTTCATCTTATATGTCTCAACTTGTTTGAGTCTTTTTGTAGCAAGTGCATACTAGTAATGAACACGGAGCTGTCCCATACCAAATGTCGCATTTGACTTGTGAACATTTTCAAGAAATGTGCTTTACTTGTTTGCACATTGCTTGTACATTAGTGAAATTGCACTAAGACACTTTCCTTAATTAGAAATGTGACAATTGTTTTGGGGCAGACCAAAAGGTGAGTGCGGCATTTATTATGGGATGGAGGGAGTAAAAAGAAGACCAAGGAATCAACTTACCAGTCCAATACACTGACCGACCCATGGACAATGATGATCAAATCTCTGAACACAATTATTACAGATGGAGCAATGAGAAGCACGGGGAGGACGATAAAGCATGCAGGTGTCACAATATTTGACTTTGACCGAGTGACCATTCACAAGAACATCTTTTGTCCGAGGTAATCTCAAATGTGGAGTCCTACCATTAACCCATTCCATTGAAGGGGTGTTCATATCATATGCTTCATCTGCCTCGGGAGGCGTGGAACTTCGAGGGACTATTCCAGGGTCTCTACTGGATGTTAAGAATAGAAATATAATGTCCTGTATTCACACGGAAAAGTAGTCAGATATCATCATTTGATGGATGTAAGAAGCTTTGATGTTAAGCTTATGAAATATTTGTAATCTAGGTATCAAATTCATCATATATATGCTTTGAGAACCAATCATACAAGCAGAAGCACTTCAATATACTTTGATGTTCCATAACCTTGGGAACTACTTCCTCCGACCCGGAAAGGTAATCCCATTTGACTCTTTACGGTCAACACAAGTGAACTTTGACCAAATATTAATGTCAATCTAATCATTCTAGTGAAATTCCAAATATTTGTAATTGATAAATCATTAAGTGATTTATCAACAACATTTTTTTTGAATTTTATTGGGATGGTTAAATTGACATTAATGTTTGGTCAAAGTTAACTTTTGTTGACCATAAAAAGCCAAATGGGACTATCTTTCTGGGACAGAGGGAGTATATCTCCACAGAGTAAAGTGATAGAGTGCATTCAAGCTTAAAGTTAAATGAACGATAAGATAGCTCTTCTGTATAACTTCATTTCCTTTTCCTACTCACAAGGAACTTCAGTTTACAGATAGTGTGTTTGAAGAAGGAAAATTCAGAACAATCTGATAACAAGTAAATATAGAAATAGAATTATTTACCATAATAGTGAGAAATGCTCCAATAGCCAGCACTACATACCAATACCCAAATTGTTTGCCCTCTTTCTTATTCACGTGGATCTTGTGATACACTTTTAAACAGAAAGCTATTGCAGGACCAGCAACTAATAGAATGGTCAAGAACAAAGATGCCACGTCGGGGCCAAAGATCAATCTTCCCCCACAGAAGAATCTCTGCTCATACATAAAAAGAAAAAGAAAAAGAAGTGGTTAACTATCATAAAAGAAAAAATGAACAAATAAATAAATACCAAGATGGTTTGTAAATGCAGAGACCAGCTTGAACTCTCAATTGGACTTTTTGCATACAAGAACATATGTCAACATAAAAATATTCTCATTATATTATGAATATACAAGAGATTACATACAGCCAACATTCAGATAACAATGGGTTTTTCTCAATATCCCTCATAAGAATGAAAGGTATGAATATACAACAGATTACATGCATATGACCAACATTTGAACGACAATTGGACTTCTACATACAAAAACGTTCGCCAAGGTAAAACAAACAAATTATCAAAGTTTTTTGTCTCAATAATCCCACTAAGATGCGAAATAACTAAATAATACATATATACAACCGACATTCAGACGACAATTGATAATTTTGAATGGAGAAAAACAATGAATATGAAAAAGGAGGGCCCGCTTCTATTGTAGACAATTAATTTATTACTTTAATGCAAAATGGATTTTCCTGGTAATGCATTGACATTTGGACTTTGTTCCTCATTGCTAATGAAATTTGGGCCTTCTGTGATTTTACCCTCAGTCACTAGTGTGAGAAAGAACAACAACAACAAAGGAGGGAAAACGAAGAAGGATAATGAAAATTTCTAATATCATTCTACCTCTTTAGAACCCCTTTAAGTATCTGTACTTCATATTTCTCATTTCAACTATCCAAAAAACGTTCTCAAACCAAAAAAAGGTTTGCCAACTACAACCTCAAGGATCACCAGATGCTAATTGCAAAAAGAGAGTGAACGGTCTATGGATCTTTATCCTTCTTAACCTCCAGGAATCTTGCATCCAATTATTCATCTCCTAATTTATTACACTTCAATCTGATGTATATATACAAAAGTCTCAAGAAAAATAAGCCAAAAAATGTGCAGAAACTCATTGTAAACGGTTGTTACTCAATCCTACTGGATTCCAAGGGATGATGGCAGAAGGTTGTCCCAAGGAAAACTCAGTTTAACAAACCACTACTATAGACTCCATTCATCCCAAAATGAATGTCCATTTTTCGTTAGGCAAGGAAATTACGGATGTCAAATTTCAAGCAATTTTAGTAGCACATATTCTTTAATACCTTGAATGATCACAATTCGTTATTGCAAATGAAAATTAATACTACATGGGAATTGGACACAGATATGGAATAACAATGTTTTAAGGACGGACGCCAAACGATTAAATAAATTGATCCGGGAGTTCCCAAAGCACCACGACCATGTTGTAATCAGATGAACACCATTCATATGCATATTTCCCAAGTCAAAAGAGCAAAGAATGTTAATATCCAAGTGCTAGTTTAATAGGCAACATTTACAATTCTCAATCACACTATTTGAAGTTTTACATGCCAAACAACCAGGAGAAAACACCCAAATTGTTACTATTCATTGCTAATGTCATAAAACAAAAATGAAATGAATAATACATATGAATTCATACAGATGATCAAAGACTCAAAACAGATGGAAAAGGGTTAAAACAATTGAGAAATTAGAAAGGAACTCACATTGCTGCCCTTCCAAACCTGATAGAGCCGTTTGTGCTTGGGTTTATCATCATTTTGATCCATCACTAACGATTCTCAAACAAAGATGAGTATGACCCAAAATTATATCTATGATCAACTCCTATCTTCCACTTGTGATACTCTCAAAACCCATTTGAGAAATCAGACCCAAAATTTTACATCAAATTTCAATGGTGAATAACAAGATTATCTTTTTCACAAAAAATAAAATAAAATTGAGGGTATTGTTTGAAATTTGACAGCAAAATTCGGTCAAAACAAAGAAACAGAAACAAGAGAAATCATGGGTTTTACTCGACGGTTATTGTGTGTGCGTGAGAGAGAGAGAGAGAGAGAGAGAGAGAGAGATTGTTGAAGATTGTGGGTTTTGGGTAGAATGAAAGAGAGAAAGAAGAAGATAATCGGAAGGGGAAGATAAACCAGAAACAGCTGCCTGTGCACTGGACGGATCAACCTAGGAATAATGATGGTTTTGGCCCAGGTTGGGGAATCGAATTCTCTCTCCTCTCTCTCTCTCTCTCTCCCTCTCCCTAAAGAGAGAATGTTTCTCTGTTTCTTTGTCTCTCTCTCTCTAAACTCTGTGCTGTCTGTCTCTGTCTTTGGATACCAACTTTTTATTTTCTTACTAAAGTCTTTTACTCTTTTTATTTTAAATGATTTTTTCTTTGTGGAAAATCTAGTGAAAATTTTGTTTTTCATTTTTATGAATGATTTTTTTTTCATGAAAAACAAGTTTGACATTAAGTTAGTGTAAAATAGGTTTTTCAGAAGACTGACTCATTTTCTTTAAAAACAATTTGAAAAAATATTTACGCAATTTAGCATCAATAAATAAGTATAACCTTAAATATAAATCTTGAACAATACTCCCTCCGTCCCATTTCAAATTGCAAAAGTTGCCAAAAAGGGTGTCCCAACTAAAATTGCAAAATCCAAAAATGGCAAGTTTTAACTAGGGATGACAATTTGCCCGAACCCGAACCGTATCCGAGGCAATCCGGCCCGGGTCGGGTCGGGTTTGGTAAGGCATTTTATAAACCCGTCGGGTTCGGGTACGGTAAATCACCAAGACCCGCCGTGGCCCGATCCGACCCGTTCACATACTCCCTTGCGTTTTGTAGATATACTAGTACTCGTGCCCGTGCCAAAGGCACGGTGACAGTATGCAATTGGTAAGTCCTAAAAAAGTCCACAACGTACTGTGAGGAGATTGGACTGTGAGGAGATTGGAGGGAGATTGATTGCCTTAATATATATTTACACCATCACCACCACAAACACACATATAAAAATATTCACACCTTAAAAGTACGAAACAAAGGGCAAATCTTATTATATCACCAAAAATATAAAGATCCCAATTACATTCCACTAAGAAATCCCTGACAGTCTAAGAACTTGGAACACAATAAAAATTACAAAAGGGCATCACAAAAGAGGCACTGAAACATGCCTCAATTTACTATCCGAATCTGACAGTTAACGGATCTTCAAACACCATGCAACTCGATGTCCTCCTTGTTCAAAATGCAGGCTCGAGTCAAGAATGTAGAGACATTCTTTCTCTAATCAGGCTCGAGTTGGATCGCCTTCACAGAGGTCTTGACCTGCACAATAAGTTTCTCCAAACTTGTTGAGATCCTTTATGTAAAGTTCTGAACTGTAATCAGAGTTTTCCTATCCTTGCCATTTAAATTCATAAGTGGATAAACCACGAAAAAAGGAGGATGGTATACAAAATCCATTTAACTTCTTAACTGCAGTCTTCCCAAAAAATCTCTTTTACAAAAAGACAATTCCAGTTTCCACGGTTCTACTATCTATTCCACCATTCCAATACCTAAAAACATAACTAAAAAAAACTCCATCAATATTGTGTGCCGTCATTAACTTGATCTTTTATGGTATATTTTCTCAAGAAAGCTTATTTAAAAACTTCTACAGAAACATAACATGAGTTGGCAAACTGTATAAATAAAGCAGTAGCCACATGATATTTGACGATATATATTTTATTAAACATACAGTAAAAATTTGATGCCCCGTTTTGATCATGTATGTGTTCATGGCCCTTCGTTGAAACTATATGTGGTTATGTACTCCATATCAGAACCCTTTCCAAATAAATTACATGTAGGTTTGTAATAGCACAAATTTACTCCTCTCTTGCACCCCCCGTGAAACCCACAACCAATTCAAAAAATATGATTACACAAAAATCAAACACAAGACTATTACTTCAACCTATCAATTAGGATCAATATATTTGATCAGAGGTCATAAGAAGATATTTTCAACACCTGAGTTGGCATGCAATGGGATAATGAAATAACTAAAAAAGCTTAGATGAACTCTTACTTTCCCCATTTGTATTCTTGAATAAAAACTGGCAGTATCATATCAGCTACTACTACACAACCCAGGGGTATTTGTGTCTTGAAAAACTGATATGCAGACTTGTACTCAAGACATTCCCATTATCATTTAACGCACTACATTAAGAAACCCCGGATGAAAATAGTCAAGAGAAGGAGAAGGAGAAGAAGAAGCTATCACCCACTTCTATTTAATTATATTCATGTTTTGTAGTTTACTGAAAAAGCACTCCCACCATCCCAAAATTAAGATCACCTCATTTGGCAAGCCACATTTTTATCGTTGATTCTTTACTCGCTTTGACCGATTTCTGCAATTCCCTCTTCGGTTCCGTCTTGCCTTAAAAGCCAAAATTTCCTAACAAATCCAATGGCCGTCAAATCCCAAATTTCTAAAATGTGAATGAGTAAAGTCGAATTTTTTTGTGAACCAACTTACTTTTCTTGATGATTGGCTTAGTGATAGAGAGACTGAGCTCCTGTTTGAACGTGAACCTCCATTTTGTCAGCGTCGGGTTCGTGTCTCTCTCTCGTCGTCAAGGGAGAAAACGATAACATAAATATATTGATATGCCACAAACAGATTAATCTATCAATTTCAGATGAAAACAATTGAAAAAAAAAGTAGGGAATTACTGACATCAAATCTGGTCTCCGTTCCTTCATCAGTGAAAGCTTCACCACCAATGACTGCGCCATTTCAAACGCCGACTCTCTTTGTGGCGAAACCCTCCTCGTGTGCGAAACCCTCGAGGACCAAACCGTCGAGCTGCTACTAACTGCAGCTTTGGATTGGATTAAATCCCAGCCACTCTTTATGGTGGTTGAGAAGCAATCCTGACCACTCTTTATGAGTTGGTTATTTCTGCTTCCTATTGTATTATAGATATAGCTAAGATTTAGGGTTAGTGTGAGAATTTGTTCAGACTCGTCGGCGCTGCTGCTCCTTCCCCCCCACAGCTTATCCCGTCTGTCCTTCAATCCGGCTCCTTTCAGGCGTTCTTCTTCTTCTGCTTCGACCGCCTTCAAAAAATCAACATTGATGGACTGATGGTGGCTAGAGATACACTGGGCTTATGGGCTAGTCTTCTATTTTTTTGGTTTTTTAACCTCTGGAAGTAGTCTTTAGGAATCAATTAAATAAAATTTGAAAAACTTCTTGATAGTTAACCCATTTGTTGTGGCTGGATTTTAGGATTGGGCGACTTTAATGGTGTCGATTTCGGAATCATGAAGGAATTATAATAATGGCATAAATCCTATATATGGAATCAAGCATTACATTTCATTTGATTTCTTGTGAGTTTAAATTTATTCAATATTGTTTCATTTTCTGTTTCCATAATTTGCAATTTAGGGGTGAATTTCTGCAGATTTTTTCAAAAAAAACTTGGTCAGGAGTTTTTTTTTTTTTTTTTTTTTTTTTGGGGGGAACGATCTGTTGTTCTGAAAAAAAAAATGGGGTTGAACTTCGGGTCGGTATCGGGCGGGCACGGGTCTAGTGTCTCACGGGTCGGGCAGGGTTCGGGAGAGAGGCGTGTCAGTGCGGATCGGGTCCGGGTTAATGCAAACCCGGCCCGTACCCGACCCGTTGCCATCCTTGGTTTTAACCCACTTGCATACTCACATCCATTAACCCACTAACTATTCTCTACCCCACTTTCTCTCTCCCACTCAACTATCAACACTCACAACACATCACCTTTTTCACTTTTTCCCTTAATCCCCGTGCCAACCTAGTATTTGCAATTTGAAATGTGACGGAGGGAGTATATATATTTTTGATAATGTCTACGCCATAAAGAGGCGAGGAGAGTGATCGAACCCTAACGCTCACCGAAAGTGAGGTTTGGCTTTATCACTGGGCCACTCCTGGGACTTGAACAATATTTGTGTAGAGATGATTGTGGTAAAATAATTATTATGGGGTATGTTTACAAAAAAAAATAGACTGTCATTTGATTGACACCAAAAGAGTGTTCCTTTGAAGATAGGACAATTCTTTGGATCAAAATAAAAAGTAATTCCTCTGTCATTGAGTAATAGGTCCACTTTTTCGTTTTAGTTTGTCCCAGAATATATGTTATTTCTCAAAATCGCAAAAATCTTTATTATTCCTCACACTTATTCTCTCTCCTACTTTGCTTTTACACAACACCCATCAACTCACTATTCTTCTCACTCATTCTCTCTCTTACTTTATTTTTCATACTCGCAACATTTACATCACTTCCACCACTTTTTAATCTCCGTACAAATGAGAGAGTGAACTTATACTCTAAAACAGATGGAGTAGTTAAGTGCATTTTTTGTTTAGAGAGAATGCGTTGCTAAATGGTGAATGCTATGCAATTTTGGTTTAGAGAGAATACGTTGCTAAATGGTGAATGCTTATAAGTGACATGTAATTTTTTTTATTTTTATTTTTTTTTGACAATGTCCACGCCATAAGGAGGCGAGGAGAGAGATCGAACCCTAGTGCTCAACGAGGGTGAGGCTTGGCTTTACCACTGAGCCACTCATTTGGGGACCATAAGTGACATGTAATGTTAGTATTAGGGGCAGACTTACATGGTGGCCCCCGTTTGGAAAATAAAAATAAAAATTCACGACTGTAATTTTTTGTAAAGATTAGAACTGTTTTTTTTTTTTTTTTTTTTTTTAAGATAAAGATTAGAACTGTTAGTTAGTGCAATTTAGTATACTTTGCCCCCTTAAATGTAAAGTAAAAAAATACACTAATATGTTTTTCCCCCTTATTCAATTTTTGCCCTGTTTACAAAAATCCTAGGTCCGCCACTGATTAGTATGATGATGTTTATAATTTATACTCTTTCCTTTTCATAATAACTCGTTTCATTTGAAGAATTAGAATAAAAAATATTTTAAAAAAAATATAGTGAGTATGAGAAAGAGAGCGAAAGTGAGATATAAAATAATAAGTGAAAAATTATTATGAGTATGATAAATGAGTAATTTAAAATTTTTTAATTATAAAAACTATATTTATCCATCATATATAAAATTAGATAAGTTTTTGTTTTAAATGTCTCACTTAATATTATACAACTCAAAATTGTAAGCTTTTATTCGCTGTGTCTCATTTAGTATACTTACACACCAAAATCACAGGCTAACTTGTCATTCATACCCTACTTATCATAGTATGTCCCATTACCAATTGTTCTTTTTCAAATACTCCCTCCGTCTTAAAGTATGTCCACCCTCTCATTTGCATGGCGAGTAAGAAATGGTGGAAGTGATATATTGTTACGAGTATAAAAGTAAAATATGAGAGAAAGTGAGTGGGAAGGTGACATATACTCTGTCTGGGACGGATACTCTGAGACAGACTAAAAAGGAAAGGTGAAAGTTGATTGGTGTTGTGAGTATAAAAGTAAGTAAGAGAGAGAATGAGTGGGAGGAATACTATTAAAGATTCTTTGTCATTTAGGAAGTGGACATATACTCTGAGACAGACTAAAAAGGAAAGGTGTCATATACTCTGTCTGGGACGGATGGAATACTACTATTTTTATCGTTTTTCGTGCTAGCCTATTTATTTTACTCTTCCGTATTTAAATAAATATCTAAATTTAAATTAAAGGACATTTAAAAATCTCTACTTTTATACAATTTATTAGCAAATATATATATATATATATATATATATATATATATAAACCTCTTTCTAAATATTTTACAAGTATAAAGATATTTGTGAAAAAAACTGGTAAAAAATTATTTATGAACCAAGTTTTTTTCAAAAAAAAAAAAACATTTTGGGCTAAAATCTTATATATATATATATATATTAAAGTTGGTGAAGAGGGATGTGGTGTTGCCATGTGGACAAGTCATAGAGGAAGGATGAATTTGGTGATGCTGTTGGGTATGCTTACTTCTTAACCCTCCTACTTGATAGAATTGATTGATACCATCACCTATTAATATTTTATGGACTTTAGGACCCTATGTAAGAAGTTTTATAACTTCAATTTTTAGCTTAGTTCATTTTATAGTATAGGCTTAGAATATAGGACTTGGAGCGAAAAGGAATGAAGATCCAAGTGTCAGTGGTCACTGCGCAGGACTACTCTGCGCAGGACACCACTGCGCAGATATATCCTGCGCAGCATTCTTCAGTTCAATACATTTAGATCACCTAACTTGGAAAACGCTTTGAAGATGTACGCTTTTAAAAAGGTGCTAAGGTGTGCAGAAACGACAAAGCAAGCACACTCAGCAGATCCAACGGTGGAGACGCGCTCAAGAGAAATATTTCAAATGAAGACAGCTGTCAACCTTCTAGAAGAAGCTTTTGAATTTGGTCTTCATGCTCAGTCTCCAACGGCTCTAATACACATGCGCACCAATCATATTGTGCCAGGTCATCACCCTTGATCAGAGCTCCAACAGCTATAAAGGACATCTGCCCACCAATCAAATTATGCCAGCTCAGCGTCTTTGCTCAGAGCTCCAACGGCTAGTTTTAAGCTTTCTGCTATAAATAGCCAGCTCATCTTCATTTCCAAGTTGCTAGAGTTTGTGCTTTCTAATATCCTTGAAGCTCTGAAGATTGCTGCTTACTATTCACAGATTCAAGATCAACCTTCATACCTTCAAACTCCTGCCCAGATCCTAAGCCTTAAATCACCAGAATTCTTCGTGCTCTTCATCTCATAGATTCATAGAGCCCAGAATTTCTGAACACACACAAACCTCTTGAAGCCTTGATCATTTTGATCTAACTTCTTGAGATACACCGGTTTAGTCTAGGATTTGCTCTTCATAGATCATAGATCTTTGAGATTGTTTGTTTTTCATTGTTGTATCTTGTAACTCTCTCATATAATAAGATCTCCATTAGAAAATCCAAGACTAACCATCTTGGTAGAGGACGTAGATCTTCCATTGATCGAACCTCTCCAAATAGCTTGTTCTTTATTCTCTCTATTTACTTCCTGCTTAATCATTTCTGAATAACTGTTTTGTTTTATCTTATCAGATTGCTATTATTGCTGCTGTGCTTATTATTGCCTATTGCCTTAGAACATTTTATCCAACACTTTAAGCCAAAACTTAGCGCGTGCGTTTTTATCTCTGCGCAGCTTTTTCCTGCGCATGTGCTGCTTAAACTTCCGCTGTGCATTTCACACTCTCTCTGAGCGCTATACTTAGCTTATTTGAGAACTGTGCGCATAAGCCATTGATTTGCAAAAGGGTTTGAAAAGAATTTTAAAACGCTATTCACCCCCCCCCCCTCTAGCATTTTTCATACCCTTGTTGCCCCTTTGGGACCAACAAGTGGTATCAGAGCAAACGCCTTCATAAAACTTGTTTTGTTTTTCAAGTTTAACAACTTGGGTGCCGATTCAAGATGGATTCAAAATCTTGGGCAATGGCTAACTATTCACATGTTCCAGTGCTGAATGAAGATCACTTCGAAATCTGGAAGCATTGCATGCTCACTCATTTTTCTTCTATCGACGAGATCCTCCACGACATCGTTCTTGAAGGACCCTACATTCCAATGAAGGCTAATCCTGATGCTGCTACAAATAAGGAAAATCCTACCATCAAGAAGAACAAGGAGGAATGGACTGATGAAGAAAAAAATGGGTTGGCTATGATGGAAGAGCAAGGAACATCATTCTTAGCACTCTAGACCTCTCCACGCACAATCAAATTGTGAGCGGTGGAACTGCAAAGGAACTATGGGACGCTATTGAAGGATATGTGAATGGAGACAAAGTAAGCAAGGAAAACAAAAGATTTGTGGTGCAAAGAAAATTCAACTGCTTCATGAGAAAAGATGGTGAAACCTTGAGACAAACATATGATCGCTTCTGTGCTGTTGTAAACTTTTGTAAATCTCTTGGAACTACTTTCACTAATAAAGAAGTCAATTCTCAATTCTTAGATGCGTTAGGTTCCAGATATGTGCACAAAGCAAGTCATCTGGAAGATTCTGGATTTCTAGATACTTGGCCTCTGCGCAGCATATACGCTAACCTAAAAGTGTATGAGCTAAAGCTTGATCGAATCGACGAAACTGAAGGCAAAGGAAAACTTGTTTCCTATGTTGCGCAAAAGGAACCTGCGCTGCTCAAACCTCAGACAAAGTCTCTACTTCCTCTCTACTTGAAATGGATGATGATGATTTCGCTATGTTCGTTAAGTGATTCCAAAAATTCAGGAAATTCTCTAAGCCAGGATCCTCAAGTAAAGCTCCAGCTAAATTCTCTCGTGGTAGAGACTCAAAGAAAGATGAAGAGTTGGTCTGCTACAACTGTAGAAAGCCCGGTCATTTTGCCTCAAAATGTCCTACTCCAAAATTTGAGTACATGAAGAGGAATACTGCGCAGAGATCATCAAGGCAGCGCAGAATGATTGCTGAAGAAGACGGCGCAGAAAAGGAACTGAAGACTTGGATAGAGACTGACACTGAAGACAGTGATAATGATGACTCTGAGGATGGACTGCTCTGCTTGGTGGCCAATGCTGATGCTGATAGCGATTCAGACAATGATCCCGATACGGACACAAGGCTGCGCCAAGGACAATTCAGAAGAAAGGTCCCACTATCACAGAACTGGTGGAAATGGGACATCTGACTCCAAGCAGACAGAATGGCAAGTACTTATTTGCCAGGGCAGACCTATCAAAGAAATTTGTAGCTGCGCCTCCGCGCAAAGAATCTCTTGAAATTCCTGCTGAAATTGTAATAGAAAAGAATGACTCTGCTGCTGAGCGCGAGTCTATTTTTTCAGCAAGCTGAAAAGGTAATCAAGAAATTTAATTCTATGAAAGAAGCAGTGGACTTATCAATTGGAGAAATTTTACAGCTTAAGACGGAGAAAACTCTTTTAAAATCTGAGATCACCCTCCTTAAGGAGCAGATTAAGAGCATGACTCCTCTTACTGAAAAGAACCGTTTTCTTACAGATCAAAATGCGCTATTTAAAGTAAGAAACGAAGAATTGGCTGCTCAAGTAACTGATCTCACAAAGATCACTGATGAGTGGACCAATCTCGTGTCACTATGGATCAAATTCTAGAATCCCAAAAAGCCAGTGGAGATAAGGAAGGCTTGGGGTTCTCAACTAGTGATAACTTTAAATGCGCCGTTTGCTCTGAAAGAGAAAAGGATTTTACACCCCAACAAACTATTGAAATTCCTAAAGCAAAGCATTCTGCTTCAATGGGTAAAAGACAGGAGAAAGTCCAAAGACAAAATTTCCATTATGTCTACCCAAAAATGCAAACTGGAAAAGCCAAAGGTAAGTCTAAAGTTGAACCTGCGCATGACAACTCATATTCTGACTATGGTTGCGCTTCAACTTCAAATGCCAAATCTGCACAAAAGGGACATGCGCATGAAAGCCATGCGCCCAACGCCAGATGATGTGCATTCTTAAGAAAAGCGCACCCAAACCTCAAAAAATGATATTGTCAAAGCAAGTTCATCTGCTCCAGTAAAGAATGCTGCGCCAAAGAAAAGTAAAGAGTTTGTAAAAAACCCAATCTATAAGTGGCTTTCATAATTGTGTTGTGTGTGATGGTTTAGGTCACAAGGCTGCAGAATGCCTTTTGCGATTTGCTCCTAATGCCAAGGGACGTAAAAATCCTAAGGTCAGACAGGAGTGGGTTGTCAAAAGTTGCTAACTCTAGGACCCAAGAATAAAGGGGACCTGCGTCTTTAATGTCTATGTTTCAGGTCTCCTGCTTCACTGCGCACTCTTCTCAAGATAAAGCGCATATATGGTACCTCTATAGTGGATGCTCTAGACACATGACTGGAGATGTCACCGCTCTTGAAGATGTGCATGAAGGAAGAGGTCCCTCTGTAACTTTTGGAGATAACAACAAAGGACACATAGTTGGATATGGAAGAATCAGAAAAGATAAAGTATGCATTGAGAAAGTTGCGCTCGTAGAAGGTCTCAAGCACAACCTGCTCTCCATATCACAATTCTGCGATAAAGGTTTGGAATGTCACTTCACTGCAACGCACTGCTATATCAAAGATGGCATATCCAGACTAACTTTGCTCACAGGGACTCGTAAGACTAATGTTTACATTATTGATCTCACTACTATAGACTCTATCACTAATCTCTGTTTTGTAGCAAAGAATGTAATGAAAGCAGCTGGCTATGGCATAAGTGCTTAATTCATTTGAACTTCAAGTATTTGGCTAGCTAGGAAGGGAAAATCTTGT
>JAOWBW010000242.1:277074-311674 GCA_026119855.1 Campanula takesimana
CTTGCCTTCCAGCACTTGTTAATTCCACCTTCCTCTTGTGTTCTTCAATGTCGTGCTCCAATTGATAAGCTCGATCAACTGCATCTTGAAACTCTTGTAGCTTGTGGGACACCAATTGAGTTCGGATCACTGTTTTTAAACCCTTAACAAATCTTGTTGCCTTTCTCCTCCTCTGTTGCAATCAAATGAGTACAATACCTTGATAACTCCGTGAACTTGGCTGCATACTGAGCCACCGACATTGTATTCTGTTCCAAGCTAAGAAATTCCACTTCCTTCTCCGGTCTTGATCCACCCTTGGAATAAAATGTTTCCTTAAACTTCCTCAGAAAATTTGCCCAAGTATATGGTACATGAGCTTCATCCCACTACCTTCAGTGTTCTCCACCTGTACTCCGAAGCTCCACTCAACTTGTAGGTAGCAAACCTAACTCGATCTTCTTCAGTACATACTAAGACATCAAATATCTTTTCCATGGATTCAATCCATCTCTCACTATGGTCACATCTGGTTCAACCATCATAGCCGGTTGGTTTCATCTTCAAAAAGTGTTTTAGACCATACCTCGGAGGTGCATGCTCTCCTCCTTGCCTCTGATCATGGATGGTTTTCATTGCAGCCTCGAACATCCCTTGAAACATAGCTCGAACTTCTTCCCTTACATTACTCTGGCCTGCAGTACAGACTGTTCACCCTCATTTTCCGGGCATTTTTACTGAGTACCTGCATAAAACACTCAACGTTACTCACTCCATACTCAACTACCCTCCTAGGTCACTTAGTCATTCTAGACCATCTACAACCTAGCTCTGATACCAACTGTCGCGCCCCGACCCGTGGTCCTACTTGGCCCCACGTCCGGGACACGCACGGAAGACGTCATAAACATTTTTAAGAAAATTTTTCGAAATATACTTTCTATAAAAAGGTTCACACCACCAACTCAATACTAAAACACGACTTCAAGTCACAAAACAACCTTTCACAAACAAGTACTAAGCCACTTGGCTACAACTACTAACTTTACTTACTTAAATACAAACACGAACATCTACTAAAAGAGATGATACAAACCAAGTCACGGGTATATACTACCCAAAAGGTATTACATTTACATAATGTATCCTTTACTTACACCACATTTCCCAAAATGTTTTACCCAAAGATCTCCTCGACGTCCTCCCTGTGTGTGTGAACTATCCCCTGGGCTCCCTTCTTATCTAAAACGGTAAACAAATAAGGGTGAGAATAAATCTCAGTAAGTTACTAAAATGCAACTACATTACATGCTAATATGATAACATAAAGGAACAATGCCACAATGATCATATAGCACATAGCACATAATATGAGAGGCTCCCTATCGCAACCAACCGTCCCATACCGGTTGGAAATAACGACCAACTCATCATGCAACACATAAAGCGGAAATGAACACTCATACATGGATACTGAGCCAAGGTTCTCAACCAAACAATAGCCATCTGGAGAGGCATCAACTGAGCAACATCGAGAGCTGAAACGGGTTCCGGAACCAAACAACAACAACAACAATGGGGAAAATGACACAAAGTCATAACCCAAAGTGCCCAACCTTTGGCCTAAGGAAGGGGGTTAAAAATGGGAAACCAATGATAGGAGCCTTATAATGTACTTGGCTCGTGAGACCATTATAATCCCTATCACTGCCCAACACACACAAAAGTACCAGCTGGACTTTACACGCAAGCACCCAATAGAAATACTTGCTTAAACACCAATCAGGGACAATGATTCCAATGTAGGGAACCATGCCAAACACATCAAGAAGATGAACATTCAACACATTACAAAGTGTTCAACAATGTGCACTAAATCCATTACTCACATTTCACAACAATTGTGTCCACAAAGGAACCAATTCTACCACTTTAGTGATCCATAACAATCATCTAACTACTTTAGGACACTACCCAAAAACTAGACCAAGATTGACCTCTAAACCCCTTAGTTTGAAAACTCCAAACTTTTCCAGATAACTGGGCGGTCGCCCAAACAGGGCTGTGCGGCCGCCCAAAATACTCTGTTCCATGAAGAAAACCCTTCAGATAGGTGTGCGGCCGCACGCCCATTTTGGGCGGCCGCCCACATCACTCGGCAGACCTAAAAACTTAACCAAAAGTTCACTCCTTACATTTCACAACCCAAAATTACAAATGCTTGCAACACTTAACATCTACACTTACACAAAGGCTAAAACTCAGCCTAAGAACAATACTAACACCCAACAATACCATTTTCATACTACTCCCTTTGTCCCAAATTTACAAGTATAAATAAAACATACCAAAACATTGTTTTATCACATATAAAGCATATCAAGCATACTTATGACCATTTTAACATTTAAAGGGGGATTAGTAACTTACCTATTTTCCGGAAAAGATGTCAAGAAAAATAATATTGATCGGTAGGAAGAATCTATTCAACACCCTGAACATTTATATGTAATTAGATTTGAAAATGGAGTAGTAAATTAAAATAGGGGAAAATAAAAATGAAGAAACCTTACCTAGCTTCTTCTCAACAACAATAGAGGAAATAATTTTAAGGAAGGTTGGTGTGTGAGGTGTGGGATACGCAGGGAGAGGGAGGGTTGACAAAGAAGGTTTTTGCTAATTTCAAATTTTTCATTTAAGTCCCTCCACTTCCATTCTTAACACCTAAACCCCTCAACTACACTTTCAATAGAGCCCTTATGGTTCCACTAACAACTTAACTCCCCAAATAAACTTTACTACTAACATTTTAACTAACACAAATAATCATATAAGATGTGAAAATTCATATAAGATGATGCAACACATAAAATGCACATATGATTTTCAATTAAAATTATAAAAATATAAAATAAATATTAAAATAAATAAAACGAATTTTGGTGTCGTTACAAATGAGGCTGGCGGAGATGGAGGGTAGTGTTGGTGGTAGTGCAGGTGGTAGTGAGTGGTTGTAGGTGGTGCTGATGGAGGAAATGGTGTGGGGGTGTAAGAGATGATTTTTTTTTTTTTTTTTTTTTTTGTATTTTCAGAATTTACACTTTCATCCCCTAATTTAATTGAATTATTCAAATCACTGTTAGTTTGCTTTGTCAGCATCATAACAACAAAAACATGATGTCAAAGGGCCACATCAGCCATTTTAATGGTGAAATGAATGACATGTTAACGGAAGGATCACATAATCAATCAAATTAAAGGTTAAAGATGAAATAGTAAAAAATAATTATTTAGTGACGAAAAGGTAAAAACTTGAATAGCTGAGGGATGAAATAGGTACTTAACTCCCCTCTGTCCCTCTTTAAAAATAGAGAAAAAAAGAAAAAAATAGAGAAAGAAAAGTTGATGTGTTTGAGTGTAGATAGTGGAGTGGGAGAGAAAAAGCGGGGTAGAGAATAATAAGTTGATAGTTGTTGTGAGTATGACAAGTGGGTCCCATTATTTTAAAAGGATTAATATAATTCTTTTTTGATACTTTGTAGATTAAAGTGGGACAACTAAAATGGCAAATTTTGTAGATTAAAGAGGGACGGAGGAGTATACCACTAACCCTGCCGGCTGCCACAGCATATGTAAAATTGTTTAGTACACGCAAAAGGGGAAATGCTATGCTTACAAAAGAATTTACAAAATGAAGAATACAAGGTGTGGTGGCGATATTTCATTGGCCACATCGATAATGGACCCGGCACACTCTAATTAAAAACACCAACACAATTATGACACCTTATTTTGCAAACCACATTTTGTAGCTATTTTTTGTAACTTTATTATTTTCCCATGCAAAAGTAATCTTAATCGTTTAAATAGTATAATACTGTAAAGCACGATTATAGATGTGCTCATTAATTTTACATGTGTTAACAACAATTTACAACATCCCCAAACAAAATAGCATTGGATTGATTGAATTTGAAAAAAATAATTAAAATAGACAATAATTATGAATGAAATTCCAAAAAATAGGTTTTTTAAAAATAATTACCAAAACAACAACCCTAAAAACTTATTTACCAAAATAGCATTTTTGGTAAACCGGAAGTGGGAGTGCCGGTTTTAGGGTTGAATCCGGAAGTCCCACTTCCGGTTTTGACCCTTTAATTATTTTTTTTTTTTTTTTTGCGAAATCTGAGTTTTATTAATTTTTTTTTGAAACCGGAAGTCTCAGTTCCGGTTTTAATTTTTTATTTTTTTTTTTTTTTTTCGAAATAACAAAAAACATTAAAACCCCACCCACCGAAAGTTATTTGGCGTTTACTTAAAACCGGAACTGCCAATTCCGGTTTTGGCTTTTTTTTTTTTTTTTTTTTTTTTTTTTAATGTGAAATTTCTGGAAGTGGGAATATATAACCATTCAACCACGACTTCAGTTTCTATGCTTAAGAGAAAGATAAAGAGAATCTGAGAAGAGAAAGAGAGAAGAAATAAAGAGGATTTTTAAGATTTTGGCAAAATCTTAAAAAAGGTTAGTTTTTTTTTTTTTTTTTTTCGTTTTCTATGTTTGAAGTAAGATATTTAACTGTTGATTTAAATTTTGTTCATCCTTTTGTTATTATGCAAGTATACATATGTAAATTTAAAATATGCCTTAACAAATTTGTGTATAAATTTGCTTGTTTATGCTCGATGTTCAATTTCTTGTGTTTGTGATTTATAAAAGAGTAGTTCATTTGTTTGTTTATTTTTTTAAACACATGGTGATTATAATGTTAAATTAAGGTTTTGACAATTGATTTTTTCAATTCTTAGGAATAAATATGAATGGACTTCCACTTGTTTTCATGTGCTATTGGGGAGGAGATGATGAAAATCCGTTTGAAGGTGAACATTATGAAAAGGGGCCAAACAAACATCTTAAGGCTAAAACTCGTTGGAGGTATAAAAGTTGATTAAGAGGTTACGTAATGCGATTGGTGTAGATCGACATTTTGTTCAATTACAAGTTATTTGTAGATTTCCTCATGTAATTGGTCATGGAGTTGCAAATTACATTCCTTTTATCATTGAGGATGATGCATGTATGGACCTCATGTTTGATGTTGCTACTCAGTTTGTTGGGATGTCTAGCTTACAGTTGTATGTTAAGATAAGTTTAGTTGATAATGTAAATGTTGATGAAGGAGAGGAAGAGGGGGTGGGAGAGGAAGACTATGGTCATGAGGCAGATAACCTTCAGATGGGTTCTTTAAGCTGCCACCGTGAGTGGGACTTTGGAGCAAGTTCATCAAGATGTGGAAGAGGAAGAGGGAGAGGAAGAAGAAGAGGAAGAGAGAGGGGGCGAGGAAGACATAAATGATTTGTTTAATGAAGAAGAGGAAGATGAAGATTATGAAGAGATGATTGACTCGTACATAAATGAAGGTCATGATTATGGATATGAAGATGAGGATAGTGCTACTGATGTTAGTGATAACAGGAGTGATGATGGGGTGAGGGAAGATTTGAGAGTGGAATTGGTTCCTTATGTAGAGCAGCAAAATCAATACTATGGTAGAGCAGAGTATCCTTTTTATCAAGATATTGGGCAAGGATCAGAGATTTATGATGATAACCAAGATAAGTTTGATGTTTGGAATGCAGAAGAGGAAGGATCAGAAATTTACAAAGGTCTTCGGTTTGCAAAGAAGTTTGAGGTTCAACAGAAAATGAAGATATTTCATATTACGAAAATCTGCGGTTCAAGGTAAAAAGAAGCACACCCAGCAAGTGGACTATTGAGTGTTGGGCGAAAGATTTCCCATGTAATTTTAATGTGAATGTGAGTTTGAAGAACGGTACGTATTGGGAAGTAACAAAATACATTGGTCCTCATTGTTGCTTGGCTACAGGAATAAACCAAGATCATCCTAACTTAGATGCTAAGTTCATAGGACGAGAGGTTTTGAGTATGGTGAAGGCTGATCCTGAGTTGAAAATTGGAGTTGTGAGGGCGGAAATGCATGCACGATTTGGGAAGGATATTTCATATAGGAAGGCTTGGTGTGGTAAACAAAAAGGCATTGCAGAGGCTTATGGAGACTGGAAGAATCTTATGGAAAGTTGCCGCGTTTGTTAGGAGCTATCCAAAAGTTTAATCCTGGAACCATTGTGGAGTATTCGAAACAAACTCGTCCTGGTACTTCATCTACGTTTGACGCTGCGTTCTGGGCATTTGGCCCTTGTCTACATGCATTTTCTTATTGTCGTCCTGTCATTTCTGTTGATGGCACATTTATGCATGGAAGATATAAAGGGGTTATACTTATTGCCATGGGTGTTGACGCGAATGATAGTTTGCTTCCTCTCGCATTCGCTATTGTTGAGAAAGAGGACTACCGTAACTGGAATTGGTTTCTAGAGCTTGTTTGCAAACATGTTATCAGGGGTCGTGAATGTTGCTTGATATCGGATCGTCATCTTGGCATCCTTTCCACCACTGCACAGGATTCTTGGCCACGAACAGTTGTACACAGATGGTGCATGTTGCATATGAGAGCAAATTTTCTACACGGTCGCAAGGGTGTTGCTTGAAAGATCTTTTTTGGCGTGCTGTTAGCACCACCCAGGAAAGGAAGATGCAAATGTATCTGAGGCAGATTCATATAATCGACCCTGAGGCATATAAATGGTGGGAGTTTTTGGATAGAAAAAAATGGACTTTGGCATATGATGGTGGATACAGGTATGGGATTAAGACTACCAATTTGTCAGAAGTTTTTAATGGGGTGATGAAAGGAGCTCGTGGGATGCCTGTTTCAGCAATTGTTGAGACTTCCTTCTATAGGTGTGTGGCATATTTTCAAAGTAGATTGGAGACATCAATAAGGGCTATAGGGGGGGATATCACTAATGCCACACGAAAATTCAGTCACAGGCTTGATATGAAGTACCGGCACAACGAGAATAAGGCCGGGTATCATCATGTTACGAGGTTTAACACTACGTCAGTGGGTATTTTTGAAGTGACAACGAGACTCGGGGTGACAGAGGTGGACACGTTCAAGTTGTGAAATTGGGTGAACAAAAATGCACTTGTGGAAAATGGGTCCAATTTCATTACCCATGTTCGCATGCTATTGCGTGTTTCAAAGCGCAAAACATCGATAGTGTGGGCTACATCTCAGAGTTTTACAACCTTGACTTTTACCACAAGACATGGAGGGGTACTTTTCAACCGATCCATGATGAGGCCTATTGGAACGTGGACGGTTTTGTCCCCATTTTTACACCGAACGAGGACCATAGACGCGATAGGCAAGGGAGACCCAAGTCAAGGAGATTGAGAAATACTATGGATTGGCAAGTTGCCAAAAAAAAGAATCGTTGTGGGATTTGCAAGGTTGAAGGTCACACGCGAAGGAAGTGTCCAACTCGTAGGGCTTAGAATCAAGTCGTTTTTTCATCTTTCGTTTTGAAATTTCTGTAATATTTTAGAATTTTATGTATTGTGGTTTTATTTGAACTTGTAATATATTCAACCGTTGTTAACATGTAATTTCATTTAGTAATGTGAAATATATGTTTTTTTTTATAAACAAATGATTGGAGCGGATTTTGTGATGTAAATGTTGAGTACTCCCTCCGTCCCTATTTACTTTACAAATTCCCAATAAAAAAAATTTTAAACTTTTGTAAGGTAAATAGGGACGGAGTGAGCACACTTTTTAAGCCTAAATCATAGAAATATGAAGAATTTTTTAGGACAACGAAAAATAGCAAATGAGAAGATCATTTTGTGGGACGGAGGGAGTATTATTGAAAAACCCGTGACTTTTGGCATTAAACCCGTGACTGCAGGTTTTGTACTTTTGGCTTTTTTTTTTTTTTTTTTTTTTTTTTGAAACCGGAACTGCCAATTCCGGTTTTGATTTTTTTTTTTTTTTTTTTTTTTTTTTTTTTTTTCCCGAAATCTGGCTTAAAATTTCCTTAAAAACCCCACCCATCCACCTTCATTTCGAAAAGAGAAAGAGAGAGCAGTGGAAAAAAACAAAAGAAAGAAAAGAAGAAAAGAAAAGAGAAAGAAGAAGAGGAGGAAGAGGAAGAAGAAGAAGGAGGAAGATTTGTTCTTAAAAAATTGTAAGTTTTTTTTTTTTTAATTATTTTTATATTTTGTAATTTAAAACCGGCAGTCCGAATTCCGGATTTTTCAATTTTAATATGATAATTATTGTTTTAAGTAAATTTTTTTTTAAGGCTGATTTTTACATGATTTTGAAGGCTGTTTTTGACAAACTTAGACTAGGATTTGGCGAAAAGTGATAAAAAAATTTTGTTGTACTCTGTATGATCTTTCTATAGGCTGTTTATTTGATTAATTTGGACTTAAATTGAATGAGTTATGGTTGCTCAAAGTTGAGTATTTAATCAAAATCTTGATTTTTACATGATTTTGAAGGCTGTTTTTGACAAAACTTAGACTAGGATTTGGCGAAAAGTGATAAACAAATTTTGTTGTACTCTGTATGATCTTTCTATAGGCTGTTTATTTTGATTAATTTGGACTTAAATTGAATGAGTTATGGTTGCTCAAAGTTGAGTATTTATCAAAATCTTGATTTTTACATGATTTTGAAGGCTGTTTTTGACAAACTTAGACTAGGATTTGGCGAAAAGTGATAAAACAAATTTTGTTGTACTCTGTATGATCTTTCTATAGGCTGTTTATTTGATTAATTTGGACTTAAATTGAAGAGTTATGGTTGCTCAAAGTTGAGTATTTAATCAAAATCTTGATTTTTACATGATTTTGAAGGCTGTTTTGACAAACTTAGACTAGGATTTGGCGAAAAGTGATAAAAACAATTTTGTTGTACTCTGTATGATCTTTCTATAGGCTGTTTATTTGATTAATTTGGACTTAAATTGAATGAGTTATGGTTGCTCAAAGTTGAGTATTTAATCAAAATCTTGATTTTTATTGGCCCTAAATTCTCTGTTTTAGATGAATCAATACGCAGCGCAGCCTTTAGCTGATCCAGGGCCGATAGATACATCAGTATTGACTTCACAGGCATTACATCGATCACAATTTATATGGGATGGTCAAGAAGTTGAGCGATTAAGAATAGACCTTCAACTAGGCTTCCAACTATATTAGATTGGAGGATAGAGCAGAAGTTAAATGATACAGGATTTTATGGGGTTCACAAATTGGGTCATTTCCAAATTGATTGGCATTTGATAGAGGCGTTGGTTGAGAGATGGCGTCCGGAGACGCACACATTTCATTTACGTTGGAGAGATGACAATCACTTTGGAGGACATTGGTATGCTAACTGGACTTCCTATAGACGGAGATGCAGTCATTAGTGATGAAACTTATAAGTCTAAGGATGAGTGGATTGCGTTATGCCAAACTTTACTTGGTATTACACCAACTCCCACAGAAATGAAATCCAATTCCTTGTCTGTTGCAAGGATTCTACAAGCCTTCCCTCACTTTGATGCACTTCCCGCACGCCCTGAAGGGTGGTTGGTTGAGAGGTACGCCCGAGCATATATTTTTCTATGCTTAGGAGCGAATCTTATGGCGGATTCAAGTGATAACCTCGTGAAGTTAATTTACCTTCCACTACTGATGATATGGAAGGGATCAGAGATTATAGTTGGGGCAGTGCAGTATTGGCATTTCTATATAGGGGGTTGTGTGTAGCTACAAAACCCAAGTCAAAAACTTGTGCTGGTTTCTTGACGATTGTCCAGGTATGTCAATAATATTTAATGACATGATAGTAGTGGATTAAACATGTTGTTTATGTGACGTGAATATTTTTCCTTATAGCTCTGGCATGGGAGAGGTTGTCTTGCACACGACCTATGAGACTGCAATTAGATATACTCCAGCAGGATGGATCGTTGCCATTTGGTTGCAGGTATACTTAAATTGATTTATTTTTCTTATGACTTGTTTAATATATTTTCAGTTTTTTAATCATTATTTTTTATGTCAATTACTATATATGTAGGTGGCGGAGTCCGTTGTCCCGTACACATATTACCTCCCACAACCTGGATGGATACCGAGACCAGCTGCAGCTTTTGACCGTGGATCAGGTTGTTTGGCAGCCATACTTAGGTTTTACTCAAAATTATCAGTGCTTCCAGGGACAGCATGTGTGGAGGACGAAGGCGCCCCTTATCTGCTTTGATAGGGTGGAATGGCACCTTCCAGATCGTGTTATGAGGCAGTTCGGTATGCTGCAGAGTATCCCAGAGGATTGTGACACTAGTCAGGCACTTCATCGGATTGACCGACGAGGTCGGCCAAAGACTAACTTTATGGATTTACACCGCCAGTTCATAGATATATGGAACATACGTGATGAGTTGGTCGTTAATGGGGTGTATGGTCTGGAGGATGTGGATTACTCTCATGAGTATATGATATGGTACAGATCTATTACTCGGAGGTTCATCCAAAATCCTCTCCATAGAGTTAATGAGGGGTACATGACACATGCTACTGCCTATGAGAGTTTGGTAAGATTTATATAATGCTTTTTTCCATTTTTTTACAATTATATTTGCTATAATTATATTTCTTATTTCTTTAACAGATTCAAAACTTGCAACAACTATACATCTCCAACAACTGTGAGTATAACCGTGCAATTATCCGACAATCGTTGACAACGATTCGGGAAGTGCAACGACTAGATGCCCACCATGCTAACCCCCCCCCACCACCACCACCACCACCACCGCAAGATCATGGACAAGGTATGTTACAGAGGCGAAGTCAGTTACAGGATGAGGAGGAAGAAGAGGAGGATGAGGAGGAGGAGGAAGAGGAGGAGGAGGAGGAGGAGGAGGAGGATCTTTCAGCACCACCACCACCATCACCACCGGAATATCGTGGACAATGGAATGCAGAGGGGGGAATTGGAGGATTATCGAACATGTTTGATTATAATCAGTTTTCACATTCACAGATGCAAAATTTTGGTAACTTCAATCTACCAAGTGGGCAGAGCGGCATCACACAAAGAAATGTTCCTCAGACTCCAGAGCCTTCCTTCGGATTTCAGCCATATGCTGGTAGTAGTATTCCTATTCCTCCATTCAGTGTACCATCTTATAGTGGGAGTGGTAGTACTCATATAGACCCTACTCCTTCATCGTCATCACAGCAACCACGACAACAATCATCATTACTATCTCGCTTCATTAGAAGAACAAATAGGAGGGAAACACGTCGTCCTGCAACTTACACCCCATCCGATCATCCTTGAGAGATTTTTATCTTATGTGACCGGGATGTGGTCACTATTTATGTAGTCTCTGACGATGTACTGTTTCTTTCTATATTGTTATTTTATCTATTTAAAATTTTTGTTATTGTTATTTTAGGTTTTGTAAAAAATAGTATGGAAATTTAGTTATCATTAATTAACTGAACTTTCAAAACCGGAACTGCGAATGCCGGTTTTATCAGAAATCTCAAAACCGGAACTGTCAATGCCGGTCTTATCGAAAATCTCAAAACCGGAACTGCCAATCCCGGTTGTATCACATTTATCTCTCTTTAAAAAGATCGGTTAACTCAAACCTAACGTATCCATCCCTCCTCTATTCTTCCATCCAAACCTCCGCCCCTCGACCTCAAAACTAATTCATCTTCAAAATGGATCCATCGCTCCCCCGCTGGTATCTTGGAGGACGACCTCTTCCTGGTCATCCTGGTCAACCCTCTAATCCGCAATCTAATCTTTCTCAAATCGAACGAGAGTTAGAATCTCCACCGCCTCATAATATACCTGGTCCCGCCGGTGTCGCACAGTCCGCCATGCGTCGGCATCGCTCCGGAAAAGCTCATGTCTCTCAGGGACCCCCGATGTCGACACAAGAGTCCATAAGGAGAGCGATTGAAGAGCCGGTGGAGGATGAACATTTCCAGCGCAGACCTTGGCTATCTGCAATGGAGTATCTTACTGCAGAGGGTACATATTATCCGTTGAAAATGATCAAGGAGAAATGCCATAAATATGACAGGGTGGAACAGGTATAATATTAATATTATTTATAGTTAAGGTTAATATTTAAAAATAATTGGTCGTTATTTTTTTGGTCTATTAGGTTGTTGTTGTTGTCAAGGAGTGCACACGAAGTGATTATGGCTCTCTTTTTGTGACTTTGAAAGATCCTACGGATACAATTGAAGCTACCATTGGTGACAAAGTGCTTAAGGAAAGTGAGTATGGAAGTGACATATGTGTTGGTGCTGTTCTGATTCTTAAGCAGGTATGAAATATTTTCCTTAACATTACACTCCCTAAGGATATTTTCCTTAACATTTTGTTCTAAATGTTTTGTTTTGTTGATCTATTAGGTTGTTGTCTTCGCCGTCTCACGCTCAAAAAAAGTCCTTAACATTACACTTTCCAATGTTTTTAAGGTATTCCCTAAGGATTGTTGAGTTAATTTGTTGGATATGTAATATTTGGATTTATGTCGGATTTGCTATGTGACCGGGATGTGGTCACTGAATATTTGGACTTATGTAATATTAACTATGTGACCGGGATGTGGTCACTGAATATTTTGACTTATGTAATATTTACTATGTGACTGGGATGTGGTCACTGAATAATTGGATTTATGTATTATATATTTCCTATGTGACCGGAATGTGGTCACTGAATAATTGGATTTATATATTATTTATTTCCTATGTGACCGGGATGTGGTCACTAAGTGTTTGAATGTATTAATGTTGGATTTGTGGAGAAGTTTATTCTATCCTATAAAATCAACGTTTTCCAATGCCAGATATTCAGTTCCGGATTCAAGCAAAAAAAAAAAAAAATTCCCAGATTTCGCAAAAATAAAAAAACAAAAGGTCAAATAAAACCACAATACATAAAATTCTAAAATATTACAGAAATTTGTGAACAAGTTTATTTATTTATTTATTTCCTATGTGACCGGAATGTGGTCACTAAATAAAACCACAATACATAAAATTCTAAGAAAATAATAATCATTTATTTCTTCTTTTTTTTTTTCCCCTATGCCTTCTCCCTTTCCTATGTAAACAAGTTTAATGTTTTTTGTTATTTCGAAAAAAAAAAAAAAAAATTAAAAAATTAAAACCGGAACTGAGACTTCCGGTTTCAAAAAAAAATTAATAAAACTCAGATTTCGCAAAAAAAAAAATAATAATAATTAAAGGGTCAAAACCGGAAGTGGGACTTCCGGATTCAACCCTAAAACCGGCACTCCCACTTCCGGTTTTACCAAAAAATGCTATTTTGGTAAATAAGTTTTTAGGGTTGTTGTTTTGGTAATTATTTTTTAAAAAACCTATTTTTTGGAATTTCATTCCAATAATTATTGTTATGAAATTAATTACATTTATATAACAAAAATTGAGGAAAAATAATTTTGTTTTAGCAATTTAAAGAATAAACGCGTGATAGTTTTGAAAATAAGCAAAAGTACATTTATACAGCGAGACAATTAATAATTAGAACTTGTTAACTTTCGACACTTACTAATATTACCACTGACAATATTTAACACTACAACTGACATTCTTAACACAAACAACTAACACTCAAGGGCCAAAAGTTGCACTTCTTAACACTAATATTGACACCCGAAAACACTACCAATGATACTCTTTAACACTAATACTCAAACATACTACTAACACTTTAAGTCTAATGCCGACACTTAAAAAACACTACCACTAACTCTCAGAAACACCAACACTACCACTTAAAAGCACTAACACTAACACTCAAAAGCACAAACATTGGCGCTCATTTATACATGTGCTAGCAGTTGCAAACTACGTTTCTGAAATTTTGGAACATATAAATTCTACCACTTTCAAGATTGAATTTATTCCCCATACACCCTTAAAATCTAACCCAACTCTTTATTAGGAGTCATTAATAGCCTTTAGCCCATCCAATCCACACATTATAATATCAACCGCCCTGAATTCCTCACTCATCTAACCATCACCGCCACTGCTACCATCTCACCATTAAACACCCATCCACAAAAGACTTCATTTCAAAGCCGAGAAAAAAGACCATTAAATTTTTTTAAATCCCTAAATGTATAAATATTGCTGCTTCAAATCCACCTTTCCAACCAGACCTATGAAAATACACACGTATGCAAACACACAGACACGCGCGCACACCCATATCAAACATGCTTAAGAGAAGATTTCATATCTACATCCAGATCTAGATTGAAATCTTAAGGGAAAGAGATCGAGAGAAAGAACACTACTGACTGTTACGTAAAATATAGGCTTTCTTGAAAATGATGAAAAATACTAAAACTAAAATGGGGACGGATTTTAGTCGAGGCCTGTGTTGGACACAATCTCCGCAAGAAGAATTTTCCCCGCACTGGTGCTCACGGATTAACGGCAATCTTCTCTAAAAGATGCAACGACTTTAACTTTCGTTAGTAGAAGCACTTCAAACTAACGAACTCGGCGAACAAAATTTAATGCTCGAAACTTCTGGACTTGAAGGGAATAATTCTTCAATATGACTCTCTCTCAGATTACTTCTAATTGATGTAGGAGCGAAGACTGCACAGGAATTCCAGCGAAGCAGACCGAGCGCCCGCCCGATGGTCATCAAGCGCCCGCCTGGAATTAGTTTCAAAACGGCTGAAGTTTCTGCCGTGTTCGAGTGCCCGCGTGGTCCAGTCCAAGCGCCCGCTCGGTGCCGCCGACTGGAGACGAGTTTGCCGAGTTATTTTCAGTTTTATTAAAACAATTCATTATTACTTTTTGTTATGTTTCCTTTTGAGATTAGGACTTTCTTTATTATTTGCTAGGGTTTAGTTAGGAGTATAAATACTCATCTCTTTCATTGTTTTAGGGTTACAACTTTTATTATTGATTGAATTTTGTTCAAGGAGATTTTATTCTCTTTTCTGGTGGATTCCAGATTTATTGTGTTCTAGGGTTTATCGCTTGTGAACTCTTGTGTTTAGTGCGCTAACCACGAATAATATCGCTTCTGCGCTGCATAAGTTGGCATCAGAGCAGGCCATATCTTGTCTTTTGCATCACTGAATCATTATGGGAGATCAGTCTACAAAGGTGGATATCGATGGAATTACCACCGCTATCGCTGCCTTAACAACGCAGATTGCTGCGTTGGTGGCTGCTCAACAGGGTCAGAATGTTAATCAGAACCATAGGGGTGAGAGAGACAGGTTTGATCCAGTTCGAGATCTAGTTCGACGTCCTCAACGGGCAGAGAATCGGGATGATGAAGAGTCCAGTTCCGAAGAAGAGGTTGTTCATGATGAGGAACCAGATCAGGGTAATAATCGACACCGCCATGATTATAGAATTAAGGCCGATATTCTTTATTTCTATGGAACCATGGGGATTGAAGATTTCCTAGATTGGCAGAATGATGTTGATCGCTTTTTCGAAGTTATGGAGGTACTTGCGAATAAACAGGTAAAGATGGTGGTGATCCGATTGAAGAGTACTGTTGGTATTGGTGCCCTAGGCACGTTTAATAAACGTTGTAATTGTTATCATTTATTCATATTAATAAAGAGATGTTTTGATTATTATTGTTGTTCATGTTTACTTATAATAATCTCCGTCCCTAGTACTTGTTAAGCACTAGTATAAAGGCTAAATGATCATGGGGTGATCATGTTAGATTTATGGGTACTTGTTTGGAACAAGGTACTGGACATGACCCGCTGTATGAGATTTATGTCATGGTCTATGTCGTACATATATCTCATATTAGTTATGTCATTTAAATCCTTAGACATGAATTTATTATAGTCTTCCACTTGATGAATATTATGTTTGACATATTCAAACGCTACCTTTAACCGGGTAGTTATAAAAGGTATCATTGGCATAATCGAATTCACGTAGGGAAGAATAATAAGCTAAATGGATTTGTCCCTCTTCGGAGATATGTCAAGCTTGGGCCTCTCGTAGGAATAATGTTAATGAAATTGTTCGGCCGGACTCAAATGAATTGATTGGATCAATGGCATTTGGATTATCAACATATTCGGAATCGAGAAAGTATTGAACAATACAAGTTGACTGTTTGATCATGACTTGTGTTCAATGACATCGTGGACAAAAGGATTGTGACATGTTCTAAAGGAATGCGAACTTGTATCTAGTTACACTATTCAGGTAGGTATGACGGTTTGCTAGAACCTAATCATATCTTATGGTTTCATGTTTGAAGCCATTGCCAACTTAATGTAATCCTAGAGGGTCACACACAATAAAACGAATCCTAAAGGACTATATTGGAATATTGGGTCGAAGGACCATTCAAGGATTTAAGGAATTTAGAGGAAGAAAAGTGGAAAAAGGGAGGTCAGGGTGGACCAGAAGCAATACCCGGTCGGACCAGGCTTGGTCTAGTCGGACCACTTGCTATACCCGGCCGGACCAGTCGATTTTGGCAGAAACTTTCCTTAATCCGTTTTCTTGCGGGTTTAGACATTTGTTACCTATTTGGAATAAGTCTAACAAGTATTTAAACAGCCCTAATTCACCCAAAATCAGTACATAAGTTTGTGTAAGCCTCAAAAGAGTTTTAGAGAGTTATTTCTTGTTCTAAGAAATCCCTAGATTGAAGAACAAGAATAAACACAATTTATATTCCATATAGTTCATAATAATTGTGAAAGCGTGTTTCACAATTTTGGTCTAGCAACCAAGATCAAGAAGCTCCTTGATATTCGTTCGTGGTATGAATACCGCTAGAGGGTGAAGCTCATCATCTTCAAAGTTCGTGTTCTTACTTATTCGTGATCAAGCTTCAAATTCTCCACCAAGATCAAAGGGTAAAATTCAAAGTCATCAAGGGTTAGTATTCTAGTATTCATATTGCATGTATTTGATATAATCATATGAATGGATCTACGGGCTTTGGGTTTTATAAAATTTTAAATGCTTAATTCCGCTGCGCATGTTACTACGAAACCCAACAGTGGTATCAGAGCCCCGTTCATGTTGATTATTTCAATACTAGATCATGTTATGTGTATATAAATTGTTTATGTGCCTAGCATGATATGAATATTGGATTATGATGTTTATGTGTTATATGCGTTTTATGTGGTTTATTGTTTTGTAAACTTTAATCACACTATTCAATCGCAATAAAAATTATGGTGGATTTAAAATTATTTGAATTATCAATTTTTGATTGGATCAAAGTTTTGATAATCGGGGAAAAACAATTTTGAGACAATTTTTTGAACTTTAAAAATTCTTGATTTTTCAGCGTAGGTCCGACCGGACCAGATCAGATACCCGGCCGGACCTTCTGGTCTGGAGCGGGGATCGGGCGTTTGGTCTGGTGTTCGAACTTGAAAAATCTGGATTTTTCAGAGGTAGGTCCGACCGGACCAGAGCAGGCACCCAGCCGGACCTTCTGGTCTGGAGCAGGTGTTTAGCGTTTGGCTTTGGTTATGGATCTCGGGGTTTAATTTTCCTATTTGTTTTGACTCTGTGATTCTGAGATTGGATCAAAGTTTGGATGGCTAGCCTACGTTCATCGAGACTGTGTTTCCCAAACTTAATCGCAATCAAAGATTCAAGGATAAAACGAAATTAGAATTATGAAGAGTTCATAATTGCTAAAATTAAGAAACAAAGTTCTTGATTCAAAGATTGGAGATCCATGTGGAATTGTGGATGCAATTGGCCTACGTTCATCGAGACCATCTATTGCTTAGTTTCGGCCACATGGACTACTTTCTTGGTTTCTTGAATTAGTGAAGAATTGTGGATGCCTTATGGCTTAGTTTCGGCCGCACTTCTTGTTGTCTTGATTTGGAGATAATAACCAAAGTTGAAATAGTCTGATCCTCATAATTATAGAGAAACTAATGACACATAAATATTATGCTTAAATTAATGACTATTAATTTAGTGGCTAAACTTGATATGTAACATGTTTATATTATGTGCTCATAAATGTGTTATATGCTATATGTGATTAAACCTTCAATGAAAGTTTTAAGTCCTTTATTGCCATGCCATGATTAAAACACTTGTTAGTACATGGGTGATTTTAATGTAGATTCGCCCTAGCGAGGTGCATTAATTTTATTTATGTATGAGCAAGATAGATAATGTGGGCACGCCCTAGCGAGGCACATTAACTATACATTTAAAATGGTTGGACTTAATTAGGCGTTAAAACAGTTTTGGGCCTAGGTAAAGTTGAGATTAAACATGCTTTTTGAAATTGGATTTCTTAAAGAATCTCAGAAAATGATCTAAGAATCATATGGGATATGATTGACATGATTGTCTACCTATTTAATTTGATTTTGTGTAATCTGCCTTAGCAGACTTGAAATTAAATTAAAGTTGGATCTTAGCCCATTTAAATTATATTATACATTGGATGTATAAGAAGGTTGTATAATTTAGTGGGAGTATTTTTTGAAAAAATACATTGTTTATTTCTTTTAATGAAATTGGTACTTATTAAATTTTGATTTTTTTTGCATAATTGTAGATAATGACTACCAAACACTAAATCAATTTCGTTGCGATCGATCCTTGAGAAGGATAAGCTCCAAGAGAATGGTACAAACTTATAGATTGGATCCGTAGCCTAAGAATTGTTCTAAGCCAAGAAAATAAGTTGTACATTCTCGATGGGCCTCTTCATGCTGAACCAGAAGCTACTGGCCCTAGGGCAGAAAGAGACAATTACAAGAAACATCGTAATGATTCTAAAGATGTAAGTTGTCTCATGCTTGCTACTATGTGCTCAAAACTCCAACAAAGTTTGGAACATTTAGAAGCCTATGAGATAGGCGTGAAGTTAAGAGACATGTTTCAAGAGCAAGCTAGGCAAAAGAGGTACAAGACCATTGTTGCATTCACTTCTTGTAAAATGAGTGAAGGGAAACAAGTGAGTCCTCACATGCTTAATTCATTACCTAAATGTTATAATCAGTTTGTGATGAATTATAACATGCATGGAATGGATAAGAATCTCTCCGAGTTTCATAATATACTTAAGACTGCGGAGATGAAGGTTGTGGAGAAAGGTTCTCCTGTGCTCATGGTTCATGATGGGAAGAAGGCTAGTGCCAAAGGAAATGGTAAGAAAGTTTTCAAACCCAAGATAAGCAAGGCAAAGGTTGCCAAGGCTTCAGAGGCAAACCCCGATTCACAAAAGGATGCAATTTGTTTCCATTGTCAAGAAATTTGTCATTGGAAACGTAATTGCAAGGCTTTTAAGGAAGAGCTAACGAAGAAGAAGAGCAGTGGGACTGCGTCGACTTCAGGTATCTATATGATAGATATTCTCCTTTCTACCACTGATTCTTGGGTATTGGATACCGGATGTGGTTCTCATATTTGTTTAAATGTGGAGGGACTAAAGAATAGGAGACTGCTTAAAGAGGGTGAAGTAGACCTACGCGTGGGGAATGGAGTAAGAGTTGCTGCATTAGTCGTAGGGACTTACGAAGTCACTTTACCTTCCGGTTTAATACTTGTTTTGAACAATTGCTATTATGTACCGGATTTAAGTAGAAATATTATTTCAATTTCTTGTTTGGATAATGAAGGTTTTAAGTTTCTTATTGAGAATAAGAGATTTTCTATTTATTTAAATGATGTGCTTTATGGTATTGCTAATTCATTTAATGGCCTTTATGTCTTGGAGGTCAAGAATGAAAATAATGACAATGTCTATCATGTAAATAAGAAATCTAAACCTAATGATATAAATCATACTTATTTGTGGCATTGCCGTCCTGGTCATATTAATGAGAAGCGTATCTCAAAACTCCATGGGGACGGTCTTTTGGGTTCATGTGACCTTGAGTCATATGATACTTGTGAGTCGTGTCTTCTTGGAAAAATGACTAAGACACCTTTTACCAAGCTATGTGAAAGGGCAAGCGACTTATTGGGGTTGATACATTCCGATGTATGCGGACCATTAAGTAGCAATGCTAGGGGAGGATTTCAATACTTCATAACCTTCACTGATGATTATAGTAGATTTAAGTATGTTTACCTAATGAAACATAAAAGTGAAGCATTTGAGATATTTAGAATATTTTAAAATGAAGTAGAAAAACAACTTGGCAAAAGTATTAAGGCACTTCGATCGGATCGAGGTGGAGAATACTTGAGTCATGAATTCGATGATCATCTAAAGAATTGTGGAATAATTTCACAATTGACTCCACCCGGAACACCACAATGGAATGGTGTGTTTGAGAGGAGGAATCGGACTTTGTTAGACATGGTTCGATCAATGATGAGTCGAGTTGATCTTCCTTTATCCTTTTGGGGTTACGCTCTAGAAACCGCTGCTCTCACACTAAATCAAGTTCCAACTAAATCTGTTCAAAAGACTCCATATGAGATGTGGAGCGAAAAGAAACCTAGTTTGTCTTTCATGAGGATTTGGGGTTGCGAAGCTTTTGTCAAAAGACTTGTCTCCGACAAGCTAGCACACAAATCTGATAAATGTATTTTTATGGGATATACTAAGGAAACTAGAGGATATTACTTTTACAACCGAGAGGACAACAAAGTGTTTGTTACCCGAACTGGTGTCTTTCTAGAGAAACAGTTTCTCTCCAAAGAAATCAGTGAGAGTAAAATAAATCTTGAAGAGATTCGAGACACAGAAAATGACATTGAACCGATAGTGGAACAAGAACAAGTCCCACAAGAAATTGTGGAACCTGTTCAAGATACACAAGTAACTCGCAGATCTGGTAGGTTATGATCCGAGCCCGAGAGATATGGGTTTCTCGTAACGGATAGTAATGAGGTGGAAATCATTGAAGATGATGAACCGACCACCTACCAAGAGGCGATGTCTTCTCCTGATTCGGATAAGTGGCTTGGAGCCATGCAATCCGAATTGCAATCCATGTAAGATAATCAAGTTTGGAACTTGATTGATGCACCCGAAGGTGTAAAAACTGTTGGTAGTGGCGCCCTAGGCACGTTTAATAAACGTTGTAATTGCTATCATTTATTTCATATCAATAAAGAGATGTTTTGATTATTATTGTTGTTCATGTTTACTTATAATAATCCCCGTCCCTAGTACTTGTTAAGCACTAGTATAAAGGCTAAATGATCATGGGATGATCATGTTAGATTTATGGGTACTTGTTTGGAACAAGGCACTGGACATGACCCGCTGTATGAGATTTATGTCATGGTCTATGTCGTACATATATCTCATATTAGTTATGTCATTTGAATCCTTAGACATGAAGTTATTATAGTCTTCCACTTGATGAACATTGTGTTTGACATATTCAAACACTACCTTAACACGGTAGTTATAAAGGGTATGATTGGCATAATCGGATTCCCGTTGGGAAGAATAATAAGCTAAATGGATTTGTCCCTCCACGGAGAGATGTCAAGCTTGGGCCCCTCGAAGGAATGATGTTGATGAAATGTTCGGACGGACTCAAATGGATTGATTGGATCAATAGCATTTGAATTATCAACATATTCGGAATCGAGAAAGTATTGAACAAAACAAGTTGACTGTTTGACCATGACTTGTGTTCAATGACATCGTGGACAAAGGGATTGTGACATATTCTAAAGGAATGCGAACTTGTATCTAGTTATACTATTTGGGTAGGTATGACGGTTTGCTAGAACCTAATCATATCTTATGGGATCATGTTTGAGCCCATTGCCAACTTAGTATAATCCTAGAGGGTCACACACAATAGAACGAATCTTAAATAAAAGGACTATATTGGCATTTAGGGTCGGAGGACTTCCAAGGAATTTTTGGAAAGTTCTGGGCCTCCTGGTCAACCAAGCGGGCGCTTGGGTTGCACCAGGCGGGAGCCTGAACAAGCTAGAAAAGAATTGGACTTTCTGTCCAAATGAGCGGGCGCTCGGGGGGTACCAGGCGGGCGCCCGGTATGCCGGTTTGAAATTTCCTAATTCGATTAGGAATGGTTTTTGACACAAGTTACCTATTTGGAATAGGTCTTAATTGTGTATAAAAACACCAATTCGGCCAGACCATATGAACAAGTGCTTTTGTGAGTCTCAAAGAGTTTGAGAGAGATTTTATTTTGTTCTAAGATATCATTGATTGAAGAACAAAATAATTCACAAAATAAATTCCATATAGTTCTTCATTGTATTGTGAAAGTGTGTTTCATAATATTGGTCTAGCAACCAAGATCAAAGAAGTTCCTTTGATATTCGTTCGAAGTGTGGATACCGCTAGAGGGTGAAAATTATCATCTTCAAAGTTCGTGTTCAAGGTTTGTGATCGTGATCAAGTCTTCAAATCTCCACCAAAGACCAAGAGAAAATTTGATAGTCATCAAGGGTTAGTTTTTCCTTTATTCATCATGTTGTATTTGATTTAATCATATGAACGGATCCATGGGTTTGGGTTTCTTAAAATTTTAATTGCTAAATTCCGCTGCGCATGTTACTTGGAAACCCAACAAAAACCATAGGATGCAAATGGGTCTTCAAGAAGAAGACTGATATGGATGGGAAGGTGCATACTTACAAAGCTAGACTTGTAGCGAAAGGTTATAGGCAAGTTCATGGTATTGACTATGATGAAACCTTTTCACCTGTAGCAATGATCAAGTCTATAAGAATTTTGCTTGCCATTGCCGCATATCATGACTATGAGATATGGTAGATGGACGTCAAAACCGCTTTCCTTAATGGAAACCTTCAAGAGGATGTCTATATGACACAACACGAGGGTTTTGAACAAAATTCAAAAGTATGCAAATTGCAGAGATCCATTTATGGATTGAAGCAAGCTTCTAGGAGTTGGAATCTCCGTTTTGATGAATCGGTCAAAGAGTTTGGCTTCATCAAGAACGAAGATGAACCTTGTGTATACAAGAAGATTAGTGGGAGCATAGTGCTATTCCTTATTTTATATGTGGATGACATATTACTCATTGGAAACGACATTCCTACACTTTAGTCTGTAAAGACTTGGTTAGGAAAGTTCTTCTCAATGAAAGATATGGGTGAAGCCGCATATGTACTTGGCGTTAAGATCTACAGAGATAGATCAAGAAAGCTAATTGGCTTAAGCCAAAGTACATACATTGACAAGGTCATTAGAAGATTCCGCATGGAAAATTTTAAGAGAGGAACCTTGCCAGTGTTACATCGAGTTTCTCTAAGCAAGACTCAATGTCCTAAGACAAAATATGAGCGTGAGAAAATGAATGATGTTCCATATGCTTCGGCAATTGGGTCCATCATGTATGCAATGATATGTACTAGGCCGGATGTATCTTATGCTTTGAGCATGACGAGTAGATATCAATCCGACCCCGATGAAAATCACTGGATGGCTGTTAAAGCGATTCTTAAGTACTTGAGAAGGACTAAAGATTCGTTTTTGGTCTATGGAGTAATGGAAGATGATCTCGTTGTAAATGCTTACACGGATGCAAACTTCCAAACCGACAAAGATGATAGTCGATCGCAATCGGGTTTTTTGTTTATGTTAAATGGTGGAGCTGTAAGATGGAAGAGTTCTAAGCAGAGTACAGTCGCTGATTCTACAACGGAAGCTGAGTATATTGCTGCATCGAATGCTGCAAAGGAAGCTGTTTGGATTAAGAAGTTCATTACTGAACTTGAAGTGGTTCCTAGTATTGCTAATCCAATAGACCTTTATTGTGATAATAATGGTGCTATTGATCAAGCAAAGGAACCAAGAGCACATCAGAAATCCAAACACATACTTAAGCATTTTCATATCATTCGAGAAATCGTTGATAGGGGAGACGTGAATATATGCAGAGTACCTACTGATGACAATGTCGCGGACCCGCTAATAAAGGGACTTCCACAAGCTAAACATGATGGTCATGTTAGGTCCATGGGTATTAGATACATATGAGATTGGGCCTAGGGCAAGTGGGAGATTGTTAGTGTTGGTGCCCTAGGCACGTTTAATAAACGTTGTAATTGTTATCATTTATTCATATTAATAAAAAGATGTTTTGATTATTATTGTTGTTCATGTTTACTTATAATAATCTCCGTCCCTAGTACTTGTTAAGTGCTAGTATAAAGGCTAAATGATCATTGGGTGATCATGTTAGATTTATGGGTACTTGTTTAGAACAAGGTACTGGACATGACCCGCTGTATGAGATTTATGTCATGGTCTATGTCGTACATATATCTCATATTAGTTATGTCATTTGAATCCTTAGACATGAAGTTATTATAGTCTTCCACTTGATGAACATTATGTTTGACATATTCAAACGCTACCTTTAACCGGGTAGTTATAAAGGGTATGATTGGTATAATCGAATTCACGTAGGGAAGAATAATAAGATAAATGGATTTGTCCCTCTTCGGAGAGATGTCAAGCTTGGGCCTCTCGTAGGAATGATGTTGATGAAAATGTTTGGCCGGACTCAAATGAATTGATTGGATCAATGACATTTGGATTATCAACATATTCGGAATCGAGAAAGAATTGAACAATACAAGTTGACTGTTTGACCATGACTTGTGTTCAATGACATCGTGGACAAAATGATTGTGACATGTTCTAAAGGAATGCGAACTTGTATCTAGTTACACTATTTGGGTAGGTATGACGGTTTGCTAGAACCTAATCATATCTTATGGTTTCATGTTTGAACCCATTGCCAACTTAGTGTAATCCTAGAGTATCACACACAATAGAACGAATCCTAAAGGACTATATTGGAATATTGGGTCGAAGGACCATTCAAGGATTTAAGGAATTTAGAGGAAGAAAAGTGGAAAAAGGGAGGTCCGGGCGGACCAGAAGCAATACCCGGTCGGACTAGGCTTGGTCCGGTCGGACCACTTGCTATACCCGGCCGGACCAGTCAGTTTCGGCAGAAACTTTCCTTAATCCGTTTTCTTGCGGGTTTAGACATTTGTTACCTATTTGGAATAGTTCTAACAAGTATTTAAACAACCCTAATTCGCCCAAAATCAGTACATAAGTTTGTGTAAGCCTCAAAAGAGTTTTAGAGAGTTATTTCTTGTTCTAAGAAATCCCTAGATTGATGAACAAGAATAAACACAATTTATATTCCATATAGTTCATAATAATTGTGAAAGCGTGTTTCACAATTTTGGTCTAGCAACCAAGATCAAGAAGCTCCTTGATATTCGTTCGTGGTGTGGATACCGCTAGAGGGTGAAGCTCATCATCTTCAAAGTTCGTGTTCTTACTTGTTCGTGATCAAGCTTCAAATTCTCCACCAAGATCAAAGGTTAAAATTCAAAGTCATCAAGGGTTAGTATTTTAGTATTCATATTGCAAGTATTTGATATAATCATATGAATGGATCTATGGGCTTTGGGTTTTATAAAATTTTAAATGCTTAATTCCACTGCGCATGTTACTACGAAACCCAACAAGTACTGCTGCAGTTTGGTGGGACAAACTCGCGGGACAGAGACGACGTCAAGGAAAGGGGCCAGTTAAAACTTGGAGGCGTATGAAGCAGTTGATTTCTGAGAGTTTCTTATCGGCAGACTATGAGCAGATTTAGTATAAGTTATATCTCAACTGTGTGCAGGGCAAGAGAACAGTTGATGAGTATACTACTGAGTTTCAGAGGTATACTGCGCGGGTTGAGATCGAAGAAACCGAGGATCAGAAAGTTGCACGCTACATCAACGGTCTGAAAAGTTCGATAAAGGAGAATATGGGTTTGCATCAGGTGTGGACCTTGACGGATGCTTCCACGCTGGCTTTGAAGGCCGAACTTATGGAAAAATTGGGTTCGACAAATTTTACACCGTTTCGCAAATGGAATCAACAGGGTAGTTCTGAAATAGGGACTGATAAGGAGAATGGGACAACAGTTAAGGACCTAACTCCACAGGATAAGAGTACAAACAACACTAGTAGATCCACAGGAAACAAAGCTCCAGTACAGAAAACAACAAACCCTTATGCCAAGCCAACAAGGGATAAGTGTTTTCGTTGTGGCGGACAGGGTCACAGATCCAACGTTTGCCCCACCCAGCGAACGGCTGCGATTCTGGAAGAAGAATACGAGGAGGAAGAAGGCGTCACTAATGAGTACGAAGGGGTCGAATTTCCTAAAGAGGAGTCTGGGGAGCGAGTCTGATTTGTGCTTCAACAGATGCTGCTATCTCCCAAGGATGAGGGGCAGAGGAAGAATCTGTTCCGAGCACACTGTTCTGTTAAGAACAAGGTATGTAATTTAATTATTGATAATGGTTGCACAGAAAATATGGTGTCGTAGAAATTGGTGGACTTTTTTATTGGATATTATGCCATAGGCCCTTGAGAAAGGCCTATGCGTTATATCATAGCTTCATTGTTATAGAGATAACAAACCCGATTATTATATATTTTGCATGTTTATTATAATAATCATTGTCCCTAGCACTTATAAAGATCTAGCATGAGTTTAATGGATAATCATATGATGATTATGGTGCATAGGATGCGGATTAAACTTGTGGGTACATGTTGGGGAACATGTACTGGATAGACCCGTTATGATATTTATGTCATGATCAAATGTCATAATTAAATCTCATAATAGTCATATCATTTGATATCCTTAGACTTGATATTATCATGGTCTTCCACATGATGAACATTATGTTTGACGTACTCAAATGCTACCCCTAACCGGGAAGTTATAAAGGCTACGATTGGCATAATCGGATTCTTGTAGGGAAGAATGATAAGTCAAGATGAGATTTGTCCCTCTCTCAAGAGAGATATCTGCTTGGCCACTCGATGAGTGAGATTGATAATAGTGTACGGCCGTACCCAAATGAATTGAACCGTTCAATGTTATTTGCTTATATCAATCTACTCAAGATCGAGAAAGCATTAGACAACATAAGTTGACGTGGACCATGACTTATGTCCAATATGATATCGTGTGACAAAGGGATTGTGATATGTTCTATAAGGTTACTTTGGGCTTTCAAAGTTATACTAATTGGGTAGTCATAATGGCTTGCTAGAGTCCGCTTATGACTTACGGGTTCTGTCTCGTTCGGACTCGTTGCCAACATAGTATAATCCTATTGGGTCACACACAATAGAGCGAATTGTTAAAAGGCGAAAAATCTGGGATTTTAGAATTGGCTCCGTACGGCTCTGATTATGGCGTACGGCTCTGTATGAGCTGTACGGCTGTCTTCGCCGGATCAGTCCAGTTTGTTCAGTTTTCTTTTGCGAAAAGGAATCCCGATCCCAAACAGAATTAGGTCAAACCCTTATATAAGATATACAGTCGGGTTTGACAGCCTCTAATGGTGTTTTACAAATCACAAACAATTGTTTTAGAAACAATAAATCATAGAGAGGTAGGATTATTTATTTTGTGATTCTTAATCATCAAAATACAATAATCAATGAAACAAAATAATTCCACGAAGAAATCATTTCTTCATCAAGCCTTGGGTCTAGCAATCCAGATCAAGAAGGTGTTCTTGATATCCGTTCGACGTGTGGATACTGATAGAGGGTGTTTGCGTTAACACCTCAAAGTCTGTGTTCATGGATTCGATCTTCAAGGGTATGTTTCTTTCATCTTGTATTTAATTTAATCAACATGCACGGATCTGGGCTCTTGGGTGTTTGATTTTATCTGTTTATTCCGCTGCGCATGATGTATCAAAACCCAACATTTTTAGGGTTGAAAACTGAACTTCATGAGAAACCATTTAGTTTGGGATGGGTGAATAAGGGTTCCGAACTCAGGGTGTCACAGACTTGCAGGGTCCCTATATCTATTGGTTTACACTATAAGGAGGAGGTTGTTTGTGACGTTGTGAATATGGATGTATGTCACATATTGCTTGGTCTCCCTTGGCAATATGATCATGACAGTACTTATCGGGGAAAGGATAATGTTCTGATGTTTAAATGGGCAAAGCATAACATTGCAATAGCTTCTGTTCTGCGTTTTGAGAAAGGGGTTGCGAACGACGAACCGGTCATGATGCTCATACAGAACGAGAAAATTCTTACTGCTCATATGCGGACGGTCAGACTGAGGATACTAACCGGATTGTGGGGAATGTGATCAGCAGTGTTTGGGGAGACGAGCCGAAACAGTGGAAATTAGCTTGGCCACGAGTGAAGTTTACTTACAACGGTGCAAGCTCGGGGAATATGTATGAATACCACGCGGATGGGGTTCTTTATCTTGGTGAGAACTCGGGGTCGAGTTCTTTAGAGGTGGAGGAGACTGATGTAGGAGCGAAGACTGCACAGGAATTCCAGCGAAGCAGACCGAGCGCCTGCCCGATGGTCATCAGGCGCCCACCTGGAATTAGTTTCAAAACGGCTGAAGTTTCTGCCGTTTGCGAGCGCTCGCGTGGTCCAGTCTAAGCGCCCGTTTGGTGCCGCCGACTGGAGACGAGTTTGCCGAGTTATTTTTAGTTTTATTAAAACAATTCATTATTACTTTTTGTTATGTTTCATTTTGAGATTATGACTTTCTTTATTATTTTCTAGGGTTTAGTTAGGAGTATAAATACTCATCTCTTTTATTATTTTAGGGTTACAACTTTTATTATTGATTGAATTTTGTTCAAGGAGATTTTTTTCTCTTTTCTGATGGATTCCAGATTTATTGTGTTCTAGGGTTCATCACTTGTGAACTCTTGTGTTTAGTGCGCTAACCACGAATACTATCGCTTTCGTGTTGCGTCACTAATGCTCTGGATGTTGGAATGAATGAATTGAAAATCTGGTGGGGGGTATTTATAGTATATGAAGAGTCACAGGGACCTGTTGGGGAATAGGCACAATTAGGATCTGGCGAATCTGGATCGTTGGATCGCACCTGATCGAGGAACCAGATTCAATGAACCAGCCCCGATCCAGTGTGAACGTATGCAACCCATAACCACCATCCGATCCGCGCCCATACACGAACGGACACGGATCCGATCCGCAGCTCCAAACCCATGCGCAGTCCGCTACAGCTGGCAGCCCAACATGCAAGCCCACCTGGGCTGGAACGAGCCGCACCCAACCCACACGCATGGACCACCACCGAGCCGAATTTTGTCAAAACTTTAAGGCTCCCAGCGACCGATGCGAAGTGCAAAGTGCGCCTTAAACCGCCGCTTCGCGGGTCATAAGTCAATTTTGGGCTAGCCCAAAATTAACTTATTTACCCACTAGCTTGCATGGTTAGCCCAAAGGCCCACTTAGCTTGTATGGTAGGAAGTTCACACTTGATTGACTCCACTTAAGATGATTTATATTAAATACTCTCATTTTTTTATTTTCCAATCAATGTGGGATACATGGCTTTCCACATTTCCAACTCTTCATAAACCCATTAAAGTTGCACACTTTGAGCATTAATTTCTCATTCACCCGAAAATGGTTTTGAGTAAATAAATGCATTTTCCTAATATATACTAAATGTAGATTTCAATTAAGCAACTTATTTTTATTTACACAAAATGAAACTATTTTGAAAATTGGAGACCACATTTTGCCAAACCCATTTCCAACACTGACACTCTAAAATACTGACACTACCACTCAAAAACAATAACAACGGCCGTTGTTATTGTTTTTATAACTTATGTAGGAACTAGTTTTCTCCAAAACTTACTTTTTTTTTTTACAATGTACAAGTCCGTATAGGATATGTTCTTCATATAATATATATGTACATATGTATTATTATATCTTGCTTATATATAAAAAACATAAGTTTCGAGAAAATGAATACAAAGAAAGTATGAAGAGTATAGTGCTGTGAGTGTGTGTCGTTTACAAGTGTTTTCCAATTTTATTTATACTACATAATGGCTAATCACGAGATGAAGAGGATATCCATGATTTTCGGCCAGTTTGTTAGCCTCCTTATCCCTTTGACGCCAAAAGAGGTAAGCTTGACTTAGTCTTCGCCTTTGTTGCTGATAAGTGTAGCTCCTGAAAAATAGGATAGAAGATATAATTTAAAACGTGTCTAATATACCTGCAAGTTCGTGAGGCGACAACTTGAAGGGTCTAAATATCGTGCCAAGTTGAAGGCTTTCAAGATGTTTAGGAAGATAAAAATTCTGGCCCAAACATACACAGTTTGAGATTTCATTGTAATCATTAGATTGACACTAAAGCTTGATCAAAGTTTATTTATGCTGACCATAAAAACTCAAAACGGGACAAACTTTTCAAGACGGGGGTATATTTTTTTCTACATGTGTCTTGGATTCAGCTGTCTAAAAAAGAAAATTAGTGGAGTGTGCTAAGTCTTTTTAACAGGCTTGATGCACTATTCAAAATTTTAGGTAGAGAAGGTGTTGATGGAATTAAACTTGTGCACAAAAAAGTCACAAAAACTTGCTCATAAAATCCTAGGTGTAATGATTTTATTGGGTTTTTAATTAGAGTGTGGAGGGTCCATTAATTATCGATGCAACCAATAAAATATAACCACCTCATTTTGTGAGCAAAATTTCGTGACCTTATTTTGTGCCCCTAGCATTGCACTTAGGTAGTATCTTGGAGTTGTTCTTGATCACCTTCAACAGGTGATCATAGCAGTAACTATAGCCTGAGGGAAAAATAAAGGGATGATGAAATTTTTAAGAAAATATAAACACTTGTTATTTATAGTAAATTCGGATGGTCAGATAATACTCCTTCCGTCCCAGAATATATGTCCAACCTCTCATTTGCACGGAGATTAAGAAATTGTGAAAGTGATATAAGTGTCGTGATTGTAAAAATAAAGTAGGAGAGAGAATGAGCGGGAGTGAATAGTAAGTTGATTGTTGTGAGTATAAAAGTAAGTTGGAGAGTGAACGAGTGGGAGGAATAGTAAAGACTTTTTGTCATTTTAGAAAGTAAACATATATTATGGGACAGGCTAAAAAAGAAATGTGGACATATACTTTGGGACAGATGGAGTACAATATTTTTGAAGGAGTAAATCTTACTCCAATACAATCATTAATCATAAACCGAAATAACAAGAGTAAAATTACAATCACAAACAAGGATTTTTGACTAAAAAAATCCTGATAAAACAATTTGGTCCATACTGAACCTAGTTATTAAGAAATGTTTCAAGAATAATCAACATGATTAATTACTCATCAAACTCTTATTTTTATCCCCTACACACATTATACTTCTCATTTATCATAAGGTGGTCTTGCAATTGAGACCATCTTAAAAAACGCATCAAACACCTCCGTCGTCGGAATCACATCCTTAACAACATCATGCTCAAGCATTTTCTCGGACCATTTAACGAATTCCGGCGTTTTGATCTCGTCGAACAAATTTATCGGCAAAATATTGTCGAGATACTTGAGCCATCCCAAGTAACAACCCACGGATATGTCAAGGAACCCTATTTCATCTCCACCAAAATAAGCCTTCCCTTTACTACATTTCACAAATGCCTCTTCTAATAGCCCTAAACCTTCCATTATTTCTTCGAGTACGCCGCTTGTTGTTCCTCTTCCCGTGTCCTTCTTAGCTCTTCGAAAAATGCCCACCAATACTATATATCATAAATTTATAAAAACATCATTTGTCAGTATGACGTAAATTTTATGTAGATGGTATATTTTGTATACCAATCTGTACATAAAATGAAGAAAAAAATAATAAGAGGGACACGAGCAATCAAAGAGCTCGATTGGATAGAGAAAAGACGTACCTGATCAATATAGACTTGCCAAAATTTGGCAGTGGCGCGATCAAGAGGATCAGATGGGAGTATCAATGGGCCATCGGGTTTGATCTGATCGAGGTACTCAACTATTAGAGCGGACTCGCAAATGGGGTCATCGTTGTGGATAAGAACCGGAACTTTCTTATGAACAGGGTTGGATTGAAGCAATAGATCACTTTTTGCAGGGAATTTCTCTTCTAAGAGTTCATAGTCAATGGACTTGAATTTGAGAGCAAATATAACTCGTGTTACATATGGACTTCCAATTGCTCCCACAAGCTTAAATTCACCTATGCCCATGATTTTGACTTTGGATATAGTATTAAGGTTGCTTAACTATTTTATTGTATAGATTTTAGGTTGAGGAAATGAAGTATTTATAGATAAATAACTTAGTTGGGTTGGGACATTTTCCACATTAAGGGGAAGGGGCTAATAAAAATGTGACATCTGACTTGGTTAAGATCATGACATTTGGAAGATTTAGTCAAGATCAATTGTGGATTTACCATATTGTTACGTACAAGTAGTTTCTTAATGTAACAACCGGCCATTTTATTTTATTTTTTTATTTGTGTTGGGCTATTATAAATTAAGTTATGGAATGGGTTTAATGTTGGCCCAAATAAATTAAAAACCCAATAAGGTTAGTTAACCTTTTTATAATTGGAAATTGAAACCCTAAGTATATATATATGCCCATAATAAACCCTACCTCTCTTTATTAATCACAAAAGAAAAGAAAAAAAAATAAAGAACGGGAATAGAGAAGGGAGAGGCGGCGGCAGTGAGAGGATCGCAGAGAGAGAGAGAGGTCGGGCAAGAAGGAAAAGGAAGAAGAGGAAAAATCAACCAAGGTAAACCCTAAACCTTCCTAACCTTTTATTATTTCCTTCGAGACCGTCTCCTATTTATATCCTGGAGAACAAATATTATGGAAGGGGTGAGCGAACAATGCTCAGTAAGTTCATACGGGATCTCTCCGGGTACTAAGGAGAGATGACTGGAAGAACAGAACGACAATAACATTTTTAAAGATAAGCTTTTCATAGCAAGATAAGTTAACCGCAGATATTCAAAACAGTTAACAAAGTAGACTTTCAAAAGAATTGTGGCATTAATTTCCGAATCCGTCAATTCCAATATAACGTCACCATTTCAGGTGCAATGCCTGATCAGGGCATTTATATAAGATTTATCATGATAATCAACTACTTCATTTAAGCAGTACAAAAATCTAGTTCTTTTTCATTTCAAACTAGATTAACCTACTTAGTCCTTTTCATATCAGACTAAGCGAACGTCTATACCACATTGAGATATAGTGAAGTAAGCGAATGTCTATACCACATTGAGATATAGCAAAGTACGCGAATGTCTATACCACATTAAGATATAGCAAAGTAGCGAATGTCTATACCACATTAAGATATAGCAAAGTTAGGGAATGTCTATACCACATTAAGATATAGTAAGGTTTCAACTTAGTGTTCAAGGTACGAGAACACTACAATTTCAAAGATATGTTTTTGGTACCCATTGATTTAAAACATGTCAAGGGGTAGGAACATTCAAAGGCGTTCACAACTTTTAAGAATTCAAATGTTACCGCCACTAGGTAACTACTCATGAAAGAATATATAGGAATCCTACATTAAAGGATAGAGACATCAAGAACTAAGGATCGTAATCCCTTACCTTAGCCTTGCCGTCTTCACTTAGCAAATTCACGTGCAAAATCTACAAACACGCAAACACGGCTTTCTTAGGAATATGAATTACTTTAATTCTCCGTCCCCATTAGACTTTATTTTACTTTCTTAACTTCACGAGTTCATCATCTTAAACTCTTTGTTAGGGTTCGTTCTACCCGTTATTGGTGTTCCCAAAATACCCCTTTCGGATTACTAAATACCCTTAGGGTTACATTAATTCCGTTCCCAAATAATCGGTTTTAGGGTTTCATTCATCCTATTTAAAACACTATTCTCAGCTTATAAAATCACTATTCACACATTTAATCACTATTCACAGATTAATCACTATTCACGTTACTGTTCACGCACGTAAAATCACTGTTCACAGTACGTCACACCCACTGTTTTCACCATTTGAAACACACACACATACACGCATAACACAAAACACACACACACAGAACACATACCTAACGCACACACGCAGTATATACATAACGTACACACCCACTGGACACACACACTTCACGCACAACACACACACGCTTCACGCACACACACACACACTGCCACACACTCATGACAGCACACACGCACACACATAAATCAGCACACACACACATAAATCAGCACACACACACAACATTCATCATCTTCTTCCTCTTCTTAATTCCTATTACTCAAACCCTAGTTCATCACTCTCAATTTAGGGTTCCCCAACCATGATTTTCTAATGGTTTCATTAATCAAAGATGAATAATAAAAGGTTAGGAAGGTTTAGGGTTTACCTTGGTTGATTTTTCCTCTTCTTCCTTTTCCTTCTTGCCCGACCTCTCTCTCTCTCTGCGATCCTGCCGCCGCCTCCTCTCCTTCTCTATTCCCGTTCTTTATTTTTTTTCTTTTCTTTTGTGATTAATAAAGAGAGGTAGGGTTTATTATGGGCATATATATATACTTAGGGTTTCAATTTCCTATTATAAAAAGGTTAACTAACCTTATTGGGTTTTTTAATTTATTTGGGCCAACATTAAACCCATTCCATAACTTAATTTATAATAGCCAAACACAAATAAAAAAATAAATAAAATGGCCGGTTGTTACACTTAAGCCTGCAACAATCAATCCAAATTTAATTACTATCACAAGGCATACTTTGTTTAACTTCAATTACTCCCTGT
>JAOWBW010000242.1:311774-413031 GCA_026119855.1 Campanula takesimana
AGAAAGGGAAAAGATAGACTTTTACCTACAATTTGAAGAACTTCAAGTATTTGTCACGACCCGAAATATAGGCTCTATTTTATTAGTAATTAAATGATTTTTATTTAATTATTTGCTTATTTATTTATTTAAGTTATTATTTATTTAAATAATTATGTGTGCATTTATTGTTATAATTATTTATGCCTAGCATTTTATTTGAGTCATTTGGGTTAGTGTAGAAGTGTTGGGTCTTAGTTGTTAGTGGGAGTATAGAATTGGGTAGTGTAGGGGAGGGGCCCTAATTGTAACTTTTCAAAATAATTTCCCCCTACTCCCTTCATCTCCCCTCACCTTCTCCCTCACTCTTTCACATCCATCATCCCCAGCCATCTCTCCTCCTCTCTCCTCAAATTGGTAAGTTTTCCTTCCTTTACTTCTCTCTTCTTTTTCTTCATCTTCTTCTAGTCATTTCTCATTTCTTAAAACGTAAACAATGTTTAGATCTTCGATAGGATCGCGTAGAGCCAAAAGAATCGAATTCCGTCAACTTTCGTTATTTTCAAGTAAGTTACTTTTCCCCCATTTTGATGCTAAAATGTTCATATCATGTTCATGTGATGTTTGATGTGTTATTTTCGAAGTTTGATTGAGTTGTGAATTTATTTTGAATTTATTTGAGTTCTTGGGAAGAAAATGGTGATTTGGAATGTTGGGTTTGATTCTTGGTTTGGGTTGTTAGATGTGTTGTTTAGGTTCCCTAGATGTTTAGATGTAGTTTTGGTACCTTGGAAACTAGTTTGAAAGCTTTGATTTTGAGCATTTATGAAAGGTTTTGTTTTGGGCTCGAAAATGGTGAACCCAGCTGAGATTTCTTCTCTGTTCGTAGACCAGGCGCCCGCCCGACCCCCTCCAGGCGCCCGCCTACATACCCCTTTCTGAAGACCTAACCTTCTGCCTGTTCAAGCGCCCGCCTGACCTATTCCAGGCGCCCCGCGCCGCCCCTTTCCAGGAATTTGCCCTTTTGCTTGTTTAAACCAAATGGCTTAACTAGTTTAGGCTTAATCCTTCTAATTAACTTAAGATAACACCGTGGAACACTTTTTGTGTGGATTTGATTCCTTTGTGAAATAATATGATATGGAGTTTGATTAATTTCATTGTTGGGGATGTGATTCACCTTTGATGTGCAGTTTGTATTGGTTTACCTTTGTGGTGATTTAATTGGAATGATTCCCACTTTTGGAATCCTTTGTTTTATCGTGCTAGTATTTTATTACTTAGCCTTACGTGAAAGCCCAGCTGGTATTTTGTTTGTGTTTGGGCGATGCGAAACATTATGATGGCACGGCCAAGTCCATTGTGATGTTGACCATTGTTTTGCCCCATTATTACCCTCCTCCAGATTGGCCTTGGATGTGAGAAGAGCTAGATCCTTTGTGTGCATTTTAGCTATTACTTGGAGCATGACTTTGTGGCATGTCTCCCGTCCCTTGTGACACTTCTTTGGTTATTGGTTCCGGTACCGGGGTTTTCTCTTCGGCTTTCATGCTATGATGAAGATGTTGATTTGTTGATTATTGAAGCTGCGCAGCGATCCTTTATTTGGATGTTCCGGTTTGGAAAACCTTGGCTATATCCTTTGTTATGTGTTATTTCCGCTGTTATCTGATATATGATAATTGCTATGTGCTATGTGATAATTATTATTGCTTATTGCTTATAGTATATTGCATCATAGCATGTCACGTAGTTGCATTAGTACTTTATTGAGATTTATCTCACCCCCTTTCTTTTATCTTTGTTTTTCCTTAACCCCCCCAGGTGCTAAGGATTAGTCTCGCTGATCACGAGAAAAGAGGACGTCGAGTGTGGATACATTCTTTTGGGGAAAGTTGTATAGGTTGGTTTACATTATATAAATGTGTAACCTTTTGGGATATTTGTACCAAACATTGACGTCATTAGGATTTATGTATTTGTATTTTGTTAAGCATAAACTTGTGGAAGTTTATGACAGTTGTAATTGGTTTTATTAAACTTGGTTTTGTAAAACTTTGGATTACCACCTTTTTGGTATTAAATGGAATTTTTAACCTTGGTATTCATAGTTTTGGTTTTAGAGTCGACGTCCAGATCGCGTCCCGGGGCCCGCGGGGTCCGGGGTCGCGACAGTTGGTATCAGAGCTATGGCATTGGCTCTAAGTATAAGTCTAGGTGGATTAGTATGACCTAGGTGGGTAGTAGAGTGCGGAGTGATTAATGGTTGATGTTTTATGAGGTACTTGTTTCAATGGTTCGTAGAAGGAGTGGTGAAGGTAGTTCCGGTAATGCAAATCAGAATGATCAAGAGATGAAGCACGTGCCATGTTCCAAAGGCATGTTTGAGGCGGCCATGAAGGCCATACATGATCAAGGTCCGAGGGTAGAGCAAGCACCACCCCGCTATGGATTGGAGCAATTCTTGAAATTGAAACCGGTTGAATTTAATGGGGAGCCCGATGTTCGGAAAGCTGAGTTATGGATTGAGTCAATGGAGAAGATTTACGATGTGTTTGGGTGTTCGGATGAGGACAAGGTCCGGTTTGCGGCTTACAAGCTTGTGGGAGCCGCCGAGCATTGGTGGAAAGGTGTTAAGGCTACTTGGGATGATACTCGCACGGTGTATGCGTGGGAGTTGTTAGTGCGCAAGTTCAAGGAGCATTTTATTCCGGTTGTTGATCAAAACCGAAAGGAGATCGAGCTAATCAACTTGGAGCAAGGTGTGTTGTCTATAGCACAATACTCGGCTAAGTTCATAGAATTAGCCCGGTATTGCGAACTATTTGGTAAGGACCGAGGAACAAAAGGCTATGAGGTTTTCCGGGGATTGAAGACCTCCATCCGTACTCAACTGATTGCTCAACGGATTGTGACTTTCCAAGATGCGGTGGACCGAGCCTATTTGATAGAGCAGATATTGGGGAGCATAAAAGGAAGACCGAGGTAGCCAACCCGAGTAAGCAAGGAGCTCAAAGCAAGCCACAGCACCGTTCCGATAACCGAGGTAACTTTGGGGGACAATCTCAGTTCCGAGGGCAACCGATTCCACGGAACCCGGGTACCACTTCCGGAACCAAGGAGTCAAATTAGGAGGCTTTGTTCGTATGTCAAAAAGGAAGGTCATTCTGAAGACCGTTGTTGGAAGAAGCAAGGAAGGTGCACCAATTGTGGTCAAATGGTCACTTTGTAAAAGATTGCCCGAGAGGTAGAGGAAGCATCCGGGTCAGGAGTTGGTAATAATCAAGGTCAGAAAAGGGATGCTACCGGGAAGCCCAAAGTCCAAGGAAGAGTATTTGCCATGAATCAACAACAAGCTACCGATGATCCATCCGTTATTGGAGGTATTGTTTCTGTGTCTAATGTGAGCGCACGAGCGTTAGTAGATCCAGGATCATCTCATTCATACATTTCTGTGCAATTTTGCTTCTGTTGAATGCTGCATTTGAGTCTTTACCGTACGTGCTAGAGGTGCCGACCCTATAGGAGAATGCTTGATTTCTGATCGAGTCTTTCGTGCTTGTGATGTGGTTATTTGTGGTCGAGTCCTTTGTGCGGATTTGGTAGTTCTTCCTATCCAAGACTTTGATGTCATTTTGGGTATGGATTGGTTGAGCAAGTTTCATGCGTCCGTTGATTGCGTAAGAAAACCGTTACTTTTTCCATTCCTGATGTGCCTAAGTTTGTTTTTGAGGCTAGTCCTCTGAGTAGAAAGGTTCGCTTAATTTCTTTTATGAAAGCGAGAAAATTATTGCATAGTGGTTGTGAGGGGTATTTGGCTAGTGTTCTTGATACTAGGAAAGAATCCCCTAGTTTTGATAGTGTTCGGGTAGTTCGGGAATTTCCCGATGTTTCTCTCTACGAGTATGATATGCCTCCCGATCGTGAGATTGAGTTTTGTATAGACCTTTTGCCGGGTACGGCTCCAATTCGAAAGCGCCTTATAGGTTAGCTCCCGCAGAATTGAAGGAACTGAAGGTTCAGTTGCAAGAGTTGCTTGATCGAGGGTTTATCCGCCCTAGTGTTCCCCGTGGGGAGCACCGGTTTTGTTCGTGCGGAAGAAAGATGGTTCCTTGAGATTGTGCATCGACTACCGAAAGTTGAATCAGGTTACGGTGAAGAATAAATATCCTCTACCGCACATTGATGATTTGTTTGATCAGCTTCAAGGGTCCGTGTTTTCTCTAAGCTTGATTTGAGGAGTGGGTACCATCAGTTGAAGGTTCGATCGGAGGATATTCCGAAGACTGCTTTTCGCACTCGTTATGGTCATTATGAGTTTTTGGTTATGCCATTTGGGTTGACTAACGCGCCGGCCGTATTTATGGATTTAATGAACCGAGTTTTCCATCCCTATCTTGATTCGTTTGTGGTGGTCTTCATCGATGACATTCTTGTTTATTCGAAATCTCGAGAGGAGCACGAGCAACATTTGAGGACAGTTTTATCCGTTCTTGCGAGGGAGAAATTATTTGCGAAGTTCAGTAAGTGTGAATTTTGGCTCGAGAAGGTGTCATTTCTGGGTCATGTGATTTCGAAAGATGGAATTTCGGTGGATCCTTCAAAGATAGAGGCTATAGTGGATTGAAGAGACCCGAGTCAGTGACCGAGATTCGTAGTTTTCTGGGTTTAGCCGGTTATTACCGAGGTTTTTATTGAGGGATTTTCGAGGATTGCTACTCCGATGACTCAGTTGACCCGGAAGAATGTTTCGTTTGTGTGGACCGAGAAATGTGACAAGAGTTTTGAGGAATTGAAGAAGAGGTTGACTACAGCACCGATCTTGACTTTGCCTAATGGGAGCGATGGGTTAGTGATTTACAGTGATGCTTCGAAAGAGGGTTTGGGTTGTGTGTTGATGCAGAATGGGAAAGTAATTGCGTATGCTTCGAGGAAGTTGACCCCTAGTGAGCAGAATTACCCGACTCATGATATGGAGTTAGCTGCGATAGTCTTTGCGTTGCACAAGTGGAAGCATTACCTTTATGGAGCGAAGTTTGAGATTTTTACGGATCACAAGAGTTTGAAGTACCTTTTCTCCCAGAAAGAGTTGAACAACCGACAGCGCCGATGGATGGAATTGTTGAAGGATTATGATTGCACGATTTCTTATCATCCGGGGAAGGCGAATGTGGTAGCCGATGCGATTAGTAGAAAATCTTATGTGGCTTCGATGATGGTTCGGATGGAAAATGCTTGAGGATGTTCGAGATTGGTCTCCTCGTGAATCGAGACATGGGGCTATTTTTGCGAATATTAGGGTGTCTCCGACCTAATTCAGAGGATAAAAGAGGCTCAGAAACAAGATCCCGAGTTGATGAAGATAATGAGTAAATTGAAGGAAAAGAACTTCGAGGATTTTTCTGTTAGCCAGAGTGGAGTGTTGACTTTCCGTGGTCGTTTGTGTGTTCCGGATGTGATGGAATTAAACAGAGAGTTTTAGATGAGGGTCACAAATCGAGGTATACTATTCATCCGGGTAGTACGAAGATGTATCAGGATTTGAAGCAACAATTTTGGTGGATTAATATGAAGAGGGAAATAGCGGAGTATGTTTCGAAGTGTTTAACTTGTCAGCAGGTCAAAGCCGAGCATCAGAGACCCGCAGGATTGCTTCAGCCGTTAGAGATTCCCGAGTGGAAATGGGAGCATGTGACTATGGATTTTGTTACGGGACTACCTCGTACCCGTAGGAAGTATGACAGTGTTTGGGTAATAGTGGATAGATTGACTAAGAGTGCCCATTTCTTGCCTATGATATCAGTACTCGATGGAGAAGCTTGCGACCTTTATATTGATGAGATTGTTAGATTGCATGGGGTTCCGGTTAGCATCGTGTCAGATCGAGACCCGAGGTTTACTTCTAGATTTTGGAAGCGTTTCAGGAAGCTTTGGGTACAGAATTGCGTTTCAGCACAGCTTTTCATCCCAGACCGACGGTCAGTCCGAGAGAACTATTCAGATTTTGGAGGATATGTTGCGAGCGTGTTCGATAGACTTTTCCGATTCTTGGGATTCGCACCTACCGTTAGTGGAATTCTCCTACAACAACAGTTATCAGGCTAGTATCGAGATGGCACCGTTTGAGGCTTTGTATGGATGAAAATGTAGATCGCCTATTTGTTGGGATGAGGTCGGAGAAGCGAAAATTGTGGGTATCGATTTGCTTCAGGATTCGGTTGAGAAAGTCAAAGTTATCCGGATAGATTGAAGACAGCCCAGAGTCGACATAAGAGCTACGCAGACAACCGAAGGCGAGATCTTAGTTTCAGATTGGTGATTTGGTATTCTTGAAAGTGTCTCCGAAGGTGGGTATCCGAAGGTTCGGGAAGAAGGGTAAATTGGCTCCGAGGTTTATTGGTCCGTTCGAGATCTGGGAAAGGTTGGACTTCTAGCGTATCGTCTTGCGTCGTTACCGCCATCTTTGGACCGGTTGCACAACGTGTTTCACGTTTCTATGCTTCGGAAGTATGTTCATGATCCGTCTCACGTGTTACCAAGGATACCGGAGGATATTGAGCCCGATATGAGTTATGAGGAACGACCGGTTCGGATCTTAGATTCCAAAGTCCAAGAGTTGAGGAGCAAGAGCATCGCGTGGTTCGAGTTCTGTGGAGGAATCATAACATCGAGGAGTCGACGTGGGAGCTCCGAGATGAGATCGAGAGGAAATTTCCTTGGCTTTTTGTTTAAGGTGAGTCTCGTTAAAATTCGGGTCGAATTTTCTTTAAGGGGAGTGAATGTCACGACCCGAAATATAGGCTCTATTTTAGTAGTAATTAAATTTTTTATTTAATTATTTGCTTATTTATTTATTTAAGTTATTATTTATTTAAATAATTATGTGTGCAATTTATGTGTTATAATTATTTATGCCTAGCATTTTATTTGAGTCATTTGGGTTAGTGTAGAAGTGTTGGGTCTTAGTTGTTAGTGGGAGTATAGAATTGGGTAGTGTAGGGGAGGGGCCCTAATTGTAACTTTTCAAAATAATTTCCCCCTACTCCCTTCATCTCCCCTCACCTTCTCCCTCACTCTTTCACTCATCTCCCAGCCATCTCTCCTCCTCTCTCCTCAAATTGGTAAGTTTTCCTTCCTTTACTTCTCTCTTCTTTTTCTTCATCTTCTTCTAGTCATTTCTCATTTCTTAAAACGTAAACCATGTTTAGATCGTCGATAGGATCGCGTACAGCCAAAAAGAATCGAATTCCGTCAACTTTCGTTATTTTCAAGTAAGTTACTTTTCCCCCATTTTGATGCTAAAATGTTCATATCATGTTCATGTGATGTTTGATGTGTTATTTTCGAAGTTTGATTGAGTTGTGAATTTATTTTGAATTTATTTGAGTTCTTGGGAAGAAAATGGTGATTTTGGAATGTTGGGTTTGATTCTTGGTTTTGGGTTGTTAGATGGTGTTGTTTAGGTTCCCTAGATGTTTAGATGTAGTTTTGGTACCTTGGAAACTAGTTTGAAAGCTTTGATTTTGAGCATTTATGGAAGGTTTGTGTTTGGGCTCGAAAATGGTGAACCCAGCTGAGATTTCTTCTCTGTTCGTAGACCAGGCGCCCGCCCGACCCCCTCCAGGCGGCCGCCTACATACCCCTTTCTGAAGACCTAACCTTCTGCCTGTTCAAGCGCCCGCCTGACCCTATTCCAGGCGCCCGCCCGCCCCTGTTCCAGGAATTTTGCCCTTTTGCTTGTTTAAACCAAATGGCTTAACTAGTTTAGGCTTAATCCTTCTAATTAACTTAAGATAACGCTGTGGAACACTTTATTGTGTGGATTTGATTCCTTTGTGAATAAATATGATATGGAGTTTGATTAATTATCATTGTTGGGAATGTGATGAACCTTCGATGTGCAGTTTGTATTGGTTTACCTTTGTGGTGATTTAATTGGAATGATTCCCTACTTTGGAATCCTTTGTTGTTTATCGTGCTAGTATTTTATTACTTAGCCTTTACGTGAAAGCCCAGCTGGTATTTTGTGTGTGTTTGGGCGATGCGAAACATTATGATGGCACGGCCAAGTCCATTGTGATGTTGACCATTGTTTTGCCCCATTATTACCCTCCTCCAGATTGGCCTTGGATGTGAGAAGAGCTAGCTCCTTTGTGTGCATTTTAGCTATTACTTGGAGCATGACTTTGTGGCATGTCTCCCGTCCCTTGTGACACTTCTTTGGTTATTGGTTCCGGTACCGGGGTTAGGGATGGCCAAACCGGACCGGAACCGGAAAACCGGACCGGAACCGAACCGGAAAAGCCCGGAACCGGAGCAAACCGGGGAGGAAACCGGAACCGGACGAACCGGAACCGCAAGGCATGCGGGCCGGTTCAGGGTCACATATATGCCGAACCGGACCGGACCCGGAACCGGAACCGTACCGAAAATCCCTTGTTTTTCAATAATTTTAAAGGAGAGGACCGGAACCGGACCGGAACCGTACCGGAACCGGACCGAACCGGAACCGTATTGTGCCAAACCGGAACCGGAACCGGGGTAAGTGCGGGCCGTTAAGGGTCACCCTTTTGATGAACCGGAACCGGCGGTTCCGAACCGGAACCGGGCCCGGAACCGGTTTTGGCCATCCCTAAGCGGGGTTTTCTCTTCGGCTTTCATGCTATGATGAAGATGTTGATTTGTTGATTATTGAAGCTGCGCAGCGATCCTTTATTTGGATGTTCCGGTTTGGAAAACATTGGCTATATCCTTTGTTATGTGTTATTTCCGCTGTTATCTGATATATGATAATTGCTATGTGCTATGTGATAATTATTATTGCTTATTGCTTATAGTATATTGCATCATAGCATGTCACGTAGTTGCATTAGTAACTTATTGAGATTTATCTCACCCCCTTTCTTTTATCTTTGTTTTTCCTTAACCCCCCCCAGGTGCTAAGGATTAGTCTCGCTGATCACGAGAAAGAGGACGTCGAGTGTGGTACATTCTTTTGGGGAAAGTTGTATAGGTTGGTTTACATTATATAAATGTGTAACCTTTTGGGATATTTGTACCAAACATTGACGTCATTAGGATTTATGTATTTGTATTTTGTTAAGCATAAACTTGTGGAAGTTTATGACAGTTGTAATTGGTTTTTATTAAACTTGGTTTTGTAAAACTTTGGATTACCACCTTTTGGTATTAAATGGAATTTTTAACCTTGGTATTTCATAGTTTTGGTTTTAGAGTCGACGTCCAGATCGCGGTCCCGGGGGCCCGCGGGGTCCGGGGTCGCGACAGTATTACTTGATGAAATCCTTGGAGATCTTTTAGAAAGCGATTTTGGTATAGTTTTTTGTAAGTTCAATTTTCGGTCCTTTAAAATGGAGGTAAAGAGAGGTTTTTATAGGTGAAAGAGGGGTGTTTTTGGTGCCAAAACTCAGTCACCAAGAAATCCTTCCCGGGCAAAATCCTGTAAATTGAGCAAGGGAGGGAATCCTGGCCAGAAATCTGTTACTGACGCCCAGAGGCGCGCGCTTCCTGCTTTGGGGGCGGAAGGCGCGCGCGCCTGCCTCCTAGTGTCGGAGGTGCGCGACTCAGAGAAGGCAATTTTGACAGAATGGACTAGAAAGTCAGCCCTGTCATTCAGTTTAGTCCCTGGACTTAATGAAGTCAGTCAGGAACTTAACGGAAGTGACAGAAACTAACGAGAAACACTTAGAATGGGGAGAAACACAAAATCAAATGTGCAATCGGGGTGAGCGGTCCAAGGCGGGGTATCTACACCTGCCAAGGGATAAGAATCGCTTCGCTGATGCACTGGCCACTATAGCTTCATTAGTTGAAATGCCCAAAGGGAAAATGGTGAAGCCTTTCAAAATTGCTCGAAGGAACAGTCCGGCATATTGCATGAGTATCGAGATCAACGAGGTTCAAACAAACTCTCCGTGGTATTCAGATATCATGAACTTCCTCAAAGACGGCACTTATCCCGAAAACATCAATAAGAAGTCTCAAGCAGCTCTGCAAAGGTTAGCCTCTCGGTACGTACTGATTGGGGACCGAGTTTATAAAAGGCACCACGACGGGATCAATTTCTTATGCGCCAATGAGACCGAAGCTCAAGAGATAATGTGTGAAGTGCACGAAGGAGAATGTGGACCCCACATGAATGGGTTTATGCTAGTCAAGAAGATACTTCGCATTGGTACTATTGGAGCACTATGGAACGAGACTGTATCGAGAAAGTCAAAAGTGTGCCAAGTGCCAAGTCCACGCTAATCTGCAACATGCTCCACCCTCACAACTTTACAACATGGTCACACCTTGGCCTTTCTCTTGTTGGGGGATAGACATCATCGGTAAAGTTCATCCTGCCGGGAGCAATGGGCAGTCATTCGTCCTAGTGGCAGTCGACTACTTCACAAAGTGGGTCGAAGCACAAGCCTATCGAACCCTCAACGCCAAGAAAGTGGCCGAATTTGTAAAGATTAATATCATGTGCCGATACGGCGTGCCTCATGAAATCATCTCCGACAACGGCTCTCACTTTGAGAAGGAAATGGATGCACTTTTGGTAGAATACAAGATCACCAAGCACAAGTCATCTCCTTACCGGCCCCAAGCAAATGGCGCAGTCGAAGCAGCAAACAAGACCATCGAGACCATCGTCAAGAAAATGGCCTCAACAGGAAGGGATTGGCCCGAGAAGCTACCATTAGCATTGTGGGGCTACCGCACATCAATACGATCCGCAACAGGAGAAACTCCTTATGCATTGGTCTATGGTTCTGAAGCCGTACTCCCTATCGAACTTGAAGTCCCATCTCTACGGGTCCTCCTCGAGAATCAAGTCAACGAGGTCGACTGGATGCAAATTCGATATGAACAACTAGCCTTGCTCGACGAGAAAAAGGTTAAGATCACTCGAACGCACAAGGGCGTATCAGCAAAGGATGGCAAGAGCTTTCAACAAAAAGGTGAAGCCTCGAAACATCAATGAGGGAGATTTGGTTTTAAGACAACATCCTCCTAATGCCATGAATCCCCTGGGAAAATGGGGACCCCGATGGATCGGTCCGTACGTGGTCAAAAAGATACTAAGCGGTGGCGCAGTCCGGCTCGTGGATTTAGATGGTGACCAGCTGCCAAAGGAGGTCAACCTCGACAAGCTCAAGAGGTTCTACGCTTAATAAACAAAGACCATAACAAAAAAAAAAAAAAAAAAAAAAAATCGCTCGCTAGGTTGAAAACCCGCAAGGGCGGCCTAGGCAAAAATTAGAGCACGTGCAAAAAAGAAGCCCGCTAGATTGAAAACCCGAAAGGGCGGTCTAGGCAAAAAACAGGGTGCACAACAAAAAAAAAAAAAAAAAAAATAAAATAAAATAAAAAATGGTCTTTGTTTGTTTGAACTACGAAGACCTGAGCCTCCCAACTGGAGGAACGTAGGCAACCTTCAGGTGCGGTCTAAAACATATCAAAAATACCCAATTCACTTCAAATAACAAAATGCAATTTTTATTCATTCAATGAATTATTCAAACCATTACAACGGATTTATTGAGCAACAAAAGACATCAAAACATTAAATCCTAAAACAAAGTGGTCTAAATTGCAATCTCTTAGGGTACTAAGAAAATCCAATTTTCTCTTAGCTTTCAAAGGACCGCCCGATCGTCTCTCAATCCTTTTCTTCTTGGGTAACGAAGGAGCACTAATACGCACCGAAACCTTCTGTGTTGCAACACGTCTCCTAGCATAAAAGTCATCCAAAGGAGTACCGAAAGGGTCAGCGAGAATGTTACTCGAATCAGCAGCAGCCTCCCTATACCTCAAAGTGCTGCTAGGCTCAAAACCCTGTCCCAACAACTCGGCACGAAGCACATCAACCCAAGTGATTCCACGGTAAAGGGTGCCAAATAAATAGTCCAAGTAGCTCTCGGGAAGGAAGACACTCCCCCGATACAGAGGAGCGAAAGCCCAACGATTGCGGTCATCTCCCCAAGCCGACTGAAGCTCACTCGAGAAGCCAGGACCCATGTAAGCAACTGGACGAAGCATTCCATCCCTCGGAAAAGGAATTGTTTGTTGGCGACCGAACTGCCGCAGAACCCGCTCTGGCTGGTAAAACGAAGAATCTCTCAAACCGGGTACCACCACGTGCTGAAAACCAAGAGTCCATTCCACAAAAGGACGAAGACCCCAAGAAGGAGGACACCACTCAATGTCGACGGTCACCCTAGAGGCAAAGAATTTCTTCCAATCATCTTCAGATAAATCCCGGATCAACAACTTCCTCCTATGAACAGCAAAAGGAGACAAATCACCATCCGGAGAATAAATCTTGAAGTGTTCTCGGAGCCATATGGTCAAGAGAAAAGGGCTTCCCCGACACATCTTGCCCGTCCTATGTAACTCATTAAGGCCGTGCAACGTCTCCCCTACAATAAGAGGGATTACACTAAATTGCTGCTCCTTAGCTTGCAAAATAATCTCAGCCAACTGCACGTCCGCAGTCCCGAAAGGTGTAACAAACAGTACTTCGCTGAAGAGACAAACGGCCATGGCATTTCTTTTGAAAGATTGAACCATCGGGTCCTCCGAATGTAAACTGAAGAACATCGGCAATTCAGTTATGTCAATCACGGTACCATGCAACATCTTCCTCACGTCCTCAACAGGGAGATTCAGTAACCCAACCCAAGAGCCGATGGCACCGCGGTGATATTTAGGGACGGCAATCCGACCGGCCAAAGGCATGCCAAGGATGGCCCCGAAATCGTCAACAGTCGGCACCATTTCATTAGCTGAAAAGTTGAAGGTATGGCTGTCGCTATCCCAGAAAGCCGCGGCAGCTCTCAGCAAATCCCAATCCGGCTTCAACGTCTGCAAGGTGAAAAGAATTCAGAACCCGAAATCTTTAATGAAGGCCTTCTTGGGATGGGTCTTGAAAGAATACACAAAAGTGCCCAAGTCCTTTTCATACGCACTAACGACCTCGGCATCAAGGGCAAAAGAATTTGAAGCCATGGAAAATGTTGATCACAAGCGAAGCTAAGCAATAATATGATGTTCAAAAATGGCAGAAAGGAGCTCTGAGAATCAACTGGTCGAACAGAAGATGATATTATAGCTGTTGGGGGCTCTTTTGGTCAGCAAATGTCAAGCCCGGAATTCCGCCTCCCAGACGCGCGCGCCACCCGCCAGCAGTCTGAAGTGCGCGCGCGTCCCAGGTCTAAATCGCTTCAAGAAGAGGGCCTTGTCAGAGATCTCCAGCCTAAATCAAGACACTGTCCCGATCCTCGGACACCCAGTTGGGCACACCTTTTTCTGGTCCGCCCTTAAGGCATGTCAAAAAATCGAAAGTAGGATAGAAACTCCCACTCAAAAGTAGGCTGTCCTCTTCAAAATTCCGAACTCCCTAAGTTCTGTCACGGGTGCCACACCCCCTCAAGAGTCAATCTCAACATTTCATCCCCAGCAAGAACATTTTTCTGGTCGCGGTCAACTGTGCCCGCACCCCACAATTCAAAAAAGTCAAGTGTGACTCCAAATGGCACGAGACTTCAAAGCAATAATTCATCAAACGGATTCACCAACGGATTCGTCAACAAGGGTTCACCAACGGACTCATCCAAGGGATTCACTAACGGATTCATCAAACGGATTCACTAACGGATTCGCCAACAAAGGTTCATCAACGGACTCATCCAAGGGATTCACCAACGGATTCATCAAACGGATTCACCAACGGATTCGTCAACAAGGGTTCACCAACGGACTCATCCAAGGGATTCACCAACGGATTCATCAAACGGATTCACCAACGGATTCGTCAACAAGGGTTCACCAACGGACTCATCCAAGGGATTCACTAACAGATTCATCAAACGGATTCACCAACGGATTCGTCAACAAGGGTTCACCAACGGACTCATCCAAGGGATTCACTAACGGATTCATCAAACGGATTCACCAACGGATTCGTCAACAAGGGTTCACCAACGGACTCACCCAAGGGATTCACTAACGGATTCATCAAACGGATTCACTAACGGATTCGTCAACAAGGGTTCACCAACGGACTCATCCAAGGGATTCACTAACGGATTCGTCAACAAGGGTTCACCAACGGACTCATACAAGGGATTCACTAACGGATTCATCAAACGGATTCACCAACGGATTCGTCAACAAGGGTTCACCAACGGACTCATCCAAGGGATTCACTAACGGATTCATCAAACGGATTCACCAACGGATTCGTCAACAAGGGTTCACCAACGGACTCATCCAAGGGATTCACTAACGGATTCATCAAACGGATTCACTAACGGATTCGTCAACAAGGGTTCACCAACGGACTCATCCAAGGGATTCACTAACGGATTCGTCAACAAGGGTTCACCAACGGACTCATCCAAGGGATTCACTAACGGATTCATCAGAAGGTTCACTAACGGCCTCATTCAAAACATTCAGCCGGCTGGTTCACCTAACGGATCATGCCACCCCCTCTATCAACAAAAGCCGCTCACACAGGGAGCGCACCACTATCTCTCGCAATTTCAAATTCCTGCTTTCATCGAGTCTTTGCCTTTTTTTGGTGATGTCCTCGGCGGGTGTTTTTAACTTTCGTCGACGCGTTTTGCTTTGCAATCCACGTCGCCGAGGGGCTCTGTAGACACCCCGCCTTGGACCGCTCACCCCGATTGCACATTTGATTTTGTGTTTCTCCCCATTTTAAGTGTTTCTCGTTAGTTTCTGTCACTTCCGTTAAGTTCCTGACTGACTTCGTTAAGTCCAGGGACTAAACTGAATGACAGGGCTGACTTTCTAGTCCATTCTGTCAAAATTGTCTTCTCTGAGTCGCGCGCCTCCGACAGGAGGATCCAGACGCGCGCGCCTCCCGCCACCAAAGCAGGAAGCGCGCGCCTCTGGTCGTCAGTTACAGATTTCTGGCCAGGATTCCCTCCCTTGCTCAATTTACAGGATTTTGCCCGAGAAGGATTTCTTGGTGACTGAGTTTTGGCACCAAAAACACCCCTCTTTCACCTATAAAAACCTCTCTTTACCTCCATTTTCAAGGATCGGAAAATTGATCAAAAAATCATCGAAAAATGATCGAAAACTAGACAAAAAATCACTTTCTAAAGGTTCTCCAAGGATCTCATTAAGCAACATTTGAAGTTCTTTGAATTGTAGGTAAAAGTTCATCTTTTCCTTTCTTTTCTACTTCATCTCCTCTCTCTCTTTTTACTTTAATCAAATGTGCAATCACCCAAATCATTTTGGGACATGACTCTAATGATCACCTCATCTCATTGAGGTTGGTTAAGGAGTTATCTCCTACATTCCAAACTCTATTTTAAACCCCCTTTTCATGACTTAAAGAAGAAGAAGAAGAACATTTTCATTCATGTAGATTTTGATCAAGCAAGACCAACTTTAGTTGGGCGAGATGGGTGTTTCGGTACTTCCCATCTCGTAATCTAACCCCCGAACCTCAAAACAAAGAATCTCTATTTTCGTAATCAAACTTAGGCTACAATCTATAGGTTTTTCTTATGTTCCTCAAAACATAGGTGGCGACTCTAAAAAAACAAGTTAGACATCCTAGGATAATTCACGCGCTCTAGCCTAAAGCCGTGGTTCCCCCGGGGTATCTACACCCTCCAGTGCCTAAGTTGGATGCAGGTGAAGACAAGTTGAACAAGAAGAGGAAGGCTAAAGAGATTGTAGATGTGGAAACTGCGGTGCTAGTTGAAAGAAAGTATGAGAAGAAGGTAATTTTTGACTCTGTCTAACTTGGACTTGATTCCTGTTTAGCTTCGATTCTAACTTAGGTTTGTTTTCAGGTTGTGAAGGCGGTTGGGCTCCTGGTCACTGAGGTTCAAGTATGGAAGGAGAAAGCAGAGGCTTCTTTTAAGAAGATGTATGAGGCTGAGGAGAGGGCTAAGGCTGCTGAGAATGAATTAGATGAAAAGGACAAGGAGGTTAGAGATATGACACTGAGGCTTGTGAAGGTGAATCAAGATCATTCCAAGGAGATGGAGATCCTGCATAGCCAATGTATGAATGATGCTGCCAAGTCCTTGTTCGAGATGAGGATACAGATGATCAAAGAACACCAGGCTGGCAAGCATTCTGAATGGGACTTGGATGATGAGTATGAATCCTTGAGGAAGATTACTGGAGAAGAAGTTGATGGAGAAGAGGTTTACTTCCAACGTGCCCGTTGCTGATCAGGGAGAACAGGTTGGCGAGAACCAGGAGAAAAAGTTTGATGGAGCCACCTGAAAGGTAATTCTCTATTTTCGTTTGTCCTGCAGGGTAAGATGTTAAAACAATTTGTTTTTATGTTTTTGGTTTTATCAACGAGGGGGATGTCCTCGTAAACAATTAGATAATTTAGGATGTAATGGTTTTTGTTTGGACAACTTTCATGTTGCATTGTGGTCAACTCATGTCTTGTGATAGCATGGTTAGACTTTTTGAATGGTTTATTTTAAAATAGTTCAGTTTGTTGAACTTTCTTTGGTTATCATGGTTGTAAAAATGATTGACCTCCCAGGATACTACATTTTGGTAACGTAGGTAAGGTAGAAATAGAGATGCAACTTGTTGAAGTTGACTTCTTGAAATGCAAGATGTAACATGTTAATGCTAACAGTAGGAATGAAAAGATTTTTGAATCTTTTAAACTTTTGTCTTTGGTAACACGTTAATGTTACAACCAATTGTAAATGGCTTGAGTTCACAATTTGTCTAAGTGCAAGATGGTAATCAATATGTAATAAATACACTGGCCAACTTACAACTTAGAAAAATGTGAAAAACGTGCGCACGGGCGAAGGTGTATGAACCTTAAAACGTATAATATTTAAACCTTTGAAAGGTGAAAACCTTTAGAACCTTAGTACAAACTTCAGAAAATGAAGCATAAGATTTAACATTAAGATGCTTACTTGAACATTCGTATAAGTTAGGCAGCATGATGTCAGCAAGTTTAACTGATTTCATCTTGAACAGTCCAAGTTGTTGTCTCTGGAAATTCGTCTGAACATATTGAACAAGTTGACCTGTGTTGGAATTTTGAATTGCCTTGCAAAACAAACACATGTTAGGGGTGGGTGTTAGCTTGGCTAACACCCCTCAGATGCTTAAGTCAGTAAGTGTTCAAGAAAGATTAATATTTGAAATAACAAAATTGAAATAAAGCTCAAATAAATCATACCTGATCTTTGGAATTGAATGGACAAGCTACAACTTACATGTAATAAGCTTTAAGATTGACTGCATTCCAACTCCTTGGTATTCTAATGCCATCTAAGGTGGAGAGCCAATATGAACCTTTACCAGCTTCTGCATCAACAAGGTAGGGACATTCCCACTTGGCTGCAAGTTTGCCTGCATTCAGTTCCCTTGTGTTCTGAAAAACTTTTCTGAGCACCATGTCTCCAACTTGAAATCTCCTAATGCGCACATTCTTGTTGTAAGACTTGGAAATTCTCTGTTGATAGGCCGCCATCCTGATCTTGGCCAAATCTTAGTTCATCAATAGTATCAAGATCTTCTGCAAGTATTATCTGGTTGTCCTCTGGAGTTATTAAACCATATCTAGCTGTTGGGATAGAAAATTCTACTGGAATTACAGCTTCAGTCCCATAAACCAAGGAGAAGGGAGTTTGGCCGGTTGCATTTTTAGGAGTTGTCCTATCTGCCCATAGTACTAGTGGCAACTCTTCAGCCCATCTTCCTTTCTTTTGATCTAAACGTTTCTTCAAGTTGTTCACAATCAACTTGTTGCTTGATTCTGCTTGACCATTAGCTTGAGGATGTACCGGTGTAGAAGTAATCAGCTTGATTCCCCACCTTGTGCAGAAGTCTTGGGTCTTCTTGCTGATGAACTGAGAACCATTATCGCAAACAATTTCTGAAGGGACTCCAAACCTGCTGATGATATTTCTCTTCAAGAATGAAATCACTTCTTTATCTCTAACTTGGACGAAGGCTTCATCTTCGATCCATTTTGAGAAGTAATCAGTCAAGGCTAACATAAATACTTTACCCCCAGGTGCCTTAGGAAACTTTCCAAAGATGTCCATTCCCCACTGCATGAAGGGCCAAGGTGATAGTATAGGATGAAGTGGTTCGGCAGGTTGGTGCAGGATGTTGCTATGTCTCTGACAAGCATCACATTTCTGAACATAATTAATTGCATCCTGGCGCATAGTTGGCCAATAATATCCTGTTCTTAATGCTTTGGAAGATAGCAACTTTCCCCCAGAATGATTACCACATTCACCTTCATGTAGCTCTCTTAAGACTTGTTCAGCTTGTTGTGGCTCTAGGCACCTCATGTACAAACCTGTAAATGACTTACGAAATAGTACATTATCGATTAATATAAATCTGGATACCTTTATCCTGAAATATTTTGCATTTTTGACACCTTGTGGCACTGTTCCATCCTGCAGAAATGTTATTATGGGCAGTGTCCAAGATGCCTCTTCATTTTAGAAGCTAATCGATGTATCAGGTTGGTCATCAACTTGGTTTGTTTCAGGTTGATCAATTGCAGGATGCAGGATGTGGATTATAGGTATGGCAGTGTTCAACATGCTCCTGCAACTTGATCCTAGGTTGGCCAATGCATCAGCTTCAACATTTTCATCCCTTGGGATTTGTTGGAAAGTAAATTCTTCGAATTGTCCAGCCAAGGATTTAACATGCTGCAGATAACTTGACATCCTACTATGCTTTGCTGTATAAGATCCATTAAAGTGGTTAACCAACAACAAGGAATCACTATAAACATTGAGACATTTAACATTCAAACTTAAAGCAGTAACCAAACCCATGACGAGGGCTTCATATTCAGCCTCATTATTGGTCGCCTTGAACTCACAAGCTATAGCTTGTAGAATCAGTTCTCCTTGGGGGGATCTCAAGACTATGCCCAAACCTGTGCCCCTTGTATTTGATGCTCCATCTGTAAAAAGTGTCCAAAATCTAGGAGAGTCTGAACCTTCAAGTTGTTAGACTTCGAGTTCAACTTCAGGTTGAAGGTTGGGACTGAAATCTAACACAAAGTCAGCTAGGGCTTGTGACTTGATCGCAGTCCTTGCTTTATACTGAATATCGTATGTACTAAGTTGCACAGACCATTTTGCCATCCTGCCTGACATCTCAGGTTTTCTCATCACGTTCCTGACAGGATAGTTAGTCCTCACAATAATAGGATGAACTTCAAAATAATGGCGCAACTTAATAGAATCAGTTATTAAAGCAAGAACAAGTTTCTCAAGATGGGAGTACCTGGTATCCGCATCTAAAAGAGACTTACTTACATAATAAACAGGGAGTTGTGTTCCATCTTGTTCTCTTGCCAAGACTGCGCTGACTGCATTTTCTGATACTGAGAGATACAGGTACAAAGCTTCACCTGTTTCTGGTTTGGAAAGTTGAGGTGGAGTCGCCAAGTAATCTTTAAGCTGGTTGAAGGCTGCTTCATGTTCTTCTGTCCACTGGAACAACTTGTTTTTCCTCAGCACGTCATAGAACAACTTGCATCTGTCAGACGACTTGGAGATGAACCTGGTTAGAGCAGCAACTTTGCCTGTGAGCCTCTGCACTTCTTTAATACTCTTTGGAGACTCTAAGTTGATGATGGCTTTGATCTGTTCTGGACTTGCTTCAATGCCCCTTTTGGTCACCATGTAGCCAAGGAACTTTCCAGCCTTAACACCAAAGTTGCATTTTGATGGGTTCAGCTTCATGTTGAACGCCTCCAGGATGTCAAAAGCTTCCTTTATATCTAGAGCATGATCTTCAATACACTTAGACTTCACCACCATGTCGTCAATGTATAATTCTATAGTCTTTCCAAGCTGGTTCTTGAACATCATGTTGACTAGTCTCTGGTAGGTTTCCCCTGCATTCCTCAATCCAAAAGACATGGAAATAAAGAAATATATACCATCTGGAGTAATGAACGCCGTGTCTTCCTGATCTGAAGGTTCCATCTGAATCTGTTGAAATCCTGAAGAAGCATCCATAAACGTCAAGACCTCATGGCCAGCTGTTGCATCAACTAGGGCATCAATGTGAGGCAAGGGAAACGGATCTTTAGGGCACGCCTTATTCAAGTCTGTAAAGTCCACACAGACTCGCCATTTCCCATTCTTCTTCTCTACAACCACCACGTTGGCCAACCATTTAGGATAGTCAACCTCTCTGATCATCTTGGACTTTAGCAACCTCTCTACTTCTTCTCTGATAATCTGATTGCGTTCATGAGCAAATTTCCTTCTTTTCTGGTGGACAGGCTTGGCATTTGGGTCAATGTTCAATTTGTGGGTGATAACATCCTTGCTGATTCCAGTCATATCTTCATGCTTCCAAGTAAAGCACTTCATCCTGCTCCTCAGAAACTCAATGATCTCTCCTTCTATATCAGGAGGTAAGTCTATGCCTATAAGAATTTTGACATCGGGATTAGAAGGATCAAGTTGCACCTCCTTAATATCAAACTCTGCAGCTTTAAGTACATCCCGTGCCTTTCTCTGTAATTTCTATGCTTGCCTAGGACTGCTTTCTGCCTTCATGGACACCTTGTAACATTCCTTAGCAGTCTGCTGATCTCCTGACACCTTGACTACTCCCCAAGGTGTTGGCAACTTGAGGCACTGATGGTAAGTTGAAGGTACAGCTTTCACGTTATGAATCTATGGCCTGCCCAGGATGATGGTGTAAGATGACTGACATTCTATCACACAGAACTTCTCCATAGAATTAATCCCTTCAACATATACTGGGAAAGTAATCTCCCCAAACGTGTGCTTTGTCTCACCACTGAATCCAACCAAGACAGATGAATTCTTAGTCACATTCTCAAGTGGGATGCCCATTCCTTTCAAACCATCAGTTGTCACGATGTTAACTGAACTTCCATTATCAATCAAGATGCGTCTCACCAAATAGTTTGCAACTTGAAGACTCACTACCAAGGCATCATGATGTGGATCATGGATGCTGACCCTATCATCCTCATCAAAAGAGATTTCCTGCCCCTTCGCCTTGTTGACAGATCTTGAAGGCAAATAGGACCTGTCCTCCTTCGCATCTGCAGCACGACGCTTGGCTGCTGAATAGGTTGTACCATAGATATCTGAGCCACCACTGATCATGTTGACCACTCTGGTTGGAGGTGGATAAGGTGGAGGATTCTCAGATTGTTTCTCCTGGTTGCCATCACGATCTTCGGTGCATCTATGCCTTCTACCAAGTAGTTCTTTAAGGAGACCTTTGGACAACAAGTAGCTGATCTCCTTCCTGAGTGCAATACAATTCTCAGTAGTGTGCCCAAAGTCTTCATGATAGGCACACCACTTAGACTTGACTTTCCAAATCGAAGGCTTGTCTGCCTTCTTGGGCCATCTCGCTTTCTCACCCAGTTTGTCCATGGCATTGATCAATCCTGCAATATCAACAGAGAAACAATAGTCATAAATTCTAGGATAAGAAGAATCGTCATCCTCATCATTATCATCAATAACATGAATTCTAGAAGAGTCGGGTTTAGAGTAGGGTTTGCCCCTATTAGATCTGGCATGAGATGTTTCCATCTTGCCACCAGAATGGGATGAATCTGTTCTGCCACTAGAATGTTCTGGGGTCGCATTCTTCTTGGTTGCTTTATCTTGGAGCAACTTGTCTTCTTCCAGCCTGATGAATTTGGAAGCTCTGGTTCTGATCTCATCCAGCCTCTTGCATGGTGTCATCACTAGGTCATCATAATAAGGAGAGTCCTTCTTGAGTCCCATCCTGAAGGCTTCAATCGTAGTTACAGTGTCTAGGTTGGAGATGTTTACCGCCTCCTTGTTGAACCTGCTCAGGTAGTCTTTAAGTGGCTCGTCAGGTTGCTGGACCACCCTGTATAGATCACTTGTCAGTTTCTCAAACACCCTGTTACATGAAAACTGATTAGTGAACAGGTTGATAAGTTGAGCATATGATCCAATGGAACCCAAAGGTTGGCTAATGAGCCATCTCAAAGCTGCTCCTGTAAGAGTTGAACCAAAACCCCTGCAAAATAATGCTTCCTTAAACTGGGGTGGAATGTGGACCACATCCATCTTCTCCTGATACAATGCAACATGTTCAGCTGGGTCCGTTGTCCCATCGTATTGCTTCATGTGGGGTGGACTGAACTTCTTTGGTATGACCACGTTGGCTATGGCTGGAGCGAAGCGAGATTCATTGTAACATGTTGGAGATGCCTGGTTGTGTGGCATAGTCATCCCTGGTACACTCATGACTAATTCTTTCAACTCCTGCATTTGACGACTAAGCAAGCTACCTGCATCATTGTTAGCAGTAGCAAATTGACAATTATTAAGATAATCGAATTCAAATTGAGGGTTAAGACTCCCTGTCGCCATCGAAGTAGGAGTCACAAATGTTGCTGAGGTTGGAGTTATAGTTTCAGGATTGACTATCGTGCTGTTGGTGGTCAGGGTGGTAGTTGGCGTGATCCCACCAAATCCAGATGATCCAGAAATGTCACTCCCGAAAGTAAGCCTTCTGGGTTGATATGGAGAGTACAGATTGGAAGGTGCAGTTGGAGCAATAGACTGGAAAATGCTAGGCAAGCTGGTCTGCTGCACCGCCCATGTACCACCTTGAACAGAAGTCACCTCGCGCTGCAACCTGGAAACTTGACTCATCAGCATGGTGGAGGTATCATTCTGAACTTGAATCCGGTTCCTCACTTCATGCAGCATGGACGTCAAGTTGGAAGCGATGTCAATAGGGATCTCTTGATTTGCGGTAGTGGATGATCCATCCTGAATCTAGATTGGTCTTGAGACACCTCCAATGCTCTGAGTTGAAGATATCACGGCTGATGAGGCTGGGATTGTCTCCATAGTTTCCATCAAACCAATTGATGTCATGGTTGAAGACAATGCAGTCGACATCTCGAATTCCTTTGACAATTATAAGACCAAAGTTCCCACAGACGGCGCCAAATTGTTTTGGTCAAATTTTATAATCTAACTTTGTGAAATGGAATCGGGTACATTGGAATGAAATTGTAAAGAATCCAAGAAAGTAAAGACACGGTAATTAACGAGGAAAGCCCTTGAACAACTTGTTCGCCGGCATAAAACCTCAAAGATGATATTTTATTAGTAATGGTGATAATGAGCAAAAATATGAGCTAAGTAGATCTCCAAAAGTGTGTGTGTGCATTACAGATGATGTGTGCTATTTATACTAAGTAAATCACAAACTGATGAGGATGGCGAGGCCTTGATCTTCGGATGGTTAGTTAGGTCATTCCCGTTTGATAAGAGTCATCCTTTGACTTGGTCTTTGAGTCTTGATTTGGTCACATGTCGTTTATGAATCGTGTCTCACTAATTACTTTGTGTTCCTGAAAAATAGGAGATGAAATTTTATCCAAATAAAACACGTTTAATATGTAAAGATACCTGTAAGTCGTATAGCTGCAACTTGTAGGTTCAGGATGCAGGATGATTAAGACAAGTTGAACTCTCCAACATGTTGGAAAACAGTTCAGTTTTTTATCCCCAAACATTGCTGTAATACAAAACTGGCCATGACAAGCCGAATCATTCTGTCTATATGCTTCAACCTGTCAAATATAAGCAAATGTACCAAACATTTCAGACAGAGAAACAGTCCACATCATATAAAAAAGAATCAAAGTTTGACTTTTAAAGATGAACTGACCTCTTCTCAGTTAAACATTGTGAGAAGGTTAAAGAAGAATAAATAAATAAAATGAAGAAAATTCTACCTCAGTAATCTGAAGAAAAACATCATCTCTCCTGAGGTACTTTCCAAGCAATCGAGGGGCAAGATCAAGGGCATCGACTCGGTAGAAATCAGGAGACAAGATTGAATTTTTATCCAATGATATTGAGATTGGAATAGTGGGAGGAGCAAATGAATGGGTATGTGATTTGGGTTTGGGTTTTTTGGGGTTTGGTTTGACCTTGATAATAGCAGGTTTGGAATTGGAACCACTGCTTGTGTTCTTCTCTATAACTTTGATGGGTTTCACAACTCTTTTGAACTTCTGGGTTATTTTCATCTTCTTGATCGAGGAACAAACCGAAGGGATTTTGCAGAGCAAATTTGGGTGGACCAATTGGGGGAATTTTGGCAGGTGATTAGCGTATACTCCCTCCGTCCCACTCGAATTAAGACAAATTTCTATTTTGGATGTCCCATTCGAATTAGGACAACCCAAAAATGGAAATGTTTTATTTAATAGGACCCACTTTCACACTCACAACAACTTTTCACTCATTATTATCTACCCCACTTTATCTCTCCTACTTCACTTTTCATACTCACAACATCTACTCTACTAACATTTTTTCTTTAATCCCCATGCCCAACCAAAAAATCCTAATTCGGGTAGGACGGAGGGAGTATAGTGTTTGAGGATAAAATTCATGCAGCATCTTGAAGACTTCAGCTTGCCTCGACATCGTGCATCCTGGCATAACCAACTTGATTATATACGCACATTTATTTTGCAGGTAAACTTCTTCATATTTTTTAGGTAGCGATCACACAAACCATGGAGCACGATCAAAGGAGGCGTGACCTAGTTAAAGACTCAATTAACAGAGGAGACTTAATTATCAAATCAAGTCCAAGCAACGGCATGGGATAACCTTCAACTAACTATCCGAAAATCATGGCTCAATTGGCTAGTTTGTGGTTCATTCCTATAGTATAAATAGTTCACCATTTGTGTAATGCACACACGCGCACAATCACTACTTTCTCAGCTATTTTTCTTATTCATTGTATTGTACTTCCATCATCACTAATAATATTCCATCTTTGAGGTTTTATGCCGGCGAACAAGTTGTTCAAAGGATTTCCTCGTTAAATACCGTGTTCATTCGTTCTTGAATTACTTTACAATTTTATTCCTTTGTACCCAATTTCATTCCTTGAAGTTGAATTGCAAAATTTGACCAAAACAATTTGGCGCCGTCTGTAGGAACTTTGGTCTTATAATTGTTAAAAGAATTCGAGATGTCTACCAGAATGTCTTCGTCTATGACTTCAATTGGTTTGAGTTCAACGGTGGAAACAATTCCAATCCCATTAGGTGTGGTAACTACAACTCAGAGCATTGGTGGTGTATCACGGCCAATTCAGATCCAGGATGGGACATCTAATACTGCAACCCAAGAGATCCCTATTGATATCGCTTCCAACTTGACTGCTATGCTGCGTGAAGTAAGGAACCAGGTCCAAGTCCAGAATGATACATTCACCATGTTGATGAATCAAGTGGCTAGGTTGCAGCATGAAATGACTTCTCTTCGAGGTGGAGCGCCGGCGGCACAGCAGACAAGCTTCCCTAGCATCTTTCAGTCTGTTGCTCCAAATGCGCCTTCCAACCCGTTCTCCCCATACCAACCTAGAAGGCTTTCCTTTGAGGGTGACATTACTGAACCATCTGGATTTGGTGGGTTTACGTAAGCCGCCAGCCTGACCATCAACAACACGATTGTCAATCCTGAAACTGTTACTCCAACTTCAACAACATTTATGACTCCTACATCGGTGGCAGCAAGGAGTCTTAACCCTCAATTTGATTTCAATTATCTTAATAATTATCAATTTGCTGCTCCTAACAATGATGCAGGTAGCCTACTTAGCAGACAAATGCAAGAGCTAAAAGAACTAGTTATGAGTGTGCCAGGGATGACTATGCCGCACAACCAGGCTTCTCCAACATGTTACAATGAGTCCCGCTTCACTCCAGCCATAGCCAACGTCGTTATACCAAAGAAGTTCAGTCCACCCCACATGAAGCAGTATGATGGGACAACTGATCTAGCGAAGCATGTTGCTTTATATCAGGAGAAGATGGATGTAGTCCATATTCCACCCCAGTACAAGGAAGCTTGCTTTTTCAGGGGTTTTGGTTCAACTCTTACATGGGAAGCTTTGAGATGGCTCATTGTAGACACCCCGCCTTGGACCTCTCACCCCGATTGCATACAAAGTATTTTTATTTAACTTATTTTTGTTGATTTCTGTTACTTCGGTTAAGTTCCTAACTGATTCCGTTAGTTTTGGACTAAACTGCATAACAGAATTAATTTTAGAGTCATTTCTGTCTTTCTGTCATTTTTAGAATCACGCGCTTCCGGCACTGCTAACGGGCCGCGCGCGCCTCCCGTCCCAAAGGCGGGACTCACATCGCTGTCCGATATGGCAGTAACGGATTGCACCTTATTTCCCTCCCTTTTCTTATTTACAAACATCTTTTCTTGATCACAAAAACCATCTTTTTACATCCACATTCATCCCCCTTTTCTCATTAACTCCCAATCCTAAATTCTAAGCCTTTTCCCAAAAAACTAATATTTCTTTCATTTATTATTTGATTTTTTTTATTTTTTTTATTTTTCTTTTATTCATTTATCTTATTTGTGATTGGCCCATTCCATTTCACATGGATGACCAATTTCCCTCCATCATTTCCCTCTCTTTTTTACCTATAAAAACCATCATCTTCTACCTTGGAAGGGGACTTCTTTTTGGACACTCTTTTTGGACTTCTTTTTGGACTCCAACCTTGATTCACCAACTACATTATACACAAATTCTCCCAACAAGAGTTCTTATTAACAAGACTCTACACAAATTGTTTTACAACAATTTCATTACAACAACAACACTTTCAAGTCAAGGTTCCAAGTCCTCTTTCTCAAGGTACAACTCCATTTTCTTCCTTTGTTTTCTTCTTCTTGATGTATGCAATCCCCATTAATGGGACATGACCAACATGACTACTTCACATATTGAAGTTAGTTAAGGTTATCTCCCTACATTTTAATCTTAACTTTAATTCACCATGTTAATTTCTCTTCATCTCTTAATGTAATTCTTTAACATTACTTGTTACATGTAATCTTTATCATTAAATAAATAAAACAATTCTATTTTATTTCCCCTTTTCTTCTCATCACAATTGTTAGCACATTTCTATTTAATTAATTGAAGGACATGTAAATATTAGAACACCAATAGTAGCAAGACCCGCGTAAGCGGGGCGGAGTGGGTGTTTAAGTACTTCCCACTCCGTCACCTAACCCCCGAACCCTTCTCTCCCGAATCTCTGGTTTTGTACATAAATTAGGCTATTTCTAGGTTTTTCTTATGTTCCTTTAAAAACATAGGTGGCGACTCTAGACACATCTAAAACAAGTTAGACATCATAGGATAATTCACCGCTCTAGCCAAGCCGTGGTTCCCCGGGGTATCTACAGTGGCGACTCCGCTGGGGACTATTTAGAGGGTTAAACTTGCGTTCTTAACTTTTGGTGTTCTTATTACTGTTTTCTGGGCATTCTGGTAAAAAGGGTGGGAAGCGCGCGTCTCCGGCCTTCTTGGCCTAAAGGGCGCGCGTCCGACCCTTATTACCAGAATCGCCCGTCTTCCTTCTTGTCCTTCAATTCCATGTTGTTGTGCTAACAAATCGTGCAGGGGAAAGTTTTCTTAATTAAGGGTCAAGGCAATCCCTTGAACCCACTGATTTGCAGGTTCTCACCCAGAAGCGGGCGCCTCTGCCCTTCTTACTCTCACGCGCGCGCCTTCCGCATAGGCAACCCAATGCGCGCGCTTCTGGTCGCATTCCCGGAACAGAACAGTGCACAGAAACAGAACAGAATGACAGTGTGTGGGCACCGGGCCTGCATACAATTTCTTTTACTTTCTGTTTATTTTTATCGGTCACACGGGTGATTCGAAAGTTGTAAATTACGTGCTTATTTGTTTTTTTTATTTCCTTTGAAGAAAAAAAATAAAATAAAAATATTTTGTCACTTGTTAGACCTCACACTACATGCACATATTCCTATCAACTGCTCACAATCGAGTCGCACAAGTCCAACCCCAAACCCGTCGAGGCTCGTCCTAGGAAGTTTCAAGCTCCACCCGACCTTGACTCTTCCGAAGTGGTAAACCTCAGCCCGTGGCGTAGTTCACGACTACATGCCGGGGGTGACCTTTAAGCCTCATATTCAAGCCGAGCACAAACCACACAATTCTAGTTTAGGGTCTAACACTCCGTGACTCAAGTCAGTTTTCATGTACCGAGATTTCCCTAAACTAATGTCTTCAAATCATACATGCCAACTTGTTGAAATGGACGAAATAAAAACTCCGTCCCCAAAAGTGGCTATCTTGGACGAAAATAAAAAATCCGTCCCCGCATGTATGATTTACTACATTAATTTAGTTTAATCCCGTCACATGTAGGTATCACAAGCGTGGTGGAATCCGATGAGTATATGGGACCGCGAGAAGGTCTATATACTAGTGTGACGATTCCACTATTTTTTCTAGAAACCCCAAAAGGACTCCCTCCTTCCGACTTTGTAAAAAAAAAAAAAAAAAAAAAAAAAAAAAAGAGTCATTTTTCTTTATGTGGTTGAGTCTTTTCTTGTTTGTGGGTGAAATCATTTTACTCAAAAGGTGTTTGTGGGGCCATCCTAAGATCGACCGTGTTCTCTCAATAGGTCCAATGGCTTCAAACGGCAACGACAACGGCATTCCCGTGTCCAACGAAGGGTTATTCCGCATGGTGGAAGCATTGAAAGAGCAAGTTGATACACTAGTCGAGAATGTCCGCCGCAAGGATGATTTATGGCGAGCCCGTTACGAGAATGTGAAAATGGCCCACAAGAAAGAAGTTGCTAAACTCAAGAACCAATTGAAAGGGCTCACGGGTGAAAGAAAGGTCCAAAGCATTGATACCGGTTTGGTCAACACTCTCATGTCCTACATTGACCAAAGGCTTAGTGGGTTAAATTTGTACAAGGGCCCAAACACCGATCCTCATCAAGCTTCTCTCCTCATGAACACAATGGAGGCTCTTCCCGAAAAGTTCAAGATGCCCGATATTGGCAAGTTCAACGGCAACTCTTGCCCCAACGCTCATGTCGACTCCTACATTTGGGCCATGCTACCAAAGAAAGTGTCTCCTCAAATAATGGCACAATGCTTCCCGCTTACTCTCGAGGGGGTCGCAAAAGATTGGTATATGGGTCTTCCAGTTTCCACCCGCCTCAATTGGGATGCCGCTATGCTTGCCTTCAAGTCACAATATCAAGGCAACTCCATATTCCGCCCCACCAAGAAGGAATTGGAGAGCACCGTGCAAATGGGTGATGAATCATTTGGGGACTTCTATCGCCGTTGGAATGACAAGCTAGCCGAGATGGTTGATAGGCCCTCCAAGAATGAACAAATGGACATCTTCTTGAAGTGTTTGAAAATGGACTACCGCACTCATCTTAGTGGGGCTTTTCACTCCGATTTTTCAAGCATGTATGATGCGGGGGTTAGAATTGACAATTTGCTCCGAGAAGTGGCCGAGTCCTCCTATGACACAAGCTTCAACGACAAAGGGTTCCCAAACAATGACATGGAAGAATGTAGTGACATGGAAGACTACAACGACAATGAGGACTACAATGACATGGGGGATGACGACAACAATCTCCGTTTCTCTTTCTCTACCTAGTAGTAGGAATAAAAAGAAAAAGAGTCAAAAGTCCTCTTTTGTGTGCATTAATGTTTTCTCTCGTCCCATGTTAAGTGTCGAGTCTTCTTATCAAATAAAAGTCGTTCTTGTCCTTATACACTCTTCCAAGTTGTTCAATCTAATTCTTGGTAAAATGATGAAAAGATGTCTAAACAAGTTTTAGAACGAAGGCCATCGCTTGAACGCCTAGGGGCTAAACATCGTGACGAAGGCAACGACATCAACAACAACGGCGAATCCAAGACATCAAGCATGGAGAAAAATCAAGCAAAGTTTTCAAAGGGGGATCAAAAAAAAAAAAAAAAAAAAAAAAGCTCGCTAGGTTGAAACCATCAAATCAACCTAGGCAAAAGTTAGAGAACACAAAAAAAAAAAAAAAAAAAAAAAAAAAAAAAAATCCCCCTCAATCAAAGAAGAAACATCATCATCCACCAACAAAGGACGAAGCTACGAAGCAACAATTCCATCACGAAGAATAGAGGATCCACAAGAACTACGGTGACCTGAGCCTCTACACTGGAGGAACGTAGGCAACCTGCGGGTCCGGTCTCATGCAAGAAAGAAGAAATGTTTAGCCCTAGCGCGTTATGGTGATTGGCCTTCATCTCGAACTTGTCAAGACATCTTTGTACGATTCATTTGCCAATGAATTAATCACCAAAAAGATTGAACAACTTTCTTAGATTTGGAATCATTTCGCGTTCCTTATCGAGTCTAGGAACTTCTATTCTTTCTGCATACTCCCAATTTCTTGCAATCAAATTGGGGCTTTCCTTCTCTTCTCTCTTAATGACTTACTTGCCTTCGTGAGTCATTCAATTCAATAAAAAAAAAAAAAATACATGTCAATACTAGGGACACTTCCCTAGTCGAGTCAATGTCACTCATCTTTAGTGACAAAAGGTTTTCACCGCAAAATCACATGTCTCTTATCCTCAGCTAGAGTCAATGCACACTTCCTCATTAATCGAGTCAAAAATGAAGACGCAAAAGAGATGCCCGCTAGATTGAAAACCCGAAAGGGCGGTCTAGGCAAAAACAGGGTGCGTCATAAAAAAAAATGAGAGAGTGAGAGAGAGAAGGGAAAGAGAAATGGAGATCCCCGGCCTCTAAAGAAGACAAGTTCTACATTGAATCTCCTCAGCAAGTAAATTCCCCACCGAGTCTACTTTGGGATTGCAAAAGGCTCGACAAGATATAGCACCGTCAAAGGTTGTCTTGGGTTATCGACATCATTCTCCAGCAGTGTGCATTTTTGGGTTCATGAAAAAAAAAAAAAAAGCCCGTGGTAGCCAAGACCCATCCGAGAACGAGCCCATCATAAAAGGGCACGAGATTGCACAAATAATCCCTAGCTAAGTCAATTGACTTGGGCCACAAACAGCAACAACATGTGTCTCCGTTTTCAAGCTTCTTCAAGAATGTGCTTCTAAAGTATGCCGAAAGGCTCCCGAGAAATGGAGTAGCTCTTGCCATATCCTCTCATGTTTGTTCCCTCGCACGAGGACGAGTCACTCTTGCTTTGCTCAACAAATGGTGACGCCCTATGGACTATATGACCCGAGAACAAGGGCTTCTTTTGACAATCAACAAGACCTAGGGGCTATGCTCGAAAAAGATGTGTGAGACTATCCTCAAAGTCTCTCAAAAGGGATGTCAAAAAAGCCCTCTTGTCACGTGAGCCCGTGCCCGTTCTCCCAATCAAGGATGGACCTTTCTCGCAATCAATGATGGCACTCTAGGGGCTACGGTCAAGTCTTAAAGGCTCCCTCGGCAAAGAGCAATTAACTCCCCAGTAGTATCCCCAGCCAAGTCATGTGCAACATTGGAAGCTTCCTCAATTCGGCACCGAATGTCTCAACGGGCTTCTCAATCTACAATCTTTTGGGCTACGGCATTACAGTAATTCAAGCAAAGGGCAGTATTAGGGCTTCGCGACCGACAGTCTTTTGGGCAACAATACTCTAGCAAGTGCAATGTAGAGTAGTCTTATGGCTCCAGGAGAGCAATCAAGATTCAGGGGTCTCTCAACACTTCAAGTCAAAGGCCTCTTGGTTTTAAATGAAGACTCCGATGTTATGAATGAAGTTGATGATTTTTGTTAGAACTCACAGCGAGATTTTGAAGGAAGTCTTAGAGAAAATGGAAAAGATTCAATATGCTAAACTCTAATCAAAACAGGGTTATAGCGGGAAATGCCACGGCCAATCCCAATGTTTCTGCAATTCAGCACCCCCTTCTCCAAGATCAAAAGCGCAAGGTGCAGCTCAGATAAAGTTGGACCACAGCACCAGTTGCATCCGAAGATCCGTCATTAGTTCAACTCAAGAAGAGTCAAGCAAGCATACTCATTTGAGACTTTATCACGCCAAGACCTTATCCTCCGCGACCTCGATGGCACCGCAAGACATTACTGCATCCTTTGACATAAGCCCTCAGCCATTTGGGAATCGACCACAATGAGGCCATTCATCTCCCCAGTAAGAGCAAGAAGGAGATCTCTATCAATAATTCTACCCGACGGTACATCCGCTCTCAATGCCGAGCCAATCACAAGATAATTTGGGGCTTTACATTCCCGTCTTGAAGCTCACAAATAAAAAGTCCATGACATTTGGGGCTTAGCAATTTCTCGAAGGTTGGCATCCATAATCTTCTCTTGGGGATTGCTCACGCCAACAACAAAGGGCGATTTACTCGAATGGGCTAAGAACTGATTTATCTTGGGGCTATGCAAGCCACTCAAGTTTGTATCAAAGGCGTTCTAGGGACTTCACAATCAGCAACCCCTTGGTATCTCGGCATCAAAGCCTTTTGAAGCCCCATAACCGACAAATCTCTTGGGGCTAGACATCAATCTTCGTTGGGCACACCGGCGACAACAGAATTCAAGCGAGGCAATCCGGACTTCGACTAAACATGACTTGATCTTGGGTTGGCTTCACAAGCACACAATGGTTAAAATGGTTCACCCACGGACTAAAAAAAAAAAAAAAAAAAAAAAAAAAAATCTTTTCCTCACATGTGTGCATATTCTTTCCTTTCTAATCTAAAAAAAAAAAAAAAAAAAAAAAGATTTTTCTTTTTCTTTCTCCTTCTATGTGCAAAAGTATGTGCTTTACTTTGCTTTGCTCCTAGCTTCTCCTCCAGCATTCTCCATCATCCTTGAACTACGCTGGTATGATTCCCTTCAAGGGATACGTAGGCAGCCTTTGGCACGACCAACCCATCATCCAGAGTACCATCTCGCCAACCCATCATCAAGAGCGTTCTCTCATCAACATCCAAAGAATGGACATTCTCCATCAAAGCATCCTCCGCGGACATCAGAAATCCATCTCCACTCAAGCGGCAATGGTAAGTGAAGGTATGAATACATCCAATGCTTTCCTCAAAATCACACCGCACACAAGATCACCCTCTACATTCTTACTTCTCTCTCATTGCAAGAGTGTTCCAAAATCCCATCACACAACGAGCACAATTTCTCTCTCTTCATTTCACACTTCATGCATCTTCTTGCAAGAACACATATACCTGTCAAGCACACACATAACAGGTACCACCACGATGTCAACAGCGTCCGCTACTCAAGGCACTTCATCCCCACCAGAAAGTGGTCAACCGTGCCCATACCCCACAAGGTCAACAACATAAGCAGATGCGGCTCCAAGTAGGCAACTCGGTCCATATCGAGACAAGCTCCCATGAGCCCCAAGTCGGCACTCCATATCGAGACAAGCTCCCATGAGCCCCAAGTCGGCAACTCGGTCCATATCGAGACAAGCTCCCATGAGCCCCAAGTCGGCAACTCGGTCCATATCGAGACAAGCTCCCATGAGCCCCAAGTCGGCAACTCGGTCCATATCGAGACAAGCTCCCATGAGCCCCAAGTCGGAAACTCGGTCCATATCGAGACAAGCTCCCATGAGCTCCAAGTCGGCAACTCGGTCCATATCGAGACAAGCTCCATAAGCTCTAAGTCGGCAACTCGGTCCATATCGAGACAAGCTCCCATGAGCTCCAAGTCGGCAACTCGGTCCATATCGAGACAAGCTCCCATGAGCTCCAAGTCGGCAACTCGGTCCATATCGAGACAAGCTCCCATGAGCTCCAAGTCGGCAACTCGGTCCATATCGAGACAAGCTCCCATGAGCTCCAATTCAACACTCCAGCAAAAGTCGCTCACACAGGGAGCGTATTTCTATCCTTTGTAATTTCAAATTCCTGCTTTATCGAGTCTTTGTTTTCTCTTGTCGATGTCCTCGGCGGTTGTCTTTCTTTCGTCGACGCGTTTTGCTTCGCAATCCACGTCGCCGAGGGACTCTGTAGACACCCCGCCTTGGACCTCTCACCCCGATTGCATACAAAGTATTTTTATTTAACTTATTTTTGTTGATTTCTATTACTTCGGTTAAGTTCCTAACTGATTCCGTTAGTTTTGGACTAAACTGCATAACATAATTAATTTTAGAGTCATTTCTGTCTTTCTGTCATTTTTAGAATCGCGCGCTTCCGGCACTGCTAACGGGCCGCGCGCGCCTCCCGTCCCAAAGGCGGGACTCGCGCGCTGTCCGATATGGCAGTAACGGATTGCACCTTATTTCCCTCCCTTTTCTTATTTACAAACATCTTTTCTTGATCACAAAACCATCTTTTTACATCCACATTCATCCCCCTTTTCTCATTAACTCCCAATCCCAAATTCTAAGCCTTTTCCCAAAAACTAATATTTCTTTCATTTATTATTTGATTTCTTTTATTTCTTTTATTTTTCTTTTATTCATTTATCTTATTTGTGATTGGCCCATTCCATTTCACATGGATGACCAATTTCCCTCCATCATTTCCCTCTCTTTTTTACCTATAAAAACCATCATCTTCTACCTTGGAAGGGGACTTCTTTTTGGACACTCTTTTTGGACTTCTTTTTGGACTCCAACCTTGATTCACCAACTACATTATACACAAATTCTCCAACAAGAGTTCTTAGTAACAAGACTCTACACAAATTGTTCTACAACAATTTCATTACAACAACAACACTTTCAAGTCAAGGTTCCAAGTCCTCTTTCTCAAGGTACAACTCCATTTTCTTCCTTTGTTTTCTTCTTCTTGATGTATGCAATCCCCATTAATGGGACATGACCAACATGACTACTTCACATATTGAGGTTAGTTAAGGTTATCTCCCTACATTTTAATCTTAACTTTAATTCACCATGTTAATTTCTCTTCATCTCTTAATGTAATTCTTTAACATTACTTGTTACATGTAATCTTTATCATTAAATAAATAAAACAATTCTATTTTATTTCCCCTTTATTTCCCCTTTTCTTCTCATCACAATTGTTAGCACATTTCTATTTAATTAATTGAAGGATATGTAAATATTAGAACACCAATAGTAGCAAGACCCGCGTAAGCGGGGCGGAGTGGGTGTTTAAGTACTTCCCACTCCGTCACCTAACCCCCGAACCCTTCTCTCCCGAATCTCTGGTTTTGTACATAAATTAGGCTATTTCTAGGTTTTTCTTATGTTCCTTTAAAAACATAGGTGGCGACTCTAGACACATCTAAAACAAGTTAGACATCCTAGGATAATTCACCGCTCTAGCCAAGCCGTGGTTCCCCGGGGTATCTACACTCATCAACCAGCCTTTGGGTTCTATCGGATCATATGCTCAACTTATCAACATGTTCACTAATCAGTTTTCATGCAACAGGGTGTTCGAGAAGCTGACAAGTGATCTTTACAGGGTGGTCCAGCAACCTGATGAACTACTTAAAGACTACCTGAGCAGGTTCAACAGGGAAGCAGTGAACATTTCCAACCTGGATACTGTAACTGAAATTGAAGCCTTCAGGATGGGACTCAAGAAGGACTCTCCGTACTATGATGACCTAGTCATGACTCCATGGCTAGATGAAATCAGAACCAGAGCCTCCAAATTTATCAGGCTGGAAAAAGACAAGCTGCTCCAGGATAAAGCAATCAAGAAGATGCAACTTCAGAACATTCCAGTGGCAGAACAGACACATCCCATTCTGGTGGCAAGATGGAAACATTTCATGCCAAATCTAATAGGGGCAAACCCTACTATAAACCTGACACTTCTAGAATTCATGTTATAGATGATAACGATGAGGATGATGATTCTTTATATCCTAGAATTGATGACTATTGTTTCTCCGTTGATATTGCAGGACCGATCAATGCCATAGAAAACCTGGGTGAGAAAGCAAGATGGCCGAAGAAGTCAGACAAGCCATCAATCTGGAAAGACAAGTCTAAGTGGTGCGCCTATCATGAAGACTTTGGGCATACTACTGAGAATTGCATTGCACTCAGGAAGGAGATCAGCCACTTGCTGTCCAAAGGTCTCCTTAAGGAATTGCTTGGTAGAAAGAGTGGACGCACTGAAGATCGTGCAGACAACCAGGAGAAGCAAGTTGAGAATCCACCACCTCATCCACCTCCGACCAGAGTGGTCAACATGATTAGTGGTGGCTCAGACATTTATGGAATAACCTATTCAGCTGCAAAGCGTCGTGCTGCAGATGCAAAAGAGGACAGGTCATATTTACCTTCAAGATCTGTCAACAAGGATAAGGGTCAGGAGATCTCTTTCGATGAAGATGATAGGGTCAGCATCCAAGATCCACATCATGATGCCTTGGTCGTGAGCCTCCAGGTTGCAAACTGTTTGGTGAGGCGCATCTTGATTGATAACGGGAGTTCAGTCAACATTGTGACAACTGATGGTTTGAAAGGAATGGGGATCCCACTTGAGAATGTGACTAGGAGTTCATCTGTCTTAGTTGGATTCAGTGGTGATGAAGCATACATTTGGGGAGATTACTTTCCCAGTATATGTTGAAGGGATTAACTCCAAGGAGAAGTTTTGTGTCATAGAGTGTCAGTCATCTTACAGCATCATCCTGGGCAGGCCTTGGATCCATAATGTGAAAGCTGTGCCATCAACCTACCATCAGTGCCTCAAGTTGCCAACACCTTAGGGAGTTTTCAAGGTGTCAGCAGACCATCAGACAGCTAAGGAGTGTTACAAGGTGTCCATGAAGGCAGCAAGCAGTCCTAGGCAAGCATAGCAATTATAGCAAAAGACACGTGATGTACTTGAAGCTGCAGAATTTGATATTAAGGAAGTGCAGCTTGATCCTTCTAATCCCGATGTCAAAGTTCTTATAGGGGCAGACATCCCTCCTGAAATAGAAGAAGAAATCATAGAATTTCTGAGAAGTAGAACTCAGTGCTTTGGTTGGAAGCATGAGGATATGACTGGAATCAGCAAAGATGTTATTACTCACAAGTTGAATATTGACCCAAATGCCAAGCCTATCCATCAGATACGTAGGAAGTTTGCTCATGAGCGCAACCAGATTATTAGAGAAGAGGTGGAAAGGTTATTGAAATCCAAAATGATCAGGGAGGTTGACTATCCTAGATGGTTGGCCAATGTGGTTGTTGTTGAGAAAAAGAATGGCAAGTAGCGAGTCTGTGTAGACTTCACGGACCTGAACAAGGCGTGTCCAAAAGATCCGTTCCCTTTACCCCATATTGACTCTCTGGTTGACGCAACAGCGGTCCATGAGATTTTGACTTTTAGGGATGCTTCTTCAGGTTTTCAGCAAATTCAAATGGAGCCTTCAGATCAGAAAGATACAGCGTTTATTACTCCAGACGGTATTTACTATTTTATTGTGATGCCCTTCGGATTACGGAACGCAGGGGCAACTTATCAGAGGTTGGTAAACATGATGTTCAAGAATCATCTTGGAAAGACTATGGAGGTGTAGATTGATGACATGGTGGTAAAATCCAAATGCATTGGAGATCATGCCCGAGATCTTAAGGAAGCATTTGACATCTTGGAGGCGTTCAACATGAAACTGAATCCTTCAAAATGCAACTTTGGTGTTAGGGCTGGGAAGTTCCTCGGCTACATGGTAACCAAGAGGGACATTGAAGGAAGTCCAGAACAGATTAAAGCCATCATCAACTTGGAGTTACCAAAGAATATCAAGGATTTACAAAGGCTCACTGGCAAGGTTGCTGCTTTAACCGGGTTTATCTCCAAGTAGTCTGACAGGTGCAAGTTGTTCTATGACTATCTAGCTACTCCGCCATTGCTATCCAAACCAGAAACATGTGAAGCTTTGTACCTGTATCTCTCAGTTTCAGAAAATGCAGTCAGCGTGGTCCTGGCAAGAGAACAAGATGGTACACAACTTCCTGTCTGTTATGTAAGTAAGTCTCTTCTAGATGCGGAAACCAGGTACTCCCATCTTGAGAAACTCATTCTTGCTCTGATAACTGCTTCTGTTAAGTTGCGCCATTATTTTGAAGTTCATCCTATTATTGTGAGGACTAACAATCCTATCAGGAACGTGATGAGAAAACCTGAGATGTCTGGCAGGATGGCAAAATGGTCTGTGCAACTTAGTACATATGACATCCAGTATGAGGCAAGGATTGCGATCAAGTCACAAGCCTTAGCTGACTTTGTGGCAGATTTCATTCCCAACCTCCAACCTGAAGTTGAACTCGAAGTCCAACAACTTGAAGGTTTAAACCCTCCTAGATTCTGGACGCTTTATACAGATGGAGCATCAAATGCAAGGGGCATAGGTTTGGGCATAGTCTTGAGATCACCCCAAGGAGAACTGATTCCTCAAGCTGTGGCTTGCGAGTTCAAGGTGACAAATAATGAGGCTGAATATGAGGCCCTCATTATGGGTTTGGTTACTACTTTAAACTTAAATGTTAAATGCCTTAATGTTTACAGTGATTCCTTGTTACTAGTTAACCACTTTAATGGATCTTATACAGCCAAACATACCAGGATGTCAAGTTACTTACAGAATGTTAAATTATTGGCTGGACAATTTGAGGAATTTACCTTCCAGCAAATCCCAAGGAAGAAAATGCTGAAGCTGATGCATTGGCCAATTTAGGTTCAAGTTGCAGGAGCATGTTGAAAAATGTCATACCCATAATCCACATCCTACATCCGGCAATAGACCAACCTGAGACGAACCAAGTTGATTACCAACTTGATACACTAGCTAGCTCCTTGAATGATATGACATCTTGGACACTGCCCATAATAAAGTTTCTGCAGGATGGGACAGTGCCACAAGGTGTCAAGAATGCAAAAGCTTTCAGGATAAAGGTATCAAGATTTGTATTGATCGATAATGTACTGTTTCGTAAGTCATTTACAGGTTTGTACATGAGGAGCTTGGAACCCCAACAAGCTGAACAGGTTTTAAGAGAACTACATGATGGGGAATGTGGCAACCATTCCGGGGGAAAGTCACTATCTTCTAAAGCATTGAGAACGGGGTACTATTGGCCAACTATGTGTCAAGATGCAATCAAATATGTTCAGAAATGCGACGCATGTCAGAGACACAGCAACATCTTGCATCAACCTACTGAACCTCTTCACCCTATCTTGTCACCTTGGCCCTTCATGCAATGGGGGATGGATATTGTTGGCAAATTCCCTAAGGCTCCTGGGGGCAAAGTGTTTATGCTTTCCATGACAGATTATTTCTCGAAGTGGATCGAAGCTGAAGCCTTTGTTCAAGTTAGAGACAAAGAAGTAATTTCATTCTTAAAAAGAAACATCATTAGCAGGTTTGGAGTCCCTTCATAGATTATTTGTGATAATGGGTCCCAATTCATCAGCAAGAAGACTCAAGATTTCTGTTAAAGATGGGGAATCAAGTTGATCACATCTACACCAGTACATCCTCAAGCTAATGGTCAAGCAGAATCAAGCAACAAGTTGATCGTGAACAACCTAAAGAAGCGTCTTGATCAGAAAAAATGAAGATGGGATGAAGAATTGCCTCTGGTATTATGGGCAGATAGAACTACCCCTAAGACTGCAACTGGCCAAACTCCTTTCTCCTTGGTATTTGGAACTGAAGCTGTAATTCCAGTAGAATTCTCCATCCCAACAGCAAGATATGGCTTAATAACTCCAGAGGACAACCAGATTGTACTTGCAGAAGATCTTGACACCATTGATGAACTCAGAGATTTAGCTAAAATCAGGATGGCGGCCTATCAGCAGAGGATTGCCAAGTCTTACAACAAGAATGTTCGGATTAGAAGGTTTCAAGTTGGAGACATGGTCCTTAGAAAAGTGTTTCAAAATACAAGGGAACTGAATGCAGACAAGCTTGCAGCCAAGTGGGAAGGTCCCTACCTAGTTGACGCAGAAGCTGGTAAGGGTGCGTATTAGCTCTCCACCTTAGATGGCACCAGGATACCAAGAAGCTAGAATTCAATCCATCTTAAAGCATATTATATGTAAGTTGTAGCTTGTCCATTCAATTCCGAAAACCAGGTATGATTTAATTAGCTTTATTCAATTCTGTCATTTCAATTTGATTATCTTTGTTGAATACTTACTGACTTAAGCATCAGAGGGGTGTTAGCTAAGCTAACACCCACCCCTAACATGTGTTTGTTTTGCAAGACAATCCAAAATTCCAACTTAGGTCAACATGTTCATTATCTTCAAACGATTTGCTGAGTTAACAATCTAGTTGTTCAAGATGAAAGGAGTCAACTTGCTGACAAACTACTGGATGAAAGTTCAACCTGTTTAATCCACAAGTAAGCACTTCGATGTTAAAGTTTATGCATCTTTTCCCAAAGTTAATACTCAGGTTTTAAAGGTTTACACCTTTCAAAGGTTTAAATATTATACATCTTTATTAAGTTTAAGGTTCATACACCTTCGACCGTGCGCACTTTTTTTACATTTGATCAAGTTGTAAGTTGGCCAGTGTATTTTATACATATTGATTACCATCTTGCACTTAGTCAATTTGTGAACTCAAGCTATTTACAACTGGTTGTAACATTAACATGTTACCAAACGCAAAGTTTTAATATTAAAACATCTTTCCATTTATATTACATCTAGTAGCATCAACTTGCTACATCTTTCATACTACTGCTACATTTCAAGTCATACTAAAGAAACAACTTCTACTAGTTGCTCTTCTAGTCTATTTCTAGTCTATTACATACCCGAAGAATTTTTCTAAGTATCCAAACCTACAAGTTATGCTTGAAAATTAAACAATGTTCCATACAAAATATCCAAAAAGGGATCAAACATATCGATCCTACCAAAGTCAAACATCCAAAGGTTCAAACCATGATGTCACAAGACATGGAAAGAATTACAAAACAACCAGAAACATGTCCAAACATGTTCAAAAACCATTACATCCTAAATTTATCTAATTTTCTTAGAGGACATCCGCTCTATTTTCAAACAAAAACTTAAAACATAAAAAGAAATTGTTTTTGACATTGATCCCTGCAGGACAAACCAGACATAGAAATTTACCTTTCAGGCGGCTTCATCAACCTTCTTATCTTGGTTCTCTCCAACTTGTTCTTCCTTATCAGCAACAGGCATCTTGGAATTGACCTCTTCATCATCAACAGCTTCACCAGTAATTTTCTTCAAAGCTTCATACTCTTCCTCCAGGTTCCATTCAGAGTACTTGCCAGCTTGGTACTCATTGATCATTTGAATCCTCATCTCAAATAAGGACTTGGCAGCATCAGTCATGCACTGGCCCTGCAAGAGCTCAAGCTCCTTGGCATGATCTTGGTTCAACTTCACCAGCCTGAGGGTCATATCCCTAACCTCCTTATCTTTTTCGTCCAATTCCTTCTCAGCAGCCTTTGCTCTTTCCTCAGACTCATACATTTTCTTGAATGATGTTTCTGCCTTTCCTTTCCACACCTGAACCTCATTAACCTAGAGACCAGCAGCCTTGACCACTTGTTGACAAAACTAAGTTAGAATCAAGACGAGATAAAACTCAAATTAAGTTGGATTGAATCAAAGATTACCTTCTTCTTATACATCTTCTCAACTGGTAAAGCAGTCTCAATATCCACAATCTCCTTAGCCTTCCTCTTTCTAGTTGACTTCTCTTCCCATGCTTCCATCTTGGGGACTGGTGGTTTGCTACCTTCAAACTTCACCTTGCCTCGGACCATTGCCATCAAATCCTTAGCCCTAAAACCAGATTGAGATCGAGTAACTACAAATATTGAAGAAATAAGCATTCCAAAACCAATGAATCAAGTTCAAGTTACAAGTTAATAGAGAAATACCTGATGACATCTTGTGTGCGCACTTTGAAACCTCTTGAGTACCTTATGGATTATCTTCTTCACCGCTTGAGCCTGCTGCAGGCTGAAGAAATTTGCGCCTATTTGGTGGCAAGGCACAAATCTTCTCCACAATGGTTAGTGTATCTGCTCTTTTGGGAAACAGTTCCTCCAACTTGGAAACTGCAAAATGAAAGGTAAACACATTAGAGTCCTCTGAAAGATAGAAGCCCAGAAACGAAACAAGAACATAACTACCTTGACTATTCCACTCAAAAATCAATCCTTCACCTCCTTTCAAACTACTTTTTTAACGTATAAAAACCTATTTTTCCAACCCCTATCTCTGTCAACAGATGCCACTACCAAGCTGTATGCCTTATTCTTAACCCTAAATCCATACCTAGAATTCCCATGAGCCCTCAAGATGTAACAGAAAGCCAACTCCTCAAGATCAACCTTCAAAGCAGTCTCTTCACTTAGCCTACCCAAAGTTATTAGTGCTCTCCAACCAACAGGCATAAGCTGGGTATAAGCCAATTTAGAGGATTCAAAAAAATGAGTGATTATAGGGGAAAGGGGAACTTCAAACCTATCAAAAAGGGGTATTCAAAGAAGCATACCCACTCATTAGAAACGAAATCAGAGGAAAATAAAGGGTTTGGTTCCAAGAATTCAGCATTTGCAGGAAAAGAGTTTCTTAGGGCTTCGACGTCAGACAAAGAGAACTGACATATTTCCTCATCAGGATGATTGATTAACCCTAAACATCTAAAACCTTCAGGAATTTTAGCGGTTTCCTTAATTCTACCCATCCAGATGTAAGAAATCAAGAAAGAAAAGAAAAGGAACTCACCAGGAGAAGAAATTTGGGAAATCCTTACGTTGCGCAAATGAAAAAGACGAGTTGATTTGGTGTCTTAAATGGAGGAGAACTAGACAGTTCCAGACCCCTAGCCAAACTCAAGTACCTAGACCCTAGACTCCTATAAACTCTCCCCTCACCGTCCACGTACTAGGTGCCAGTTTTCAAGAATCAATTTCTGACTTTAAAATATCTCTTTTAAATTCAAAATTTGGGGGCAATTGTTTGGGGATAAAATTCATGCAGCATCTTGAAGACTTCAGCTTTCCTCGACATCCTGCATCCTGACATCAATAACTTGATTATATACGCACATTTATTTTACAGGTAAACATCTTCCTATTTTTTAGGTAGCGATCACACAAACCATGGAGCACGATCAAAGGAGGCGTGACCTAGTTAAAGACTCAATCAACAGAGGAGACTTAATTATCAAATCAAGTCCAAGCAACGGCATGGGATAACCTTCAACTAACTATCCGAAAATCATGGCTCAATTGGCTAGTTTGTGGTTCATTCCTCTAGTATAAATAGTTCACCATTTGTGTAATTCACACACGCGCACAATCACTACTTTCTCAGCTATTTTTCTTATTCATTTCATTGTACTTCCATCATCACTAATAATATTCCATCTTTGAGGTTTTATGCCGGCGAACAAGTTGTTCAAAGGCTTTTCTCGTTAAATACCGTGTTCATTCGTTCTTGAATTACTTTACAATTTTATTCCTTTGTACCCAATTTCATTCCTTGAAGTTGAATTGCAAAATTTGACCAAAACATATAGTAACGGGTAAAGTGGGAAAATGGGGGTGTACTTAGTAAATGTTTGTCGCTTACTGAGTCAACTCACCTCTTCTAGATCCAGTTAGGGTTTCAAATCTCTAGATTCTTGACACTCTACATTCTTGCTCTAGATCTTTGTTCCGGCCTGGCGAAATACGGCGAAGGAGATACGCGATGGATTGTAGAAGACAGGACGGACGACGCCAACGTCCATAACTGGCACTGGTCAGAAACCGACTTCTTAGAATGGTCCAAAAACCTCCTTACCAAGCTCTTCACCGACAAGACGATTCTCAAAGGCGAAGGAAATCTCTACATCAAGACTAAAACCTTGGACAAAGCCCTAGCCCTCTCTCTGTCTCTGCCCTCGCTAACTCTTCCTCATCTCCGGCGGCTTTCGCCCCATCATCCGTCGCAGGCCATCTATCCGGCAAACAAGCCCTCAAACACGTCGCGTATTTTTGTTAGTTATTCATCTAGGTCTTATGAGATCTCATTTGGATTTTAAGTTCTTTAATGTAATCCTCGAATGTCTAGGGTTGGATAAGCTAGTAGAAAATTCATCTTTATTATTTGAAATTGATTTTTTTATATTATTTTATATTGGTTAGAAGCAATTTGAGATTGTGTGTGAAAACTTTATTTGTGTTTTGGGTTGTAACTATCGTTTTCTGTTGAGAAAGAATCACTTGATTATGCAATCTCATTGCTACCTGAAAATTTAGTCTCTTTTTATGTCTTGGAAGTAATTTATAATTACAAGTTTGTCTTCCATTTTAGAACAAAATCTTAAGAATTTTATTGCAGCAGACTATAAAAATTTCTTCAATAGAAGATAGGAATTACAGAGCAGGCTCATTTAATTGTCATCATGCATAGCAAGCACATTATTTTTTTTAATTTTTTTTTTGTCTAGATTTGAGAAGTGCATAAATAATATTGGTATTGAAATTGCTTCATACTTACTTGCCACCAACGATATTACAGGTTGTGTGTTTCTGTGTCTGTTTTGCATGTGTTAGCTATTGAAAGAGAATGTTGCATTTTGCTAGTTAAAGAGAATGTTGCATTTGGAGAATGAATACAAGGTTGTTTTATCTCTTTGATCCCTCTCTTTTCCTTCTTCATTTTCTCGTTAATTGGATTTTATTGGACTGCAAGGGTATCTTGTTATTGCCTGCTTCATCTCCAAATGTGCTGACTACGAAGATCTCTGCCCCAAATTGACCATCCTTGAGTTTCTTCGTGCGATTCCGGCGTCACTGTACCAATCCTTTTGGCCACAGTCCTTTTGGGAACCTTCCAATTGCTTCGTTTAATGGAGATTTCTTAGCTTATGTTTGTAAGGCAACTGAATATTTAGAGGATTTTGATACCGATGTGGCGAGATTCATGAGTGACATTGTGTTATGGTTGTCAATGGTGATGGGAGTGGTGATTTGGGGATTTCAAAGGCTTTTTTGACTTTATTTTTAATTAATTTATTTATTAAAGTAACATTTTGTTGGTTTCTTATAATTATTATAATGATTTAACTTTTGAAATAAATATCTCGGTTTTATACTCATTTATGAACAAATGAGAAATGAACGACTCAAATTTTATACTTAAAACATATGAGAAAGAGTACCAGTTGTGATAATTTGATTTCTCAACTATTTAAAGATCACACAAATGTGAAATAACACAACCGTGAAAATCAATTTCTTTATGTTATTTTTAAGGGTACATGATAACAAATTCATCATTATAATTAAACAACTGAGAAATTGATAATCAATTGTGAAAAAGTGAGAGATGATTTTATCAGTTTTTATGCCCAATTATGAACAAATGAGAACTAAATGTCTTAACACAATTGTGAAATCATACAACGGTGAAATCAGTTGAGAAATGATTTTACAAGTGAAAAATGAAAAAATGACACAACTATGAAATCACACAACTATGAAATCAACATTTTTATGCTTTGTGTTTACTCACCCTTAATTTTTATACTAGATTATGAACAATTGAGTAATAAATATCTCAGTTTTATACTAAATTATAAACAAATGAGAAATAAATGTTTCAGTTTTAAATTAAACATTTGAGATATTGAGTATCAATTTTGATAATTTGATTTCTCAGTTTGTATACTCAACTCATGTGTGAGGAACTTAGAAATTAATGTTTCAGCTATTATACTTAAAGTCATGTGTGAATAACTGAAAAATGAATGTACCAGCTCTTGTACTCAAATTCATATGTGAAAAGCGGAGAAATGAATGTCCCATTTATTATATAAATAACTGAGAAATTCATCGTTATAATTAAACAACCGATAAATAGAGTCATCAATTGTGAAAAAAATGAGAGATGATTTTATCAATTTTCACTCAATTATAAACAATTGAGAACTTCTAAGAAATTCCCAATTGTTAGTCGCCATAAATTTCAGTTGAAGTTATTAGTTAAGAAATTCTCAATTGTTAGTGACTATAGATTCCGGCCGAAGTTGTTGGTTAAAGGGATTTGAGGACATAAGATATACAATTTTTTTTTAAAGATTCTCAAAACCATATATAAAAATAAAAAAATCTATAATTGCAACTATAGTCAGCTTATTATTTTCAGTTCAATATTTTGAAATATTTTATTTTAAAGTTATAAAAATGATAGAATATAAAAATTACAAAAATGATTTTTTTAATCAAAAACTATATAACAACACTCCTCATTTAATTCAGCTTGATGATATGAAGAAAATGATGTTTACCTATTATTTTTTCGATTTCAAGATATTAACTAAGTTTATATATTGTTGGAGGGAAATTTTATTTTTGTTATAATTAGATAGAAGTGCAGCACTTAGACAAAAGTAATTGTTGGCATAGTGGTAAAGATTTCTAGTCCAGTGCCAATTTTCCCAGGTTCGAAACCTGTTCTATGCATTATTTTTTGTTTTTCAAGAGTTAACATGATTGGTGGACGGAGATGTTGGTAGTGACAGGAGTTGACAACCGGAGCAGGGAGTTTGCCGGAGTAAACGACCGGGATGACAGTCGTTGCCGGAGCCGGTGGATGACGGAGATGTTCATCGGCGGTTGTGGTGCCGACCGGAGTGGTTCTAGTTGGAGAGAGTGAGGTGACGACAAGAGGGGCTTACTTTAATAGAAAAGGGTAAATTTGTCCAATCAAAAGTCCTGGACCTTATGGTTAATTCTAAAAAAGAATGTCTTAAATGGTGTTTTCATTTAACGTGAGGGATTATATGGTAAATGCCCCTTTTTATATTTTAATCTTATAAACAAATTGGATTTTGAAAAATCAGTTTCCCTAGTTGTCAAATTGAACGGTGCTGAACCCGTATGTTAAGCCTCATATTTGTCCCACATCAACTTGGAGAAAATAATTGATCAACTATATAGATTGGCTAACCTCACCCCTTAACAAGGCCTTTTAAGGGGATGATGACCCAATTCTAATATGGTATCAGAGCCGGCCCAATTGTGTAAGTTTTCCAAAGAGTTTTGAGAGAATTATTGTTCTATGAGATCCCTAGATTGAAGAACAAAATTATACACAATTTATATTCCATATAGTTCATAATAATTATTAAAACGTGTTTCACAATTTTGGTCTAGCAACCAAGATCAAGAAGCTCCTTGATATTCGTTCGTGGTGTAGATACCGCTAGAGGGTGAAGCTCATCATCTTCAAAGTTCGTGTTCTTACTTGTTCGTGATCAAGCTTCGATTTCTCCACCATGATCAAAGACTAAATTCAAAGGCATCAAGGGTTAGTATTCTAGTATTCATTATGTTGTATTTGACTTAATCATATGAATGGATCTATTGGCTTTAGGTTTCATTAAAATTTAAATGCTTAATTCCGCTGCGCATGTTACTCCGAAACCCAACAGTGGTATCAGAGCCTCGTTCATGTTGATTATTTCAATACATAATCATGTTGTGTGTATATAAATTGTTTGTTTATGTGCCTAGCATGATTTGAATATTGGATTATGATGTTTATGTGTTATATGCGTTTTATGTGGTTTATTGATTTATAAACTTTAATCGCACTATTCAATCGGACTATTCAATTGCAATAAAAATTATGTTGGATTTAAAATTGTTTGGGTTATCAATTTTTGATCGGATCAAAGTTTTGATAATCGGGGAAAAACAATTTTGAGACAAATTTTCAAACTTTAAAATTTCTGGAATTTTTGGCGTAGGTCTGACCAGACCAGAACAAGGACCCGGCCGGACCCTATGGTCTGGAGCGGGGGTCAGGCATTTTGGTTTTGGTTCGATTAAAAAATTCTGGGTTTTTTTCAAGAGGTCCGACCAGACTAGTGACAAGACCCGGCCGAACCTTCTGGTCTGGAGCGGGGATTGGGCAGTTGGTTTGGGTGCGGATCTTGGGGTTTGAATTTCCTATTTGTTTTGATCTTGTGATTCTGAGATTGGATCAGAGTTTGGATGACTAATCTACGTTCATCGAGATTGTGTTTCCCAAACTTGATCGCAATCAAAGTTTCAAAGATAAAACGAAGTTAGAATTATGAATAGTTCATAATTGCTAAAATTAAGAAACAAAGTTCTTGAATCAAATATTGGAGATCCATGTGGAATTGTGGATGCAATTGGCTTACGTTTATCGAGACCATCTATTGCTTAGTTTCGGCCACATGGACTACTTTCTTGGTTTCTTGAATTAGTGCGGAATTATGGATGCCTTATTGCTTAGTTTATCCGCATTTCTTGTTGTCTTGATTTAGAGATAATAACCAAAGTTGAAATAGTCTCATCCTTATAATTATAGAGAAACTAATGAGACATAAATATTATGCTTAAATTAATGATTATTAATTTAGTGGCTAAACTTGATGCTCAACATGTTTATATTATGTGCTCATAAATGTGTTGTATGCTATATGTGTTGAACCTTCTTTAAAAAGTTTTAAGTCCTCTATTGCCATGCCATGATTAAAACACTTGTTAGTACATGAGTGATTTTAATGTAGATTCACCCTAGCAAGGTGCATTAACTTTATTTGTGTATGAGCAAGATAGGTAATGTGCGCTCGCCCTAGCGGGGTACATTAAATTTATTCATGTTTGAATAAGAGTTTCCTATACGTTTGAAAATGGTTGGACTTAATTAGGCGTCAAAACAGTTTTGGGCCTAGGCAAAGATGAGATTAAACATGATTTTTGAAATTGAATTTCTTAAAGAATCTCAGAAAAGGAACTAAGAATCATATGTGATATGATTGACATGATTGTCTACCCAATTAATTTGATTTTATGTAATCCGCCTTAGCGGACTTAGAATAAAATTAAAGTTGGATCTTAGCCCAATTAAATTATATTATACATTGGATGTATAAGAAGGTTATATAATTTAGTGGGGGTATTTTTGGAAAAATACCTTGTTAATTTCTTTAATGAAATTGGTACTTATTAAATTTTAAAATTTTGCATAATTATAGATAATGACTACCAACACTCAATCAATTTCGTTGCGATCGGTCCTTGAGAAGGATAAGCTTCAAGAGAATGGTACTAACTTTATGGATTAGATCCGTAGCCTAAGAATAGTTCTAAGGAAAGAAGATAAGTTGTACATTCTAGATGTGCCTCTTCCCGTTGAACCAGAAGCCACTGCCCCTAGGGCAGAAAGAGACAATTACAAGAAACATCGTAATGATTCTAGAGATGTAAGTTGTCTCATGCTTGCTACTATGTGCTCAAACTCCAACAAAGTTTGGAACATTTGAAAGCCTATGAGATAGGCGTGGAGTTAAGATACATGTTTCAAGAGCAAGCTAGGTAAGAGAGGTACAAGACCATTGTTGCATTCACTTCTTGCAAAATGAGTGAAGGGCAACAAGTGAGTCCTCACATGCTTAAAATGAAAGGCTATGTAGAACATCTTGAGAAACTTGTCTATCCAATTCCATTGGAGTTAGCCACGGATCTCATTCTTAATTCATTGCCAAAGTGTTATAATCAGTTTGTGATGAATTATAACATGCATGGAATGGATAAAAATCTCTCCGAGTTGCATAATATGCTTAAAACTGCGGAGATGAAGATTGTGGAGAAAGGTTCTCCTGTGCTCATTGTTCATGATGGGAAGAAGGCTAGTGCCAAAGGAAAGGGTAAGAAAGTTGTCAAACCCAAGATAAGCAAGGCAAAGGTTGCCAAGGCTTCTGAGGCAAGACCCGATTCACAAAAGGATGCAATCTGTTTCCATTGTCAAGAAATTGGTCATTGGAAACGTAATTGCAAGACTTTTAAGGAAGAGAAAAAGAAGAAGAAGAGCAGTGGGACTGCGTCGACTTCAGGTGTCTATATGATAGATATTCTCCTTTCTACCACTAGTTCCTGGGTATTGGATACCGGATGTGGTTCTCACATTTGTTTAAATGTGCAGGGGCTAAAGAATAGGAGACTACTTAAAGATGGTGAAGTGGACCTACGTGTGAGGAATGGAGCAAGAGTTGCTGCATTAACCGTAGGAACCTATGAAGTCACTTTACCTTCCGGATTAATAATGTTATTGGCAAAGTCTCACCGACAGGCCATAACGGGCACTCATTCGTATTGGTCGCCGTTGATTACTTCACTAAATGGATCGAGGCTCAATCCTATGCTGAAACGGGGTACCTCATAAAATGATATCAGACAACGGCACGCACTTTGAGAAGGAGTGTGACCAACTACTTGCAAAGTACAAAATAGAGAGACATCAGTCATCACCGTACCGACCACAAAACAATGGAGCAGTCGAAGCTGCTAACAAGACCATTGAGACTATCATTAGGAAAATGGATAAGACTGGCAGAAACTGGCCCGACAAGCTACCTTTTGCACTCTGGGGCTACCGTACTTCAATCCGTACCGCCACCGGTGAAACTCCATACACCCTAGCCTTTGGGATGGAAGCAGTGCTACCAATCGAATTAGAAGTACCATCACTAAGGGTTCTCCTAGAAAACCAAGTGAACGAAGTCGCATGGTTAGACATCCATTATGAACAACTAGCCCTGCTAGATGAACGACGACTTTGAGCCGCTGAGCATATCCAAGCATATCAACGGAGAATGGCCCGAGCATTTAATAAGAAAGTCAAATCCAGAAACATCAAAGAAGGGGACCTTGTCCTATGTGAACATCGTCCTGGACCATTAAACCCTATAGGAAAGTGGGGACCAAGATGGATAGGCCCCTACATAGTCAAGAAGGTATTCTCCGGGAGGAGCGGTACAACTCGCAGACCTAGATGGAGATCAACTGCCGAAGCCCGTCAACATGGACAAGCTGAAGAAGTACTATTCATGAGTCCGTCCCCTATTTCAAGAAAAAGAGGAAAGCTCGCTAGGTTGAAAACCCGCAAGGGCGGCCTAGGCAAAACTTAAGCAGAGAGCATGAGAAAAGAAGCCCGCTAGATTGAATACCTGAAAGGGCGGTCTAGGCAAAAATCAGGGTGTGCATTAAAATAATAATAATAATAATAATAATAATAGGGGACAGTCTCGTACAAGGCACCTATGTCTCGTGCGAGACATGTCAGTCAGCAAAACATATTTTTCTCTTTCTTAAACAAGAACTACGATGACCTGAGCTCCTTATTTAATTGATGTAAAAGGAGAACGTAGGCAGCCTTTTGGTCCGGTCTATTCAATAAATAAAATCAAAATCTTGTCTTCTTATTAATTGAATGTATTTCAAAAAAGCAATAAGAAAATTTCTAACACGAATACCAACTTGCAAAAGAAAATAAATAAAATACTAAAAATAACAATGGTCTATCTTTGGCAATCTCTCGATACTCCTAGGGATCTATTTCTTCCTTAACTTAGTAGGGTCTTGACCACGATCCGCCTTGTCATCCCTCTTCCTCTTGAACCAAGGTATCTCAAAACCGGGAGGAACATCAAGTCGACTGAACACCGAGGGAGTTAGTCTCGCAAACACATGAGGCCTGTCCAGAGCTTGAAGCTTGCCGGGAAGTCCGTCCGCTCTCTTCTCGTAAAAGTCACTATCCAGAAAATCTTGAGTGGCATCTACTCTGACGTTAGAAGGATCCTCCTAATCCTCCTTAGTTTCCTTATTCCTCAAACTCAAGCTAGGCTCGAATTTGTCCCCCAACAGAGAGCGACGGATCTCATCAATACCCTCGACATTGGAACGGAGTTCCGAGAGAAACCAATCCAAGTACTTGTCCGACAAATAGATACTTCATCCCTCATGAAGAAGATTGGTTCAACGATCCATAGTGGTTCCTTGCCCCCAAGCGCGAGCCAAGCTCGTAGAGAACTCCGAGTCCATGAAAGAAATGTTCTGAGGTCGTCCCCCTGACAAGAAAGTGTCCTGTTGTTGGCCGAATTATCGCATTACCCTCCTAGCAAAATAGAAAGAGGAGTCTCTCAAACCCGGAAGGACGAGACCCTGTCGTACTCAAGGGTATTAGCTACAAACCTCCTCACCTTCCAAAAGGATGGGCACCAAGCGATATCATTGGTCTCCGCTTTAGAAAAAAGATGAGCCCACTCCTCAATGCTGAGACCCTTCACTAACAGTCTCCGCCTATGGAAAGCGTAAGGAGAATAATCGACCGGAGAGTCCAACAGTTTAAAATGTTCTCTAAGCCAGATAGTCAACAATAATGGACTTCCCCGAGTCATAGAGCCGGTTCGGTGTATCTCATCAAAACCATGAAGGGTCTCCCCCAAGATAAGAGGAATTATGTTGAAGGCCCATCCTCTAGCTTGCAGAACGATGTCCACGAGCTTCGTGTTCCCCATGCCACACTTGCTCATGAAAAGCACGCTCCGAAACAAGCACAATGCCAAGAGGCAACACTGGGAATCCACACCGTGACCGCGAGTCACCCGACCTTTAAATCTCCTAGGCAAAGCGTAGAGATCGACATAGCGGTTGTGAATATAACTCTGAGCCTCAGGAAGGCCAATGCTCAATAAGTCCCAAAGGGACTCCGCCGGTGCCTTGTCACAATTAGGAACCGCAATCACCCCGGTCAACGGCATATCCAAGACAGCCGCCATCTCCTGTACAGTAGGAACCATCTCATTAAGTGAAAAGTTGAAGAGATGAGTCGATGGATCCCAAAAGCGTGCCACTCCCTTTAAAAGGTCCCAATCCGGTTTTAGGTTCTTCAAGGTGAAAAGAATCTTAAACCCGAACATCTCCACGAATCTCTCTTGACGAGGTTTATTGAATGAACGAAAGAACGTTTCTGAATCATTCTTGTAATGTTCCACTAACTCTAAGTCCAAGGAGAACTCATCAACAATTATTGATGAAGGGACGGATTTACTTAGGGCCATTGGGAGCAAAAGGTTGAGAATTCTACTCTAAAAGAAAGGTTCCCAGAGCTGATTTAAAGCTGCATGGTATTCTAGGATGGACTAGAGGTGTTTATATACAATCTTAGACACCAAATCCTCAAGGAAAAAGGAGAACAGTCGCAGATTCAGAGGATGGCTTGTACGAGACATCGATGTCTCGTACGAGGCATCTCCCAGTTCAGAACAACAGAGACTCTGCTCAGATTTTAGGTTGCTCGACAAGTCAAAACATGTCTCAATCACCCCTGAAACTCACCCAAAATAGTTCATGCATCACATATAAATGGCCCAACGCGAATCCATCTCATAAAATTATCCCTCGGTTGACCAACCGGATATGAGTCAATACATTTACACAGTCAGAAATAAAACTAAAATTAACTAATGTATTGTGTGCTAGAGTTAGGAAATAACTGTTGCATAGGTACAAACCAAAGAAAGGAAAAATTGTCTTCGCCTGCACCGAGGCAATAAGTACATCATCAAAAAAAAGGGGAGGGAAGAATGGGAAAATCCTATCTAGGATGTGTCGCCACTGCCGCACTATTATCTGTCGGTCCGAGGCCTCTTCCCGCAAGAAGCTAGCTCCGCTGTCTGCTGAGCCAACCGTCCTAGCTGCCCTGCTGTCTCCCTCTTCATCCTCTTGGTATAGGCCATGAAATGGGCAAGCCGTCCCGCGACCTCTCTATACTCAGCAATGGTCACCTGTTAAGAAGAAGCAAATAGAGATATCAAAATCCTTAGATAAATGATAAACAGAGGTATGAATTGGTAAAATGACAGAAATGATGGAAGAAGGGTCATAAATCATACCATGGTCGCGTCGGCAAGAGGTACAAGTTCCTTAGGCATGTCATACTGCGCGGGAAGATCCTCGGTACTCTCCACTCCATCAGCCATGCAGTAGGAAAAAGAAGCTGGTCCAAGCTGTGGAGGAAAAGGGACATGGAAAACTCCCTGGGCCTGAGCCTGATCACCCTCTATAACCAGCCGGGGCATGAGACGAGCAAGGAAGTCCTAGTAATCAGCCTCCAAGGACATGTGGTCAAAGGCATCCTGACCAATAATGAGGTCCCCCCTCTCATCCTCCGCGATGGCATAAGAAATAAGCATATGGGCCAGCGGGGTCCAAAGAGACGATGACGCGAGTCTGCCACCACCCTGCTGGCGAGAGACTCTCTCTCCTAAATAGAAGCATCCACCGCGAAGGCCGATCATCAGCAATCTCATGCCAGCAAACCCATAAACATGATCAATGCCCAGACTCTGCCATGGGAAAAAGGCAACAGCGGACTCAGGGACGGCCTCCCATCTGATAAAATACAGCCTCATGCGCTCCACTGTCATATCCGCCCCCTCGCCCTGCTCATCACGGGTATCCCTGTTATCCCGGTGCCACCTCAGAGTATCGGGGAACATAACAGTATTGTCTCAAAGATTGAAAGAGAAGAGACCAAACATGGTGTATCCCCAGGCCTGATAAATGGGAGAAACATAAAAAAGGGGGTCAATACACAATATCTCAAATGAAGAATGCTATCAAAGTAAACTGGGGCTGAAATAAGGGAGGAATACAAAAAGAGATGAGTATTATACCTCCCAGGCATGACTGTAGCCGCCCAAGCCAGCGTTCGCCCTATCCCGCGAACTCTCATCCATAGCCACATAGCAGTGCGCCAAGCCAGCAGAACCCCAACTAGCATCAGTGACATGCTGCATGTCCCTCAACACACTCAGAAGGGTAAACAAGGCCGTCGACGCATGATTAGCAAACAACGTCTTAGAGAAGGCCCACCACAGAAAGCCATGAACAGCTGCAATGCGAGTACTGGGGAGATGCATCTGACCAGCATTAACGGTGACATAAGTATCCATCCTCTCCCTCAAGGCCTTCAGAGGGACACCCTTGCCTAGGGTACGCACAGAGAAGCCCAGAAAATGCATCATATCGTCACATAGCAGTGCGCCAAGCCAGCAGAACCCCAGCTAGCATCAGTGACATGCTGCATGTCCCTCAACACACTCAGAAGGGTAGACAAGGCCGTCGACGCATGATTAGCAAACAACGTCTTAGAGAAGGCCCACCACAGAAAGCCATGAACAGCTGCAATGCGAGTACTGGGGAGATGCATCTGACCAGCATTAACGGTGACATAAGTATCCATCCTCTACCTCAAGGCCTTCAGAGGGACACCCTTGCCTAGGGTACGCACAGAGAAGCCCAGAAAATGCATCATATCGTCCCTGCTAGGAGTGAAGTACGCATCCACCTCAAGCGGCTCACCGACAATGGCAAGCCCAGTAATGGCATGGAAATCAGTAAAGGTCATGGTAACCTCCCCCCATCGCATGTGCATGGTATGAGTACTGTCCCACCAGCGCTCCCGGATGGCCTGGAGCAAGTGCACATTCCTCCTCTCACCGACAAGGCCGTTAAAGAAGGGTTTCAACCCAAGATTCTCGATCTCTTCCTTCATCTCGCCATTTAGAGTTGCCCACCTCTCAGCGACCGCTTGTACGCTGCCTCTACAGTTATTGATCACCCTGAATGACTGTGGACAACAGAGACAAAAGAGACAAATGTCAGAAAATTGGTAAAATCCTCACTTAAGCATTTTACCCAAAAAGTCGCGGAATTGCCTAAAGTGACAGTCAAAATCATGTACTACTATACTACAATGATTTCTGACATCAATAAGGGTGAAATTCTATCAAAAGATCAGCCATGCATGATAAACCCTAGCGGCGATAATTCTAGGCGAATATTGGCGAAAGTCGAATTGCTAGAACACCAAATTGAGACATGCAGTAGTGAAATTGACATGAAAACTCAATCAGAGGAAGAGATCCTTACCCGCCTAGTCCGAACGGCGTGAGAAACGTGGTCCTCCGGGAACGGGCACAACTCATCCGTTGCCCACACTTCACCCTTCATGTGCCTACCAAAGAGATTCTCTTTATGGGAACAATTTTCACCGGCCATTTTAAAGGGTTAGGGATCACTAAAACTTGGTGAAAATGGAGATTTTTGAGTGAAAAAATCGCCTAGGGTCGAAAGCTCCCGAGAATGAAATAGGAAGTGATTCAAAATTCACTTTCAGCGCCTGATATTGCGTAAAAACAGGAATAGCTCGTACGAGGTATCCCTCCCTCGTACGAGGCATCCCCAGAGAATCCCAGAAAACCAGGTTTTCTTGGGAAATTTCAAAAAAGCCCTGCTTTTAACAGAAATGTCAGAAAAATCCATGCTTTAGACCAAGAGGTCAAATCTGAACCCGGTTCAAGATGGAACATTGAGTCGTCAACAAATGAATATTTTCAGAATTGGAACAAGCAAAGTTGTTTCTCTGTACGAATTTATTCTCACCGCGCATCCAAGATTATGGGTGAGCAACAAGAATCTGCATCAGCAACCTCTGAATCCCACGACTGTCATCAAGGTGTAAACTAATGGCACAGGATTTACAAATCAGGAATCCCACAACTGTCATCAAGGTGTAAGCTAATGGCACAGGATTTACAAATCAGGAATCCCACGACAGTTGTCAAGACATAAGTTAACAACACAGGGTCCCACCATTCAGAACCCCACAATTGTCATCAAGACGTAAGTTAATGGCATAGGATTTACTTTTCTGGCGGAAAGGCAGTCTCGTCAGAAGGAGAAGCGAGGTCCGAGTAATTGGCGTCTCCACATCTGGGTATCCCATAACTTTTGTCAAGACGTAAGTTAACAACACAGGATCCCACCATTTAGAGTCCCATAATTGTCATCAAGACGTAAGTTAATGGCATCAGATTCAATTTTCTGGCGGAAAGTCAGTCGCGTCAGAAGGAGAAGCGAGGTCCGAGTAATTGGTGTCTCCAAACCCAGAGTCCGATAATTGTTATCAAGACGTACGTTAATAACATAGGATTCACATTTTCCAACGTAAGGGACAAACTCATTGGGAAGGAGAAGCAAGGTCCGTGCAACTGGCATCTCCAAAATCGAAGACGGTTTGCCATCAACAACAGGGCATGTTCAGAATTGGAGTCAAAGAGATTGATTTCCTCAGTATGGATTGTAACTAGAGATGGTTCGTCATCAGCAAAAAGGAGTATATTCAGAATTGGGTCAAGGCTATTGATTCCTCAGTATGGGTACTCTCTAAACTCTAAGCTTTACTTATCGTAAGTATTGTTTTCAAAATGATTTTCAAAATACCTTAAACCTCAGTTTTTGCGTATTTTCGGAGTCGAACTACGTTTGGTCTGATTTCCTTCCGAGGAATACGTAGGCAGCTTTTTAGCACGACCATACCCCCAGTTCAAAATGGCGTCTTTTCTATCGACGACGGTACTTCATCCATAAGTATTGTCGACGAGGGGCTCTATAGACACCCCATTTTGGATGTTCATTTATAATCACACTACTTCTGTGTCTCGCCTTTGATTTGGGTCAAAACTCGTTAAGTTGGACATGTTTCATTAAGTTTTTGACTGACTCCATTAGTTAGGGGCCAAACTGAACATTAAAACTATCGCAGAGGGCAAATAAGTGATTCCAGCACTTAGATGCCTCGTACGAGACATTGATGTCTCGTACGAGGTATCCCCCTCGACAGACGGGTTTTTGGTCAGTTTCCTTGTTGATCTTAACCCCTTTTCTTGGCAAACACTCATGCAATCCGGGAAAACCTAATGGACGATCCTAGAGTCCAAATATACCTCTGTGAGAATCAAGCTTGAGATTCCCACTTCAACTTACCTTCTTGGCCAAAACCCTAGGTCAAAATCTCCTATAAATATAAGGTTCTTGAACCAGAAAAAGGGTAGACTCTATATTCACCAAACAACCACTCCAAATATGATCAAAGAATCTCTCATAATCAGCCCCTCTCTGATACCCACGAAATTTGGAGGATCAAGGCCTTTAGTCAAGGCCATCCATAGGATTCTTGAAGAAAACGCTTAGGTAAAATCTTTGCTTTCTATTCTCTCATCTCCTACTTTGCTTTGAAGTAGTGTGATTCCATCAAAGGATCAGCACAGAGCCTCTTCAACCCATGGAGATGGTCTCGAAGAACATGATCCGACATCCCAAATAAATAAGCAATTATTTATTTGTTTGCTTTTTATCTTTTGGTACACGAATGCATGATTTTGAAACGATGATGATGATTTCTTAGCAAGACCAATCCTAGATGGGGTGAATTGGGTGCTCCTTGACCTTCCCAATTCATCTGAATCCAGACATCTCGGTCCGTGTTCTGACAATAACATGGTGGCGACTCTCAAACAGCAAAAAGGTAAATCGAAGGACGGAATGTGCCGTCGAACGTGAAAACTCGCGCGCAAACACATCCTTATAATTATAGAGAAACTTATGACACATAAATATTATGCGTAAATTAACGATTATTAATTTAGTGGCTAAACTTGATGCTCAACATGTTTATATTATGTGCTCATAAATGTGTTGTATGCTATATGTGTTGAACCTTCTTTAAAGTTTTAAGTCCTTGTGCCACGCCATGATTAAAACACTTGTTAGTACATGGGTATTTTCATGTGGGCTCACCAAAGTGAGGTGCATTAATATATTCATGTATGAGCAAGATGCGTGAATAAGAGTTTCCTATACGTTTAAAATGGTTGGACTTAATTAGGCGTCAAAACAGTTTTGGGCCTAAAGCAAAGATGAGATTAAACATGCTTTTTGAAATTGGATTTCTTAAAGAATCTTAGAAAAGGATCTAAGAATCATATGGGATATTATTGACATGATTGTCTACCTAATTAATTTGATTTTGAGCAGTCCGCCAAAGCGGACTCAAAGTTAAATTAAAGTTGGATCTTAACCCAATTAAATTATATTATAAATTAGATGTATATGAAGGTTATATAATTTAGTGGGAATATTTTTGGAAAAATACATTGTTAATTTCTTTAATGAAATTGGTACTTATTAAATTTTAAAATTTTGCATAATTGTAGATAATGACTACCAACACTCAATCAATTTCGTTGCGATCGATCCTTGAGAAGGATAAGCTTCAAGAGAATGGTACTAACTTTATGGATTGGATCCGTAGCCTAAGAATAGTTCTAAGGCAATAAGATAAGTTGTACATTCTCGATGGGCCTCTTCCCGTTGAACCAGAAGCCACTGCCCCTAGGGCAGAAATAGACAATTACAAGAAACATCGTAATGATTCTAGAGATGTAAGTTGTCTCATGCTTGCTACTATGTTGTCAAAACTCCAACAAATTTTGGAAAATTTGGAAGCCTATGAGATAGGCGTGGAGTTGAGAGACATATTTCAAGAGAAAGCTAGGCAAGAGAGGTACAAGACCATTGTTGCATTCACTTCTTGCAAAATGAGTGAAGGGCAACAAGTGAGTCCTCACATGCTTAAAATGAAAGGCAATGTAGAGCATCTTGAGAAACATGGCTATCCAATCCCATTGGAACTAGCCACGGATCTCATTCTTAATTCATTGCCAAAGTGTTATAATCAGTTTGTGATGAATTATAACATGCATGGAATGGATAAGAATCTCTCCGAGTTGCATAATATGCTTAAAACTGCGGAGATGAAGTTTGTGGAGAAAGGTTCTCCTGTTCTCTTAGTTCATGATGGAAAGAAGGCTAGTGCCAAAGGAAAGGGTAAGAAAGTTGTCAACCCCAAGATAAGCAAGGCAAAGGTTGCCAAGGCTTCTGAGGCAAAACCCGATTCACAAAAGGATGCAATCTGTTTCCATTGTCAAGAAATTGGTCATTGGAAACGTAATTGCAAGGCTTTTAAGGAAGAGCAAAAGAAGAAGAAGAGCAGTGGGACTGCGTCGACTCCAGGTATCCATATGATAGATATTCTCCTTTCTACCACTAGTTCCTGGGTATTAGATACCGGATGTGGTTCTCACATTTGTATAAATGTGCAGAAGCTAAAGAATAGGAGACTACTTAAAGAAGGTGAAGTAGACCTGCGCGTGGGGAACGGAGCAAGAGTTGCTGAATTAGCCGTAGGGACTTACGAAGTCACTTTACCTTCCGGTTTAATACTTGTTTTGAACAATTGCTATTATGTACCGGATTTAAGTAGAAATATTATTTCAATTTCTTATTTGGATAATGAAGGTTTTAAATTTCTTATTGAAAATAAGAGATTTTCTCTTTATTTAAATGATGTACTTTATGGTATTGCAAATTCATTTAATGGCCTTTAATGTCTTGGATGTCAAGAATGAAAATAATGACAATGTCTATCATATAAATAAGAAATCTAAACCTAATGATGTAAATCATACTTATTTGTGGCATTGCCGTCTTGATCATGTTAATGAGAAGCGTATCTCAAAACTCCATGGGGACGGATTTTTGGGTTCATGTGACCTTGAGTCATATGATACTTGTGAGTCGTGTCTTCTTGGAAAAATGACTAAGTCACCTTTTACCAAGATAGGTGAAAGGGCAAGCGACTTATTGGGGTTGATACATTCCGATGTATGCGGACCATTAAGTAGCAATGCTAGGGAAGGATTTCAATACTTCATAACCTTCACCGATGATTATAGTGGATTTGGGTATCTTTAACTAATGAAACATAAAAGTGAAGCATTTTAGATATTTAGAATATTTCAAAATGAAGTAGAAAAACAACTTGGCAAAAGTATTAAAGCACTTTGATCGGATCGAGGTGGAGAATACTTAAGTCATGAATTTGATGATCATCTAAAGAATTTTGGAATAATTTCACAATTGACTCCACCCGGAATGCCACAATCGAACGGTGTGTCCGAGAGGAGGCATCGAACTTTGTTGGACATGGTTCGATCAATGATGAGTCAAGTTGATCTTCCTTTATCCTTTTGGGGTTATGCTCTAGAAACCGTTGCTTTCACACTAAATCGTGATCTAACTAAATCGGTTCAAAAGACTCCCTATGAGATGTGGAGCGGAAAGAAACCTTGTTTTTCTTTCATGAAGATTTGGGGTTGCGAAGCTTTTGTCAAAAGACTTGTCTCCGACAAACTAGCACACAAATCTGACAAATGTATTTTCGTGGGATATCCTAAGGAAACTAAAGGATATTACTTTTACAACCGCACGGACAACAAAGTTTTTGTTGCCACAAATTGTGTCTTTTTAGAGAAAGAGTTTCTCCCCAAAGAAATCAGTGGGAGTAAAGTAAATCTTGAAGAAATTCGAGACCCAGAAAATAACATTGAACCATTAGTAGAACAAGAACAAGAACCACAAGGAGTTGTGGAACCTGTTCAAGATACACAAGTAACTCGCAGATCTAGTAGGATACGATCCAAGCCCGAGAGATATGGTTTTCTCGTAACGGATAGTAATGAGGTGGAGATCATTGATAATGATGATCCGACCACCTACCAAGAGGCGATGTCTTCTCCTGATTCGGACAAGTGGCTTGGAGCCATGGAATCCGAATTGCAATCCATGCAAGACAATCAAGTTTGGAACTTGATGATGCACCCGAAGGTGTAAAAACCATAGGATGCAAATGGGTCTTCAAAAAGAAGACTGACATGGATGGGAAGGTACATACTTACCAAGTTAGACTTGTAGCGAAAGGTTATAGACAAGTTCATGGTATTGACTATGTTGAAACCTTTTCACCCGTAGCAATGATCAAGTCTATAAGAATGTGCTTGCCATTCCCACATATCATGACTATAAAATATGGCAAATGGACGTCAAAACCGCTTTCCTGAATGGAAACTTAAGAGAGGATGTCTATATAACACAACCCGAGGGTTTTGAACAAAATTCTAAATTATGTAAATTGCAGAAATCCATTTATGGATTGAAGCAAGCTTCTAGGAGTTGGAATCTCCGTTTTGATGAATCGGTCAAAGAGTTTGGCTTTATAAAAAAAAAAGATGAACCTTGTGTATACAAGAAAATTAGTGGAAGCATAGTGCTATTCCTTATTCTATATGTGGATGACATATTACTCATTCGAAACGACATTCCTACACTTCAGTCTGTAAAGACTTGGTTAGGAAAGTGCTTCGCAATGAAAGATATGGGTGAAGCCACATATATCCTTAGCATAAAGATCTACAGAGATAGATCTAGGAAGCTAATGTTGGTAGTGGTGCCCTAGGCACGTTTAATAAACGTTGTAATTGTTATCATTTATTTCATATCAATAAAGAGATGTTTTGATTATTATTGTTGTTCATGTTTACTTATAATAATCCCCGTCCCTAGTACTTGTTAAGAACTAGTATAAAGGCTAACTGATCATGGGATGGTCATGTTAGATTTATGGGTGCTTGTTTGGAACAAGGTACTGGACATGACCCGCTGTATGAGATTTAGGTCATGGTCTATGTCGTACATATATCTCATATTAGTTATGTCATTCGAATCCTTAGACATGAAGTTATTATAGTCTTCCACTTGATGAACATTATGTTTGACATATTCAAACGCTACCTTTAACCGGATAGTTATAAAGGATATGATTGGCATGATCGGATTCACGTAGGGAAGAATAATAAGCTAAATGGATTTGTCCCTCCACGGAGAGATGTCAAGCTTGGGCCCCTCGAAGGAATGATGTTGATGAAATGTTCGGCCGGACTCAAATGGATTGATTGGATCAATAGCATTTGAATTATCAACATATTCGGAATCGTGAAAGTATTGAACAAGACAAGTTGACTGTTTGACCATGACTTGTGTTCAATGACATCGTGGACAAAAGGTTTGTGACATATTCTAAAGTAATGCGAACTTGTATCTAGTTATACTATTTGGGTAGGTATGACGGTTTGCTACAACCTAATCATATCTTATGATTTCATGTTTGAGCTCATTGCCAACTTAGTATAATCCTAGAGGGTCACACACAATAGAACGAATCTTAAATAAAAGGACTGTATTGGAATTTATGGTCGAAGGACCTCAAAGGAATTTTTGGAAAATTCTGAGAATTCTGGTCAGCGAGCGGGCGCTCGGTAAGGGCCAGGCGGGCGCTTGGTCTAGGCGGCAGAATATTTCCTAATTCGATTTTGGAAGGTTTTTGGCACAAGATTCCTATTTGGAATAGGTCTTAATTGTGTATAAAAAGCCAAGTTCGGCCAGACCATTAGCCCTAGTGTTTTGTGTGCCTCCAAAGAGTTTGAGAGAGTTATTATTTTGTTCCAAGACATCTCGGATTGAAGAACAAAATAATTCACAAAATAATTCCATATAGTTCTTTATTGAATTGTGAAAGTGTGTTTCATAATTATTGGTCTAGCAACCAAGATCAAGAAGCTCCTTGATATTCGTTCGTGGTGTGGATACCGCTAGAGGGTAAATTTTATCATCTTCAAAGTTCGTGAATTTTGTCCGTGATAAAGCTTCAAGTTCTTCACCAAATTCAAAGCTAGAATTCATAGACATCAAGGGTTAGTTTTTACTCTATTCATTATGTTGTATTTGATTTAATCATATGAACGGATCCAGGGCTTTGGGTTTCATATAATTTTAATTGTTAAATTCCGCTGTGCATGTAACTTGGAAACCCAACAGTGGTATCAGAGCCCCGTTCATGTTGATTATTTCAATACCTTGATCATGTTATGTGTATATAAATTGTTTATGTGCCTAGCATGATATGAATATTGGAATATATGATGTTTATGTGTTTTGTGATTTTATGTGGTTTATGGTTTTGCAACTTTAATCGCACGATTCAATCGCAATAAAAATGATGGTGGATTCTGAATTATTTCGATTATTAATTTTTGATCAGATCAAAGTTTTAGTAATCGGGGAAAAATAATTTTGAGACAAAATTTTCGAACTTTAAAATTCTGTACCATTCTGACCAATCAGGCGCCCGCTCGCTGGGGACCAGGCGGCCGCTTGCTTCAGGCGCGCGCTTGGTCAATACCAGGCGGGCGCTCGCTCGTTAGAATCTGTTCTGATTTTGGTTAAAATCTGAATATGGAATTTTCGAAAAATTCAACAAAACCAGTAACAGAACCAGTCCAGACTTGCTGATCTGGAATGGGTTTTAGGTAGTTGGTTTGTATGTGGATTTTGGGGTTTGATTTTCCTATTTGTTTTAGTCTTGTAATTCCTAGATGGTTCAAGTTTTTGGATGGCTAATCTGCGTTCATCGAGATTGTGTTTCCCAAAATTGATCGCAATCAAAGTTTCAAAGATAAAACGAAGTTAGAATTATGAAGAGTTCATAATTGCTAAAATTGAGAAACAAAGTTCTTGATTCAATGATTGGAGATCCATGTGGAATTGTGAATGCAATTGGCCTACGTTCATCGAGACCATCTATTGCTTAGTTTCGGCCACATGGACTACTTTCTTGGTTTCTTGAATTAGTGCGGGATTATGGTTGCCTAATGGCTTAGTTCGACCGCACTTCTTGTTGTCTTGATTTGGAAATAATAACCGAAGTTGAAATAGTCTCATCCTCATAATTATAGAGAAACTAATGACACATAAATATCATGCTTAAATTAATGGATATTAATTTAGTGGCTAAATTTGATGTGTAACATGTTTATATTATGTGCTCATAAATGTGTTATATGCTATATGTGATGAACCTTCAAAGAAAGTTTTAAGTCCTTCATTTCCATGCCATGATTAAAACACTTGTTTATACATGTGTAATCTTGATGTGGGTTCGCCTCCGCGAAGTGCATTAATTTTGTTCATGTATGAGCAAGATGAGGTTCATTAATTTAATGTGGGCTTGCCTCCGCAAGGTGCATTAAATTGAATGGTTCCTATGCGTTTAAAATGGTTGGACTTAATTAGGCGTCAAAACAGTTTTGGGCCTAGGCAAAAGATGAGATTAAACATGCTTTGGAAATTGGATTTCTCAAATAATCTCATAAAAAGGACCTAAGAATCATATGGGATATGATTGACATGATCGTCTACCTAATTAATTTAGTTTTGAGCGGTCCGCCTCCATGGACTCAAAAGTTAAATTAAAGTTGGATCTTAGCCCAATTAAATTATATTATACATTTGATGTATATGAAGGTTATATAATTTAGTGGGAGTATTTTGTTTGAAAAAGACATTATTTATTTCTTTAATGAAAATTGGTACTTATTAAATTTTGGAAATTTTGCATATTTGTAGATAATGACTAATAACACTCAATCAATGTCGTTACGATCGATCCTTGAGAAGGATAAGCTCGAAGAGAATGGCACTAACTTTATGGATTGGATCCGTAGCATAAGAATCGTTCTTAGGCAAGAAGATAAGTTGTACATTCTCGATGGGCCACTCCCTGCTGAACCACCGCCTACTGCCCTTAGGGCAGAAAGAGACAATTACAAGAAACATCGTAATGATTCTAGAGATGTAAGTTGTCTCATGCTTGCTGCTATGTGCTCAAACTCCAACAAAGTTTTGGAACATTTGGAAGCCTATGAGATAGGCGTGGAGTTGAGAACCATGTTTCAAGAGCAAGCTAGGCAAGAGAGGTACAAGACCATTGTTGCATTCACTACTTGTAAAATGAATGAAGGGCAACAAGTGAGTCCTCACTTTCTTAAAATGAAAGGTTATGTAGAGTACCTTGAGAAACTTGGCTATCCAATCCCATTAGAGCTAGCCACGGATCTCATTCTTAATTCATTGCCTAAAAGTTATAATCAGTTTGTGATGAATTATAACATGCATGGAATGGATAAGAATCTCTCTGAGTTGCATGGGATGCTCAAAACTGCAGAGATGAAATTGTGGAGAAAGGTTCTCCCGTGCTCTTGGTTCATGATGGGAAGAAGGCTAGTGCCAAAGGAAAGGGTAAGGCAAAAGTTGTCAAACCCAAAATAAGCAAGGCAAAGGTTGCCAAGGCTTCTGAGGCAAAACCTGATTCACAAAAGGATGCAATCTGTTTCCATTGTCAAGAAATTGGTCATTGGAAACGTAATTGCAAGGCTTTCTTGGAAGAGCAAAAGAAGAAGAAGAGCAGCAAGGCTGCGTCGACTTCAGGTATCTATATGATAGATATTCTCCTTTCTACCACTGATTCTTGGGTATTGGATACCGGATGTGGTTCTCACATTTGTCTAAATGTGCAGGGACTAAAGAATAAGAGACTGCTTAAAGAAGGTGAAGTAGATCTACGCGTGGGGAATGGAGCAAGAGTTGTTGCATTAGCCGTAGGGACTTATGAAGTCACTTTACCTTCCGGATTAATTCTTGTTTTGAACAATTGTTATTATGTTCCGGATTTAAGTAGAAATATTATTTCAATTTCTTGTTTGGATAATGAAGGTTTTAAGTTTCTTATTGAGAATAAGAAATTTTCTATTTATTTAAATGATGTGCTTTATGGTATTGTTAATTCATTTAATGGCCTTTATATCTTGGATGTCAAGAATGAAAATAATGACAATGTCTATCACGTAAATAAGAAATCTAAACCTAATGATGTAAATCATACTTATTTGTGGCATTGCCGTCTTGGTCATATTAATGAGAAGCGTATCTCAAAACTCCATGGGGACGGACTTTTGGGTTCATGTGACTTAGAGTCATATGATACTTGTGAGTCATGTCTTCTTGGAAAAATGACTAAGACACCTTTTACCAAGTTGGGTGAAAGGGTAAGCAACTTATTGGGGTTGATACATTCCGATGTATGCGAACCATTAAGTAGCAAAGCTAGGGGAGGAGTTCAATACTTCATAACCTTCACTGATGATTATAGTAGATTTGGGTATGTTTACCTAATGAAACATAAAAGTGAAGCATTTGAGATATTTAGAATATTTCAAAATGAAGTAGAAAAACAACTTGGCAAAAGTATTAAGGGACTTCGATCAGATCGAGGTGGAGAATACTTGAGTCAAGAATTTGATGATCATCTAAAGAATTGTGGAATAGTTTCACAATTGACTCCACCCGGAACGCCATAATGGAATGGTGTGTCCGAGAGGAGAAATCAGACTTTGTTAGACATGGTTCGATCAATGATGAGTCCAGTTGATCTTCCAATATCCTTTTGGGGTTACGCTTTAGAAACCGCTGCTTTCACACTAAATCGTGTTCCAACTAAATCAGTGCAAAAGACTCCATATGAGATGTGGAGCGGAAAAAAAACTTGTTTATCTTTCATGAAGATTTGGGGTTACGAGGCTTTTGTCAAAATACTTGTCTCAGACAAACTTGCACACAAATCTGATAAATGTATTTTCGTGGGATATCCTAAGGAAACTTGAGGATATTACTTTTACAACCGTGAGGACAACAAAGTGTTTGTTGCCCGAACTGGTGTCTTTCTAGAGAAAGAGTTTCTCTCCAAAGAAATCAGTGGGAGTAAAATAAATCTTGAAGAAATTCGAGACCCAGAAAATAACATTGAACCAATAGTGGAACAAGAACAAGAACCACAAGGAGTTCTGGAACCTGTTCAAAATACACAAGCAACTCGCAGATCTAGTAGGTTACGATCCGAGCCCGAGAGATATGGATTTCTCGTAACGGATAGTAATGAGGTAGAAATCATTGAGAATGATGAACCGTCAACCTACCAAGAGGCGATGTCTTCTCCTGATTCGGACAAGTGGCTTGGAGCCATGGAATCCGAATTGCAATCCATGCAAGACAATCAAGTTTGGAATTTGATTGATGCGCCCGAAGGTGTAAAACCATAGGATGCAAATGGGTCTTCAAGAAGAAGACTGACATGGATGGGAAGGTGCATACTTACAAAGCTAGGCTTGTAGCGAAGGGTTATAGGCAAGTTCATGGTATTGACTATGATGAGACCTTTTCACCCGTAGCAATTATCAAGTCTATAAGAATTTTGCTTGCCATTGCCGCATATCATGACTATGAAATATGGCAGATGGACGTCAAAACCGCTTTCCTGAATGGAAAACTCCAAGAGGATGTATATGACACAACCAGAAGATTTTGAACAAGATTCTAAGGTATGCAAATTGCAAAGATCCATATATGGATTGAAGCAAGCTTCAAGGAGTTGGAATCTCCGTTTTGATGAATCGGTCAAAGAGTTTGGCTTCATCAAGAACGAAGATGAGCCTTGTGTATACAAGAAGATTAGTGGGAGCATAGTGCTACTCCTTATTTTATACGTGGATGACATATTACTCATTGGAAACGATGTTCCTACACTTCAGTCCGTAAGACTTGGTTAGGAAAATAATTCGCAATGAAAGATATGGGTGAAGCCGCATATATACTTGGCATTAGATCTATAGAGATAGATCAAGGAGGCTACTTGGTTTAAGCCAAAGTACATACATTGACAAGGTCATTAGAAGATTCCGTATGGAAAATCTAAGAGAGGCACCTTGCCCGTATTACATGGAGTTTCTCTAAGCAAGACTCAATGTCCTAAGACAAACGATGAGCGTGAGAAAATGAATGATGTTCCATATGCTTCGGCAATTGGGCCATCATGTATGCCATGATTTGTACTAGGCCGGATGTATCTTATGCTTTGAGCATGACAAGTAGATACCAATCCGACCCTGGCAAAAATCACTGGATAGCTGTAAAAGCGATTCTTAAGTACTTGAGAAGAACTAAGGACTCGTTTTTAGTCTATGGAGGAATGGACGATGATCTGGTTGTAAATGCTTACACGGATGCAAGCTTCCAAACCGACAAAGATGATAGCCGATCGCAATCGGTTTTTGTGTTTATGTTAAATGGTGGAGCTGTAAGCTGGAAGAGTTCCAAGCAAAGTACAACCGCTGATTCTACAACAGAAGCTTAGTATATTGCTGCATCGGATGCTGCAAAGGAAGCTGTTTGGATTAAGAAGTTCATCACTGAACTTTAAGTGGTTCCTAGTATTGCTAATCCAATAGACCTTTATTGTGATAATAATGGTGCTATTGCTCAAGCAAAGGAACCAAGAGCACATCAGAAATCCAAACACATACTTAGGCGTTTTCATATCATTCGAGAGATCGTTGATAGGGGAGACGTAAATATATGCAGAGTACCTACTGATGACAATGTTGCGGACCCGCTAACAAAGGGACTTCCACAAGCTAAACATGATGGTCATGTTAGATCCATGGGTATTAATACATGGGAGATTAGGCCTAGGGCAAGTGGGAGATTGTTGGTAGTGGTGCCCTAGGCACGTTTAATAAACGTTGTAATTGTTATTATTTATTTCATATCAATAAAGAGATGTTTGATTATTATTGTTTGTTCATGTTTACTTATAATAATCCCCCGTCCCTAGTACTTGTTAAGCACTAGTATAAAGGCTAAATGATCATGGGATGATCATGTTAGATTTATGGGTACTTGTTTGGAACAAGGTACTGGACATGACCCGCTGTATGAGATTTATGTTATGGTCTATGTCGTACATATATCTCATATTAGTTATGTCATTCGAATCCTTAGACATGAAGTTATTATATTCTTCCACTTGATGAATAATATGGTTTGACATATTCAAAACGCTACCTTTAACCGGATAGTTATAAAGGATATGATTGGCATGATCGGATTCACGTAGGGAAGAATAATAAGCTAAATGGATTTGTCCCTCCATGGAGAGATGTCAGCTTGGGCCCCTCGAAGGAATGATGTTGATGAAATGTTCGGCCGGACTCAAATGGATTGATTGATCAATAGCATTTGAATTATCAACATATTCGGAATCGAGAAAGTATTGAAACAAGACAAGTTGACTGTTTAACCATGACTTGTGTCAATGACATCGTGGACAAAAGGTTTGTGACATATTCTAAAGGAATGCGACTTGTATCTAGTTTATACTATTTGGGTAGGTATGACGGTTTTGCTAGAACCTAATCATATCTTATGATTTCATGTTTGAGCCCATTGCCCACTTAGTATAATCCTAGAGGGTCACACACAATAGAACGAAATCTTAAATAAAATGACTGTATTGGAATTTAAGGTCGAAGGACTTCAAAGGAATTTTTGGAAAATTCTGAGATTCTGGTCAGCGAGCGGGCGCTCGGTAAGGGCCAGGCGGGCGCTTGGTCTAGGCGGCAGAATATTTCCTAATTCGATTTGGGAGGTTTTTGGCACAAGATTCCTATTTGGAATAGGTCTTAATTGTGTATAAAAGCCAAGTTCGGCCAGACCATTAGCCCTAGTGTTTTGTGTGCCTCCAAAGAGTTTGAGAGAGTTATTTTTTTGTTCCAAGACATCTCGATTGAAGAACAAAATAATTCACAAAATAATTCCATATAGTTCTTTATTGAATTGTGAAAGTGTGTTTCATAATTATTGGTCTAGCAACCAAGATCAAGAAGCTCCTTGATATTCGTTCGTGGTGTGGATACCGCTGGAGGGTGAATTTTATCATCTTCAAAATTCGTGAATTTGTCCGTGATAAAGCTTCAAGTTTTTTCACCAAATTCAAAGCTAGAATTCATAGACATCAAGGGTTAGTTTTTCCTCTATTCATTATGTTGTATTTGATTTAATCATATGAACGGATCCATGGCTTTGGGTTTCATATAGTTTTAATTGCTAAATTCCGCTGCGCATGTAACTTGGAAACCCAACAGCTAATTGGTTTAAGCCAAAGTATATACCTTGACAAGGTCATTAGAAGATTCTGTATGAAAAATTCTAAGAGAGGCACCTTGCCGGTGTTACATGGAGTTTCTCTAAGCAAGACTCAATGTCCTAAGACAAAATATAAGCGTGAGAAAATGAATGATGTTCCATATGCTTCGGCAATTGGGTCCATCATTTATGCCATGATTTGTACTGGGCCGGATGTATCTTATGCTTTGAGCATGACAAGTATATATCAATCCGACCCCAGTGAAAATCACTGGGTGGCTGTAAAAGCGATTCTTAAGTACTTGAGAAGGACTAAAGATTCGTTTTTGGTCTATGGAGGAATGGAAGATGATCTCGTTGTAAATGCTTACACGGATGCAAGCTTCCAAACCGACAGAGATGACAGTCGATCGCAATTGGGTTTTGTGTTCATGTTAAATGGTGGAGTTGTAAGCTAGAAGAGTTCCAAGCAGAGTACAACCGTTGATTCTATAACGGCAGCTGAGTATATTGCTGCATCGGATGCTGCAAAAGAAGCTGTTTGGATTAAGAAGTTCATCACTGAACTTGAAGTGGTTCCTAGTATTGCTAATCCAATAGACCTTTATTGTGATAATAATGGTGCTATTTCTCAAGCAAAGGAACCAAGGGCACATCAAAAATCCAAACACATACTTAGGCGTTACCATGTCATTCGAGAAATCATTGACAGGGGTGATGTAAATATATGCAGAGTACCTACAGATGATAATTTTGCGGACCCGCTAACAAAGAGACTTCCACAAGCTAAACATGATGGTCATGTTAGGTCCATGGGTATTAGATACATGGGAGATTGGGCCTAGGGCAAGTGGGAGATTGTTGGTGTTGGTGCCCTAGGCACGTTTAATAAACGTTGTAATTGTTATCATTTATCATATCATAAAGAGATGTTTTGATTATTATTGTTGTTCATATTTTACTTATAATAATCTCCGTCCCTAGTACTTGTTAAGCACTAGTATAAAGGCTAAATGATCATGGGATGATCATGTTAGATTTATGAATACTTGTTTGGAACAAGGTATTGGACATGACCCGCTTTATGAGATTTACATCTTGGTCAAATGTCATATGTATATCTCATATTAGTAATGTCATTTGAAATCCTTAGACATGAAGTTAGTATGGTCTTCCACTTGATGAACATTATGTTTGACATATTCAAACGCTATCTTAACTGGGTAGTTATAAATGGTATGATTGGCATAATCGGATTCACGTAGGAAAGAATAATAAGCTAAATGGATTTGTCCCTCCACGGAGAGATGTCAAGCTTGGGCCCCCTCATAGGAATGATGTTGATGAAATATTCGGCCGGACTCAAATGAATTGATTGGATCAATAGCATTTGAATTATCAACATATTCGGAATCGAAAAAGCATTGAACAAAACAAGTTGACTAATTGACCATGACTTGTGTTCAATGACATCGAGGATAAAAGGATTGTGACATATTCTAAAGGAATGCAAACTTGTATCTAGTTATACCATTTGGGTAGGTATGACGGTTTTCTAGAACCTAATCATATCTTATGGTTTCATGTTTGAACCCATTGCCAACTTAGTATAATCCTAGAGAGTCACACACAAATATAACGAATCCTAAAAGGACTATATTGGAATATTGGGTCGAAGGACCATTCAATGATTTAAGGAAATTAGAGTAAGAAAAGTGGAAATAAGGAGGTCTGGGCGGACCATGGGATAGACCCGGTCGGACCAAGCTAGGTCCGGTCGGACCCTAGTATGTACCCGGCCAGACCAGTCGGTTTCGGCAGAAATTTTCCTTATTCCGTTTTCTTGCGGGTTTAGACAATTGTTACCTATTTGGAATAGGTCTAACAAGTATATAAACAACCCTAATTCGCCAAAAATCAGTACCTAAGTTTGTGTAAGTTTTCCAAAGAGTTTTTGAGAGAATTATTTTGTTCGAAGAGATCCCTAGTTAGAAGAACAAAATTATACACAATTTATATTCCATATAGTTCATAATAATTGTGAAAACGTGTTTCACAATTTTGGTCTAGCAACCAAGATAAAGAAGCTCCTTGATATTAGTTCGTGGTGTGGATACCGCTAGAGGGTGAAGCTCATCATCTTCAAAGTTTGTGTTCTTACTTGTTCATGATCAAGCTTCGATTTCTCCACCAAGATCAAAGACTAAATTTAAAGGCATTAAGGGTTAGTATTCTATTATTCATTATGTTGTATTTGATTTAATCATATGAATGGATCTATGGGCTTTGGGTTTCATTAAAATTTAAATGATTTATTCCACTGCGCATGTTACTGCGAAACCCAACAGGTCCTTCAATCTCGATCATGTTTATGACATTGTTGTTTGGAAACGGGTTGTTGACCACGTTCGGACCTCGGGGGTGCTCAAGCTTCCCTTTTTGAATCAAGTCCAAAATGATTCGCTTCACAACTGAGCATTCATCATTGTTATGCCCATGATAGTTGTGGAAGGCACACTTTTTGTTCACATCTAGATACTTCTCAAGGTTTTTGGGTTGGAAGTTGACAAGAGGCTTCGCGAGGCCTTGCCTAACCAATCCCTCAAATACCTTGCTTATTGGCATCCCGAAATCCTCAAATCTCACAAATCGACGCTTCTCTGAGTTGCCCGTCCTTTGCGGGTCCTGTCTTGGGTTTTCCCCTTGGATATTGTTGACTGTCCCCAAGGTTTCCTTCCCTTTGTTAGTGGCTGGGGGACGGTACCTGTAGGAATTCCCACAGTTTTGGGTGGAGGATTTCTCATTGAGGGCCTTTTCGAACTTGGATCCGACGGTGACCATAGCTCGGAGATTAGGATAGAAGTGATGACTCATCAAGGCCCGTAGTTGAGGCTTCAGACATGATTGAAAGATGTCTAATTGTTCATCCTCAGTAAGTGTATTGGATATTTTTCTCGAGCTTGTAGTTCCATCTTTTGTAGAATTCACTGACCGGTTCATCGCCCCTTTGCAAAGTGCTTTGCAAATCTGTGCGGTTGGTTTCCCACTCCAGGTTAGACTAGTATTTGGTGTGGAACGCTTCTTTGATTCGGTCCCATGTTATTCGGGACTCATCTTTCAGGTTGAAGAACCATTTGAGTGCATTCCCTCTCAAAGAAAGTTGGAAATGATCCGCCATTTGCTGCACAGTACAACCCTTCGCTCTCATTGCCAAGGTGTAGGCATTAATGTGGGTTTGGGACAAGCGGTCCCATCAAACTTGTCAATTTCCGGCATTTTGAACTTGTGAGGTAGAGGGACTATCTTGTCGGGGTCAGTAACCCCTACAGAGGATTTCTTTCCGTTGATCCCTTCGAACTTTTATTCCATTTGTTCAACCTTTCTACCAACCATCCCATCTGGGGATCCATATATGGGCTCGAGTTGATTTAACCCATGGTTTGGCTCGTCACCGGAACTACGGCTGGAGGCACAGTGGTGGACGGGATCACAGGAGGAAAATTTTGAGGTGGCACATGGGTGTAGACGTACTTGTGTGCAGGGTTGCTGGTAGGGGTATATGGTGGGACGGTGTCGTAGGTTTGTGCCGCCGGATTGTAAAATTAATACGGTATTCCTTGGGATGTGATTGGCAAAGCTGGGGGTGGCAGGCCAATGGTGGCTAGTGCTAATGGTGCTCGGCCCATCAGGATTGAGCCATGCGAGGTGAATCCAGGCGGATATGAAGGAAAGCCGTTGGGCTGGGCAAAGGGAGCTTGGGTGGAAGGCACATTTTGGTGCATGGTGGTTTGGAATGTGGGACGTGAGGTCGCCACATTGGGGTAAGGTTGAGGAGGAGGAACTCGGTTGTAGCTCTGAGGTTGCAGGTTTTCGATCTCTTCTTCATCAGTGATTTCCACAAAAAACCCATCATTTTCGAACACAACTGCGACCCCCTTTTGTCTTAGGGCTTCCACTACCCTACTCTGCATTTCTTCCTGATGTTTACGGATCCTCTCTTTCGGGGCTCGGGCGGCCTCTAAAGCTTGCACCAATTCTTCCCTGGTGAGACCATTCGGATCCACTGCGTTATCATCCCCACTACTACTTCCCGCTGGTCTAGTCATTCTGAAAAGTTTGAGTGAAGCTACTGATGAACTATCGGACTCGGCACTAATCAAACGGCGGCCCGGAACTCTTATCCACTTCTTACGAGCTGTGGGGGACAAGGATTTTTGTTTTAGACTCAGGTATCGACTCGGGCTGGTGTTTGGGTAAAAGGCTCAGGCTCATACAACATGACAGCTCATTTTCCTTTATTTGTTCCTGTTTACTTAAAAACGCATTTTATTCCTTGATGGTTGGAAAAGATTTCTCTTCTTTTTCGCAACTATTCTGAACCCTGGATCAGTGGAGGCCATCACTACGTTTATAAGCCCCTCGTTTTTCACCTGTATTGCACGCTCCTAAGGACAGACTATCCTAGGCGAGGGTCCTATAGGGAAAGTGGTTTCTACCGACCAAAAAAACCAAACCTAAGGTCTAGGGCGTCACAAAGTTCCAATGCGTGGGCCATTCTTATCATAGTTAAGCCCCAAGGTCAAGATTGACTTAACGCTTTAACAAAATTCTGGCATGACCTCATTTTAATGAGGGGTATCAGACCTTAACCTTGGGCTAAAGGATGATTAGGATGGGTCAAGCATTAGGGCTTAGCGACACGGTGTCATCCTATCCTTAACACATGACTTTGGTTAATTATGGTTGGAATTAACGCCTAAGTCAAGGACCGGGTCAAAGATGACCTTGGTCACACTTGCTTTCACAAGGAGTCGTGAGCTTGGGCATTAACTTGGCCATAATTAACGTTTGGGCACGTAATAAGGATGTGATGACGTGAGCTAGACCAAAAACCAACCATGGTCACGGTATTTGTGTGTCACGGACAAGTGTGGTTGACTCGGCTCGGAAGGGGAGGTGGAATGGACCCGTGCGCACGAGAAGGGAACAAGAGGACCAATCAAGCTATATCGTGGCATCCATCCTGGGGTTTAAGGGGTTTTTGAGACGTGCACAAGTTCGAGTGCGCCTTGTGTGAGGTCTTCCAATGTTCCTTTTTTTGAGTCAAAATAGAAATTTTTCAATGTGTTTTAACATCATGAGCAAGAATAAGCAAGATATGAACAAGTAATTTGCACAAGTAGCAAGCAAAGATATGAACAAGTAAGAATCTTATAAATCAAATTTTGTACATGGATGAAAGTTGTGCACAATCAAGGGTTTTGGAAACCGAGATTTTTTTGCAAGAGGAGCAAGGCCCTTTGAAGATCATTTGTACAAAGATTGTGCACAAACAAAGAGTTTTGAAAATCAAACTTTCACAAAAAGGGGTTATGCACAATGAGGCCTTGAAAACCCAAAATTTTATGTCCAAAATTTGTGCATAACCAAGATTTTGAAAATCAAGTTTTGGTTAAGAAAACAAAGGTATATGTGCTCAAATAAGGGCTGTAAATTGGAACCTGGACAAGCAGAAGCAAAGGGGACCATCAGAATGTTTCTGCCATGCACAAAATTGTTGATTTGAAACATTCTGTGGGCCCAAGGAGAACCAGTCGTACGGCTAGTGTAGTTCTCTCATTATTTTTTGCAATTTTTCAGTTTCTGATCCTTCCAGCCCCAGTTTATTGTGTTTCCAGAACAGTTTCACTTCCAGAAATCAAAACAGAAACATAAAATACACACAAAATATGCACAAAGTCAACAAACGGGCACGGGAGTTTGACCCACACAAAAGTGTCCCCAAAGCTTCTAAAAAGAAGTTTGCAAACACTTTATTTCCCAGTGGAGTCGCCACTGTAAGATACCCGCGGGAAAACGGATCGGTTTCCCTCGTGAATCGAACACGAGACTTTTTATTTTCAAGAAAAAAACGGAGTCGCCACGTTAATTTAATTTTAAACCCAAATTTAACGGAAAAGGTTAGAGAAAATGAGTTCGGAGGTCAAGTTACGTCTTGGGAAGAACTTTATCGCGGTTCACCCAAGACGCCTCGGAAAAACCGAGTCTCCCTAGTTTGTTGACCAAAACGTGAAAGTGTGTGTGTGTGTGTATCTTAAAAGGGAGAAACTGATTAAACAGAAAACAGTTTAAAAGTTTAACGAAAAAAGGCTTATTTGTAAAATTTTTAACAGAAAGGGGGTTAAAACTGGAAAAACAATTCCCCGGACAAACCATCCGTACCGTTGGTGATGGTTGTCCTGGGAATTTTACAGATTTATCAGAGATCAGTCCAGTTCAGGCAGGAACAGAGCATCCTGCTGAAACTGGACTGAATTTGATCTTTTCAGTTTAATTTGTGGTACAAGAACATGCATACCAACATCCCTATCCTATTGATCATCAATTAAACACCAAAACACAAGATTTTAGGTGTGATCAAGGCAATAATTGGGGAAATAAACACAAAGTTGATGAACATGGCTTTGAGCCAAAGTAACCATTTGAAAGGTTAAAGATTGAGAGTTTAACCTCCCAAATGGATGATTCATCACTTAGAAAGCCATTAGTCATCAAAAATCAACCTTTGGATGGTTAAATATTGAGTTTTTATCATCCAAAGGGACATTATTCATACATAAATCAAAGTTTGGATGGTAAAGATTAGGACTTTACCACCCAAACTTGATCATTACAATAATAAACATTAATATCACAAATATGCAAAGGCTTTCTCCAAGATGTGCAATGGATCACCAAGCCCAAAAGTAAAGACATGGAATTAAATGACATAAATTAAATTGCATTGAAAGTAAATGACAATAAAGTAAATTTCATTTATCATAACAAGCCTTTGATCATCTTTGGTTTTAACCCTTGTTCATACACAAGGTATGAGGGCACCATGAATCACTTCAAAGACTTGGTTCCAAGTGATAATATTATAAGAAATGCATAAACATTAAGTAGACAAGATCATAGATAAATAAGTAAAGATGAGTGAAAGGAGATGGGGGAGAAGGAGGCCTCACCAATGTTTGATTTCTAGCCTATCTTCCTCTCTTTCACTCAATTTAATAGTGTTTGGTGTTTCTGCTCTCACTCCAGCAAAGTTTCTGCGTTTTTCACTATTTTCTCCCCACTAAAATGATCAGCAAGGGTGTCACGCCCCGGAAATTCTAAAAATCCATAAATATAAAATTTACAAAATATACATCTCCAAAGTGCAAACTACCAAACCGGGTGTGTGAATTCTACTATAAACCAATACCAACAAGCAATACCTCAACGAGATTATAACTCGGAGACTAGAAACAAACGCGGAAGCAAGAACAACTATTAATAATAATACCCAAAGTACAACCGTATATACAACACACTGAACGACTACGAACCACAATAAAATACATAAAGGCTCCGAGGATCAACTATCCCAAATACGATCAACCTGCTCAGAAGATTCCCGCTACAACGGACCTCACAACGCTACCACTTGCTTTCCTGGGGGTTAAGGAAAACAATTTGAAACAAGAAACGGGTGAGATAAAATCTCAGTAAGTTACTAAATGCATCTACATGCATAATATCATGCAAATCAACGATAACTGAACAAGTAAATCACGTAACAACAAATGAGAAAGCTCCCTATCGCCAACTGTCCCATACCAGTTGGAAATAACGACTAACTCATCATGCAGCACATAAGACTGAAATAAACACGTAACAAAGGATACTTAGCCAAGTTTCACCAAACTGATAGAACAATCGCTGCGCAGCTTCAACCGATCAACCAAGCAACAATAGCAGTATAACCACCGAATAGAACCCCGGTCAGAACCGACCAATCAATCAATCAACCCATCAAGCCATCTTCATAGTAGCATAAAAGCTGAAGAGAAACCACCGGGTACCAGAACAATAACCATAAGAGTGTCACAAAGGACAAGAGCCATGCCACAAAGTCATGCTCGGTAGCTAGATACATTCCCAAAGGAAGCTAACTTATCTCTTCCAAGGCCAATCTGGAAAATGGGTAAAGAAAGGGCAAAACAATGGTCAACATTATAATGGACTTGGCTTTGCCATTATAATCTTTCTCATCGCCGATGCAACAAATATTCAGCTGGGCTTCCAAATAAATGCTAAGTAATAAATACTAGCTTAATTAAACAACTTAAGGTTCCAAAGTAGGGAACCATACCAATTAATCACCATAAAAGATGCAAACGATTACTCCAGAAGAGTTCAACAACAATGAACACAAGAAGTTTCTCATAAAAGAGTCCAACAACAATAAACGAGATTGCTCATAGAGAGTCCCATAACATTGACCATTAAAACTTGATAACTCCAAGATAAGGCACATATCAAAACATCCTAAAGATGATCCCCACAAGTTAATCATAAAGAGCACAACCCAAACGGTCGCTCACAAATGGCACAATGACTATTACTAAAATGACCTAAACATCTACTCATAAAGATATACTAGGACTATGAACTCAACCATCCCATCACACCTGGAATTCCAAAGTTAGAAATCAGAATGAATACACCTTAAGGTTAATCAAACCGTAAGTACCCAATTGCCATTCACGCTTTACCCCCGTCCATAACGAACCAATTCAAAACACCCCAAACGAATCTAAAAAGTTACCCTTATTAGAACATGATCACGACCGGACTAAACCCTACACTTTGGTGTTCAATAACAACCCTCTAGGTACTATAGGACATCGCCTAAAACCTAGACCAAGTCTTACTCGAAAATCAATTCGATTGGAACAATCACGAACACATCATAAGATGCCCAAACATTCCCAAACAATACTTGATCAAATTACATAACACCATTGTTCACAAAGGAACCAATTTTAATTACTAAAGTGTTCCACGGTGCCAACTAAGTCATCTGGAATAGTACTACGGTACCTAGACCGAGACTACACCTTGATCTTAAACCTCAACGAAAATACAACCATTCTTATCTAGAACCATGCGGCCAATAAAACCATTGCGTATTACTCGAAAAGAGATTTCCAACGATAGTTTACACGTCCAAAACGGAGTCCGGACGAGAAGTTTGGTCTCCGGAAGATTGTACGTAAACGGACAATTTTTATAAAGTGTTCGGCCGGACATTAAGAAAAAATCCCTGTTTTAGCTCCGAATTTCACTCCTTTCGTTCCAAAACTTAGGAGTACCTATATATACTTCTATCCTAACATTTAAAGACAAGAAAACTCAATTCATGTGCCTCTAAAACCCAAATAACCCCAAAATTATGAAAGAACATAAAACTAAATTTCACATCACAAACTTAATCACAAGGGACCCAATTCTATCGTTAGAGTGCACTACAATGTTCACTAAGGTTGACTAGAAGGACACCCAAGACTTAGACCAAACGCATTCTTCAATCACACAAAAATAACAAATGAAAGCCTTCAGAGGTTCTGTGCGGCCGCCCACTCGAGTCTGTGCGGTCGCACAAAAAGCCATCAAAAAGAACAAAACTTTTCAGATAGATGTGCGGTCGCCCACCATATTTTGGGCGGTCGCCCAACCCTCTGGTCTGCCGGAAATCGGGAGGGATGAACTGGGTTCTTCCATTTTTCAACCCAAACCAAAAACTAAACCAAAATCCAACACTCTAACTAGCATACTAAGGTACTAGAGCAACTTATGGGTCTAAAAGAACTCATATAACAACCAAGATCAAGATTAATATCCCAACATTCAACAAAATCACCATTTTTATCAAAACCCAAAATAAATTCCAAATAAATTCTAAACTCAACCAAACTTCAAATATAACAACTCAAGCATTATATAAGCATGATACGAACATTTTAGCTATAAAATGGGGAAAATCAACTTACTTGAATTTTCTCAAAGTTGCCGGAACTCGAATATTTTTAGCCCTCTACGATCAACGACGATCTAAACAAGTTTCATGTTTTAAGAAATGAGAAATAATGAGAGGAAGAGGATGAAAATGAAGAGAGAAGTGAGAGAGAAATTTTTACTTTTTGGAGAGAAAGAGAGAGAGCATGCTGGGAGAGAGATGAGAAGTGAGGGGGAGGGTGAAAGAGTGAGGGAGGGAGTAGGGAGAGATTATTTTGAAATGTTACATTTAGGGCCCCTTCCCTACACTACCCAATATAAATAACTCCCCACTAATAATTAAGAGCCAACTCTCTACACTAGCACAATTAACCAATTAGATGCTAGGCATAAATTATTATAACACATAAAATGCACACATAATTTATTTAAATCAAATAAATAAATAAATAATTTAATTATTTATCAATAAAATAGAGACGGGTTTTCGGTCGTTACAATCTACCCTCCTTAAAAAGAATTCGCCCACGAATTCACTCATCAAACTTCACAACACGCGGTCATAATGAGGCGACAACATATCGACTCTTCCATAGCACTCATAACCTCAATCGAGTACTCAACTAAATTTTCAGACATAGTCCCCACGACTCAAATAAACCAATATATATTAATCACATACATATCTCAGGTATACTCATATCAAATATTCTAAAGTTAACTTCCTCTTTCATCCCGAATTTCAAATTCTCAAGACTATTACTTGTTCACCGATTCTAAGACATAGCTGATTCGATCCTGATTAGCATTACGCTCTCCATCAACCTTTAAATCATCAACATCCATAAGATTTACTTTTCCGTTTCATCCGCACGCATTAACGATCTATACATCAACCCACGTAATCATACTACTACCCGAATAAATAAGAGAAGGAATAGGGCTAACGATTACTGTCACCCAATAACTCAATGATATAACCAAAAATCTACTGTTATCAACTATCCGGTCAAATGCGATTCCACTACCACACTCACTTTCCTTATAAGATAAAACACAATACAGTCATAACATTTGAATTTTTCAACTACTAGCATTACCTCATACTTAGTTTTCTAAGGAAATATATCCATCAACTTTTGATAGTCCGTTATCATAACGTTTCAACTTGGTCCCAAAAATAAAATATAATGTAACCCGCTAAGGTAAAATCACTAAAATCACAACAAATTCCAGGTCACAGATGGTTCCACTTATCAAGCGTTAAATCCTCAAAATATATGCAAATACTTTATCACCCCAAATCGCAGAATCCAGATTACTCCTAAACACAATTCTCGAGATACTACAGACTCGTCTTACCCATGACCTTAATTGCACTGCAAGGATGCTCCATTAGATCGGATATTTAGGATTACTCCTCAGAAATTCAAAATATGTAGGCCATCTCGAGCTTAATCAACTTCTTACTATACAAGGCTAAAGAAATTTTCCATCCCCAAAATTTTCACCGTAGTGCTATATCTTCAAGGATTACCACTATAGTGCTTTCACTCTAATTAACACCTTAACTAAAGGTACAATATAAGCCCAAAATTCTTAACACAAAATGTCCACTTAAATCCACGTTAAACTACCATCAATACATTACTCCCATTCTGGAAAGCCTAATACAATTCCACATACTCAGTAGTCTGCAAACAACACAAATTTTATCTTCAAAGATTCCTCTAACTCCCATTTAAATTAATAATCCGTGTTTACCATATAAAAAAAATGATTATAACTTCCACAATATACTCATAACTCATTTTGCTTTAACTCAACTCCAATCATGTACTAAAATGATCCCAAACAAGTTAAGTATTTCCTCATACTAAACAATTCTGATGCACTCACAAAGATGTACCAAAAGTAAAGAAAAATCTCTTATTGAGAAATTCTCAAATTGAATCTTTAACTCTTTTAACCCAACCGATACTATATGTTCACCGATTTACCTATCAGTATTATAGCCCATATCAACTCATCATATAACCCAAGTTCCCTATCGGTCAAGCGACATATCGCATCCAGTATAAATTATACTCAAGACTTCAACATTAGTATTGCCAACTGAATAAGCTAAATTCCCAGCACAACCTTAAAATAAAGATTTTCTGATTTCCAATATAGAACCTGAACATTAATATATATATACTTAGTATGCTCCTAAACAAGTCAAACACACTAATATAGAATTATTCACCACCTATCGATGGCACACAAGAAATTCGTAGCATGTAGAAAAGCTAACCATACCACTTAACTCATCAATATCCCGCATAGGTGACATAACTAAATCACCCTACACATACCAGTAGCAATCACGAAATTTCGTACTCGAGAATACACCTCAACATAAATCACTTAATGAGGACAAACATACAAATATAGCACAAGACATTTCCACCTTACGAAATAGGTACGTCCAAGCCTTCAAAACTCGCACTCTCGATTCCCAAGCCAACTAACCCCAATGGAACCAACACTATTGACACCAATCCTATACTTGATATACCACAAGAGAAGAAACACTCGACGTCAATATCACGACTCATAACTCAACCACTTCTACCTTAACCTCATCTTCAAGAAAACTTAGTTTTCTAAATTGCTCAAAATTATAACACCCAAGTATTGAAACCTATTCAATATCAGAGTTCTTATTCTCCTCCAAAATCTAAAACCATTGCTCTGATACCATTTGTAACGCCTCGAGCCCGAAAACCGGGTCGGAACGCTATCAAATTGATGGACTGTCCTCACAAACCACCACGAGTCTTTCCAGCACGTTTTTGTCCTCACTCACGTGCTCACTGAGAAACTTCCCAGTGGGTCGCCCATCCCAGAATTGCTCCAAGTCAAGCACGCTTAACCTTGAAGTTTTTATGAGATGAGATTCCGAAAAGAAGATGCATCTTGGTGGTATAAGTAGTACCAATCAAATCATATCAAACATATCAGGCACACACATTTTTGGGTCGGGGTATTACAATCTCCCCACCTTGGATCCTTTCCGTCCCCGGCAAGACCCACTTGGATCGGAACCCCGGGCAGTGTGGATTCAAGAGGGGCTCGTACGGATTCAAGTGGTGGCTCCCACCGACTCCGCGGTGTAGCACTTTGTTCCGCACAGCACTTTGCTCCACACTTCCGGCCGGGACCCGCTCTGATACCAACTGTCACGCCCCGGAAATTCTAAAAATCCATAAATATAAAATTTACAAAATATACATCTCCAAAGTGCAAACTACCAAACCGGGCGTGTGAATTCTACTATAAACCAATACCAACAAGCAATACCTCAACGAGATTATAACTCGGAGACTAGAAACAAACGCGGAAGCAAGAACAACTATTAATAATAATACCCAAAGTACAACCGTATATACAACACACTGAACGACTACGAACCCACAATAAAATACATAAAGGCTCCGAGGAGCAACTATCCCAAATACGATCAACCTGCTCAGAAGATTCCCGCTACAACGGACCTCAGAACGCTACCACTTGCTTTCCTGGGGGGGTTAAGGAAAAACAATTTGAAACAAGAAACGGGGTGAGATAAAATCTCAGTAAGTTACTAAATGCATCTACATGGCATAATATCATGCAAATCAACGATAACTGAACAAGTAAATCACGTAACAACAAATGAGAAAGCTCCCTATCGCCAACTGTCCCATACCAGTTGGAAATAACGACTAACTCATCATGCAGCACATAAGACTGAAATAAACACGTAACAAAGGATACTTAGCCAAGGTTTCACCAAACTGATAGAACAATCGCTGCGCAGCTTCAACCGATCAACCAAGCAACAATAGCAGTATAACCACCGAATAGAACCCCGGTCAGAACCGACCATCAATCAATCAACCCATCAAGCCATCTTCATAGTAGCATAAAAGCTGAAGAGAAAACCCCCGGTACCGGAACAATAACCATAAGAGTGTCACAAAGGACAAGAGCCATGCCACAAAGTCATGCTCGGTAGCTAGATACATTCCCAAAGGAAGCTAACTTATCTCTTCCAAGGCCAATCTGGAAAAGGGGTAAAGAAAGGGCAAAACAATGGTCAACATTATAATGGACTTGGCTTTGCCATTATAATCTTTCCCATCGCCCGATGCAACAAATATGCCAGCTGGGCTTCCAAATAAATGCTAAGTAATAAATACTAGCTTAATTAAACAACTTAAGGTTCCAAAGTAGGGAACCATACCATTAATCACCATAAAAGATGCAAACGATTACTCCAGAAGAGTTCAACAACAATGAACACAAGAAGTTTCTCATAAAAGAGTCCAACAACAATAAACGAGATTGCTCATAGAGAGTCCAATAACATTGACCATTAAAACTTGATGACTCCAAGATAAGGCACATATCAAACACATCCTAAAGATGATCCCCACAAGTTAATCATAAAGAGCACAGCCCAAACGGTCGCTCACAAATGGCACAATGACTATTACTAAAATGACCCTAAACATCTACTCATAAAGATATACAAGGACTATGAACTCAACCATCCCATCACACCTGGAATTCCAAAGTAAGAAATCAAAATGAATACACCTTAAGGTTAATCAAACCGTAAGTACCTAATTGCCAATTCACGCTTTACCCCCGTCCATAACGAACCAATTCTAAACACTCCAAACGAATCTAAAAGGTTACCCTTATTAGAACATGATCACGACCGGACTAAACCCTACACTTTGGTGTTCAATAACAACCCTCTAGGTACTATAGGACATCGCCTAAAACCTAGACCAAGTCTTACTCGAAAATCAATTCGATTGGAACAATCACGAACACATCATAAGATGCCCAAACATTCCCAAACAATACTTGATCAAATTACATAACACCATTGTTCACAAAGGAACCAATTTTAATTACTAAAGTGTTCCACGGTGCCTAACTAAGTCATCTAGAATAGTACTACGGAACCTAGACCGAGACTACACCTTGATCTTAAACCTCAACGAAAATACAACCATTATTATCTAGAACCATGCGGCCAATAGAACCATTGCGTAGTACTCGAAAAGAGATTTCCAACGATAGTTTACACGTCCAAAACGGAGTCCGGACGAAGAAGTTATGGTCTCCGGAAGATTGAACGTAAACGGACAATTTTTATAAAGTGTTCGGCCGGACATTAAGAAAAATCCCTGTTTTAGCTCCGAATTTCACTCCTTTCGTTCCAAAACTTAGGAGTACCTATATATACTTCTATCCTAACATTTAAAGACAAGAAAACTCAATTCATGTGCCTCTAAAACCCAAATAACCCCAAATTATGAAAGAACATAAACTAAATTTCACATCACAAACTTAATCACAAGGGACCCAATTCTTCGCTAGAGTGCACTACAATGTTCACTAAGGTTGACTAGAAGGACACCCAAGACTTAGACCAAAACGCATTCTTCAATCACACAAAATAACAAATGAAAGCCTTCAGAGGTTCTGTGCGGCCGCCCACTCGAGTCTGTGCGGTCGCACAAAAAACCATCAAACAAGAACAAAACCTTTCAGATAGATGTGCGGTCGCCCACCATATTTTGGGCGGTCGCCCAACCCTCTGGTCTGCCGGAAATCGGGAGGGATGAACTGGGTTCTTCCATTTTCAACCCAAACCAAAATCCAACACTCCTAACTAGCATACTAAGGTACTAGAGCAACTTATGGGTCTAAAAGAACTCATATAACAACCAAGATCAAGATTAAATCCCAACATTCAACAAAATCACCATTTTTAATCAAAACCCAAAATAAATTCCAAATAAATTCTAAACTCAACCAAACTTCAAATATAACAACTCAAGCATTATATAAGCATGATACGAACATTTTAGCATAAAAATGGTGGAAAAGCAACTTACTTGAATTTTTTCAAAGTTGCCGGAACTCGAATATTTTTAGCCCTCTACGATCCTAACGACGATCTAAACAAGTTTCATGTTTTAAGAAATGAGAAATAATGAGAGGAATAGGATGAAAATGAAGAGAGAAGTGAGAGAGAAATTTTTACCTTTTTGGAGAGAAAGAGAGAGAGCATGCTGGGAGAGAGATGAGAAGTGAGGGGGAGGGTGAAAGAGTGAGGGAGGGAGTAGGGAGAGATTATTTTGAAATGTTACATTTAGGGCCCCTTCCCTACACTACCCAATATAAATAACTCCCCACTAATAATTAAGACCCAACTCTCTACACTAGCACAATTAACCAATTAAATGCTAGGCATAAATTATTATAACACATAAAATGCACACATAATTTATTTAAATCAAATAAATAAATAAATAATTTAATTATTTATCAATAAAATAGAGACGGGTTTTCGGGTTGTTACAAAGGGTCTTAATTTATAGGGACTGAAGGCACCCAAACCAGCCGTACGGCTGGGCCCTTCTAGTACCCATACCATCTGTACGGCTCAGCCTGGCGAGATTTCTGGATTTTACTAAGTTTAATTCCAGAATAGTCATAGAATTTTTGGTTTATCTTAGTGAGGTCCTAACCTATCAGTTTATCCCTGAATGGTGCTAAGAATTCCTCTAGGTTGGTTTAATTTTCAGATTAAGGTACTTGTACTGGGGCAGTTAATACACACACAAAATCACGGAGTAATGAAAGTCAGACCCTCTTACATTGTGAAAAAGGTTTTCAAAAACAAGTCCCCAGCGGAGTCGCCACTGTGAATACGCGTGAATAAAATTGAGAGTCGCCACATTGTTTTATTTGTAGTTAAAAAATTGAAAAAATCATTTATGAGAATAATAGGGTTCGGGGGTCAATTTACAATAAGAGAAGAATATTACGGTGATCGTTCCTATTGCCCGAAGAATCGGTCTTTCTATCATGATCAATGTGTGTGTGTGTGTGTTAGTTTTTGAAACCGGATCTGAGGATTTCCTACGTTCTTCTCGATGTGAGAAGCTCAGGTCAACGTAGTTCATAGACGAATTAAGAATAGAAAGATGAAGCGGGATCATGCATAAAGAGGGGAAGATTAGGGTTAGAAGTATTTCCTAGATCATATTAGGGTTTGATGAAACCCTAGGATCAACATTTGCTATGTTATGTGCACATAAATAAGGATTAAAACCCTAGATCTAGTATGTTATGTAGAATAAGTCTTAGATCTAGCATAATAATAACATCATGAGAACATATGAATGTGTTGGGTTTTGGAGTAACATGCGCAGCGGAATTAAGCATTTAAAATTTTCATGAAACCCAAAGCCATAGATCCATTCATATGATTATATTAAATACATGTATAATGAATACTAGAATACTAACCCTTGATGCATTTGAATATCAACCTTTGATCTTGGTGGAGATTGGAAGCTTGATCACGAACAAAGTAAGAACACGAACTTTAAAGATGATGAGCTTCACCCTCTAGAGTTATCCACACCATGAACGAATATCAAAGAGCTTCTTGATCTTGGTTGCTAGACAAAATTGTGAAACACAATTTCACAATTGTATGAACTATATGGAATATAAAATTGTGTTTATTCTAGTTCTTCAATCTAGGGATTTCTTACAGCAAGAAATAACTCTCAAAAACTCTTTGGAGGCTTACACAAACTTATGTACTGATTAGGGAAACTCGAGGTACGTTTTAGACTTATTACACCTATTCCAAATAGGAAACAAGTGGTCAAACCCGCAAGAAAACGGACTAAGGAAAGTTCTGGCCGAAGCCGCAGATCCGCCCGGGTATGGCAAATGGTCCAACAAGACCAAGCCTGGTCCGACCGGGTATTGCGCATGGTCCGCCCGGGTCAATGAACTTGGTCCGGCCGGGTCCTTAACAAGGTCCAACCGGACCTATCAGTTTCCACTTTTCTTCCTCTAAATTCCTGATATTCCCGAATGGTCCTTCGACCCATATTCCAAATAGTCCTTTAGGATTCGTTCTATTGTGTGTGATCCTCTAGGATTATCCAATCAATTCATTTAAGTCCGGCTAAACATTTTATCAACATAATTCCTACGAGGGGCCCAAGCTTGACATCTCTTCGAAGAGGGACAAATCCATTTAGCTTATTATTCTTCCCTACGTGAATCTGATTATGCCAATCGTACCTGTGAGTACCCCAATCTGAAATTAACCAACCTTAGAGGTAACCTTAGCACCATTCAGGAATAAACTTATAGGCTGGGACCTCACTATGATAAACCTAAAATTCTAGGACTACTCTGGAATTAAAATTGGAAAAATCCAGAAGCTCGCCAGGCTGAGCCGTACGGATGGTTTGGGTACTAGAGGGGCCAATCCATACGGATGGTATGGGCACCCTCAGCCCTTATAAATTGAGACCCTTGCTGATCATTTCAGGGGGGGAGAAAATTGTTTTAGAGAGCAAAAGCTCTGCAGAAATCATATCAGAATAGAGTGATCATACACTTGAGTGAAAAGAGAGAAAGAGGATATGTCCAAACCAAAATTGGCGAGGCATCCTTCTCCCCATCTTCTCTTCATCTCCATGTCCTACCTCTTTATTTCAATGTCTTTTACTTCTTGTTAATAATATACACTTGGAACCAAGCCTTGAAATCTATGGTGCCTTCATGTTCTATGCATGATGATGGGTTACAAACCATAGGATAGCCTAAGGCTTGTTATGATTTATGTATCTTTAATTTATTGTCTTTACATTTATACATCCTTGCATTATGTCTTTAAATTTATGTCATTTACATTTATGCAATTTAATTTATGTCATTTACTTTAAAGCCTTTGCATTTATTTTGAATAAATGAGGAAATGGTCAAGTTTCGGTGATAAAGTTGCAATCTTTATCATCCAATCCATGAACCAACCCCAATAATGTCCCTTTTATGATAAAGGTTCCATCTTTTGACATAAAATTGGGTTTTCAAAGCCTCATTGCGCATAACCCTTTTATAATTTTTTGGTCTTCAAATCCTCCTTGTTGGGCACAATCTTTTTTGTACAAACGATTTTCAAAAGACTTGTTCTTCTTGCAAAATTTTGGTTTCAAAAACCTTCGGTTGTGCACAACCTTTTCATGTACAATTTTTGATTCTTGCTTGTTAATATGTTTGTTTACTTGCTTGTGCAAAATACTTGTCCATCTTACTTGTTCATACAATTGTTCATACAATGCTCATGCTATTAAAACGGACCGAAAATTTCTATTTTTGACTCAAAAGGGAACATAGAAGGCTTCACACAACGCACGCTAGACCTTGTGCACGTTCCAAAAACCCTTTAAACACGGGATAGATGCCACGATGCAGCTTGATTGGTGCTTTTGTGCCCTTCTCGCGTGCACGGGTCCATTCCACCTCCCCTTCCGAGCCGAGTCAACCACACATGTCTGTAACACACAAATACCGTGACCATGGTTAGTTTTTGGTCTAGCTCACGTCATCACGTTCCTAATATGTGTCCAAATTTAATTATGGCCAAGTTAACGCCCAAGTTACGACTCCTTATGAAATCAAGCGTGACCAAGGTCATCTTTGACCCGGTCTTTGACTTGTGCGTTAATGTTAACCACAATTAACCTAAGTCATGTATTAAGGATGGGGCGACACCATGTCATTAAACCCTAATGCTAGGCCCGTCCTAATCATCCTTAAGCCCAAGGTTAAGGTTCGAGATTCCTCATTAAAATGAGGTCATCGGAATTTTGTTGAAGCGTTAAGTCAATCTTAACCGGGGCTTAACAATGATAAGAATGGCCCACACATTGGAACTTTGTGATACACTAGACCTTAGGTTTGGTTCTTTTGGTCAGTGGAAGCCGCATGCCCTATAAACCCTCACCCGGGATAGTCCGTCCTTAGGAGCGTGCAATACAGGTGAAAAACGAGGGGCTTATAGACGTAGTGATGGCCTCCACTGATCCAGGGCCTATAGAGTAGTTGCGAAAAAGAAGAGAAATATTTTCCAACCATTTAGGAATAAAAATGTGTTTTAAATAAACTTGAACAGGTAATAATTTCACCTTGCATGAATTTGCTTCGTTTTTTGCTTCTCGTCTTTGACACATTGCATTCTTTCGTTAACAAGCGTCATTTCGTCAATCTTTGGATGGATCCCCATTATCATCCAAGACTTCCGTTTAATCCCTAGGCCATAGTCCCCTAGGTCCCCGTCGAAATACCCGTTGAAACCCTAGGCTATACTTCCCTAGGTCCCCGTTGAGACTTCCGTTGAAACCCTAGGCCATAGTTCCCTAGGTCCCCATTGAGACTCCCGTTAAAACCCTAGGCCATAGACCCTAGGTCCCCGTCGAAATTCCCATTAAAACCCTAGGCCATAGTTCCCTAGGTCCCCGTTGAGACTTCCGTTGAAACCCTCGGCCATAGTTCCCTAGGTCCCCGTTGTGATTCCCATTGAAACCCTAGGCCATAGCTCCCTAGGTCCCCGATTGAGATTCCCGTTAAATCCCTAGGAACAGTCCCCTATGAATGTCAGTCAATTCCTTGGATGGATCCCCGTTATCCTCCAAGAAATCAGTCAAGTCCTTGGATGGATCCCCGTTATCCTCAAATAATTCAGTCAAGTCCTTGGATGGATCCCTGTTATCCTCCAAGAAGTCAGTCAAGTCCTTGGATAGATCCCTGTTATCCTCCAAGAAGTCAGTCAAGTCCTTGGATGGATCCCCGTTATCCTCCCGAAAGTCAGTCAAGTCTTTGGATGGATCCCCGTTATCCTTCGAAGTGTCTGTTAAAATTAAGTTCCCGAAAAAAATATATATATATATAAGTAAAGAAATAAAAGTGTTTAGGGTGACTCTTTTCCTCCCTCCTTGAGTCGTCATGTGATGACCGATTTTGTGCCCCTCGCGACATCTCATTCCCGTTAATGTCGTCACGTGACCATTCCCCCTTCGAGTCTAAGCGTCATGGCGCCACATGGTAATATACCTTGGTCAAGCATTGACCTCCTTGATTTGCATCGCCATGTGGTGACCATTTCAATTGACCTGATCGCCTTTGTGACTCAGACTAGTGTGAGTACCATTTAGTCTCAAACTAGTAATGTCTTGTCCCATGTCATCCCGATTAAAAGGTCCGTTTGAAGTGAGTTAACTGAGGTAATGTTTGCCTTAGAATTCTAAACCCGTTCGAACTACGGTGACCTAAGCCTCTCATCGCTTGGGACCCCCTCCCTCATGGTGAGGGGAACGTAGGCAACTTCGGCCCGGTCAATTCTTGAAAAAAATATAAAAAAAATGTGTGAGTCTTTTACTCGAATGAAAAAAAAATGTGTGTGTCTTTCAAAAAAGAATATAATGAAAAAAAAATGATGGAGATCAAGTTTCCATAAAATAAAAGATTAAGTTTTTCCTAAAAGGCTAATCCGATAATGAAGCATTTTTTTCAAATCATGGTTATAATTTCACCTTGAGGTTTAATATGCTAAAGTCCTTCGCGGTTCTGTCCATTGGAAACATTGACCAAGAAACATCTAAATTGGCGTCCGAGACAGCCATCCACATGAGCAAGAAGATCAAAAGGTTGGAACACTGTCTACAAGGAGAGGTCCATGCTTCGAAAGCCCAAAAGCGGCTACATCAAATGGAGATCCGTACCTTCGTCGAGTGCCATGCGCGAAGGCTACGCACCTTGAAAGGAAATCACCAAAAGGATATGGCCAAAGAAAACTCCCAACTCATGAGTAGACAAATCCGGCGATTACAACGTCAAGCCAAATGGAGACCTCGCGACATCTTTCTCGATGACACGGAACCCGAGTTCCCCGTGGAAGACATGGAATATGCCGCTGAAAACCCCTCCAACAATCGAAGAAGGAAATGGACCATCATACTTCATAGGAGCCCATCCCTAAAAAAAAAAAAAAAAAAAAAAAAAGAGTAAACAAAAAAAATGGTCTTCCAGCCTCGTAGGATCTAGACTTCCACCAAAGTCCGTCCCGGACTGTGTCTTTTTATTTTTACAAAGGTCCATACTTGGACATGTATGAACAAAGTTATCTAAATAAAAGAGTCATTTTCATTCTCTTCTCTCTAGACTCGAGACATTATTTGCAATATACGTTTACTCTTGAAATTGCCTTACTTGTTATTATCAACTGATTGCTACGTCCCCAAAATGATGAATTGACTTCTAAGCATACTAGTCAATGACAACTCATTAAGGACGAATGGATCTAACACAAATGAAAAATGTTAAGTACAAACAATTAATCTTGATGTGAATAAATGTTGTGATCAATTGGCATGAAGAAACCATTAATGGCAAATCTTCCTTCATACACAACCCGATACACTTTTCCGATACAAATTCTTGATGCACATCAAAGGCATCCCGAGACAATGAAAAGGAAAGGATGTTGTTGCTCAACCACCCATATTCAACCGTGATCACACGTGAGCAACCAAGCAAAGGACTTCCCGGATCTTCAAAAGTCAAAGCTAGAAGTGACCGACATTCCGCCAAGGGGCTAAAAATGAGCCCATATCCAAGATAGCAAGTTGGGGGTAATGTTTTCCCTCTCCCTAAAAAAATGAATGAAATGAGAAGAGGGAAAAGAAATGAACGTATGGAAAGAAAGAAAGGAAATGAATATATGTGAAGAGGAAGTCCATCTCAAAAGGCAACCAAAGAAGGTATACACCTCAAAGGGCTCGTTCATTTCAAAAGAAGCTCACACCAAAGAGGGTTCACCCCAAAAGGTCCATCCCGAGGAGTCCACCACAGGGCAAAGTGATTTACATCAAAAGAGCAACAACATCCTTCGAGACAACATCAAAGGAAAGTCAACTTCAGCAAAAGACGGCGAAAGCTCCGAACTACGGCGACCTGAGCTCCTCAAACTGAGGGGAACGTAGGCAACCTTCGGGTCCGGTCATAACATAAAACAAAACCATCAAACCCTGGTCCCATCAATGACCAACTCCCCCTAAACACATTCTCCTTCTGATCTTGCCATTGATCGAATCTTAATCTTAATTGATCACAACATTTATACATGTTACGGCTAATTGCTTGTTATAATCCTGACTTAATAACAAACATGGTCCATTCAAGCAATCATCTGATGATATTAACTAAGGAAAATTTCAAATGTCTCGACAAGTCTTCTTTTCTCCATCTTAGGAAAGAGCTAAACACTTATGTTCTGTCAAGAAAGGGCTTCCTCCCATTAATTGCTCAAAAGGGACTCTCTCCCAAATAAAATTCCCTTGCATGTTTCCTCCAAGAAAAATACACTTGGTACCCGTTCTATCGAGTCGGCTGGATCACTCATAAAAAAATAAAATAAAAATAAAAAAGAAAAGGCACCAAAAAAAGTAGCCCGCTAGGTTGAAAACCCGTAAGGGCGGCCAAGGCAGAAAAACAGGGTGTGCCATAAAAGACGAAAAAAAGAGATGCCCGCTAGGTTGAAAACCAGAAAGGGCGGCCTAGGCAAAAGAAAGGGTGCGTCATAAAAAAGGGATGGGTTCCTAACCTCACTTCAAGGGTCAAAAGACGATATTGGGGCTACCTCCACATCAACGACAACAAGGACATGGGGCTACCCCGACATCAGCGACAACAGGGACATGGGGCTACCCCGATATCAACGACAAAGAAGACAGTGGGGCTATCCTCACAACAATGACAAGCAGATTTCTACCACCGGTTACTTCTCAACGAATGGACCAAATCCAAAGGACTTTATGCATAACAAACCTCGCGGTTAGTTAAAATCAAAAAATTTAATGACACATGCTTCGTTAAAAGATTTGCTTTTAGAAATGAGCATTCCAAATTTGCCTGTTGGCATCATTTGTCAAAAACATGTTTCAAGCAAAATGCTTTTGATCTCCCCTCAAAATGATTTTTCCAAGTCTTGGACTTTTTTGTCCACAATGTGTCTTAAAGGTTGCCCCTAGGCTCTCCCCGATGTCAAGAAAATGTGTCAACCACCTCGTAGTGTAGAGTTGACCCAAGCCAAGCCTTAACCCAGAGTGGTCATTATAGGTTGAGACCTTTGTCCCGGCAGTCCTTAGTCGGACGTAAGATCAGTTTTCCCATCAAACTCCCCAAAGATGGAGTTCACCCAAGTCAAACCTTGACCCAGAGTGGTCATTATAGGTTGAAACCTTTGCCCCAGCAGTCCTTAGTCGGACGTAAGACCAGTTTTTCCGTCAAACTCCCCAAAGATGGAGTTGACCCAAGCCTTGACCCAGAGTGGTCACTTTGGTTGAAGCCTTTATCCCCGGCACTCCTTAGTCCGACGTAAGACCAGTTTTTCCGTCAAAATCCCCAAAGATAGAGTTGACCCAAGTCAAACCTTGACCCATAGTGGTCATTATAGGTTGAGACCTTTACCCCGGCAGTCCTTAGTCGGACGTAAGACCATTTTTCCCGTCAAACTCCCCAAGATGGAGTTGACCCAAGCCTTGACCCAGAGTGATCACTTTAGGTTGAAGCCTTTGTCCCCGACAGTCCTTAGTCGGACGTAAGACCAGTTTTCCTGTCAAACTCCCCAAAGATGGAGTTGACCCAAGCCTTGACCCAGAGTGGTCATTTTAAGTGTTAAAGCCTTTGTCCCCGGTAGTCCTTAGTCGGACGTAAGACCAGTTTTCCCGTCAAACTCCCCAAAGATAGAGTTGAACCAAGCTAAGACCCATGGTGGTCATTTTAGGTTAAGAAAACCTTTGCCCCCCAGAGTGGTCATTTTAGGTTAAGAAAACCTTAGTCCCCCGGAGTGGTCATTTTAAGAAAACCTTTGTCCCCCAGAGTGGTCATTTTAGGCAGTTTCTGACTTAAGCCTAGTAAAATTTTGTCCCCTAAGTGGGCATACTTAGGTGGTCCCTATTGTAAAAAATGTTGCCTTAGAAAATACACTTAGGCGGTCCCCACGCGATGTAAGCCCATGGAATTTTGACCCGGCAGTTTGTAAGCCCATTTTTACCGAGCAAAGCGAAGAATTTTCTCGGCAGTCCTTGACGTAAGCCCATTGCCATTGCATGAAAATTGACCCGGTAGTTTGTAAGCCCATTTTTACCGACCAAAGCGAAGAATTTGCCCGGCAGTCCTTGACGTAAGCCCATTGCCATTGCATGAAAATTGACCCGACAGTTTGTAAGCCCATTTTTACCGAGCAAAGCGAAGAATTTGCCCTGCAGTCCTTGATGTAAGCCCACTGCCTTTACATGAAAATATGCCCGGCCGTTTGTAAGCCCGTTTTTGCCCAGCATAAAAAAGCAGTCCCTGGCTTAAGCCCAGTAAAGCCTTTGTCCCCGGCCGTCCTCAATGGGACGTAAGACCATCCTTTTAGTCAACCCTCTCCATAAAGCCAAGTTGACCAAATCCCGGACATCCTCAGTGGGACGTAAGACCATCCTTTTAGTCAACCCTCTCCATAGAGCCAAGTTGATCGAATCCCAGCCGTCCTCAATGGCACGTAAGACCATCCTTTTAGTCAACCCTCTCCATAAAGCCAAGTTGACCGAATCCCGACCGTCCTCAGTAGTGTTGGGTTTCGTAGTAACATGCGCAGCGGAATATAGCAATTAAAATTTTAAGAAACCCAAAGCCATGGATCCGTTTCATATGATTAAATCAATACAACAAGATGATATAGGAATAACTAAACCTTGATAGCTATCAACTTTCTCTTGGTCTTTGTGGAGATTTGAAGACTTGATCACGATCACAAAGCTTGAACACGAACTTTGAAGATGATGAGTTTCACCCTCTAGCGGTATCCACACTTCAACGAATATCAAAGGAGCTTCTTTGATCTTGGTTGCTAGACCAATATTATGAAACACACTTTCACCATATAATAAAGAACTATATGGAATTTATTTTGTGAATTATTTTGTTCCTCAATCAAGGATATCTTAGAACAAAATAAACTCTCTCTCAAACTCTTTGAGACTCACAAAAAGCACTTGTTTATATGGTCTGACCGAATTGGGGTTTTTATACACAATTAAGACCTATTCCAAATAGGTAACTTCTTGTGTCAAAACCTTCCTAACCGAATTAGGAAATTCCCAATCGGCATAACGGGCGCCCGCCTGGTCCTACCCAGGCGCCCGCCTGTTTGGGCAGAAAGTCCAGTTCCTTTCCGGCTTGAACAGGCGCCCGCCTGGTTCAACCCAAGCGCCTGCTTGGTTGACCAGGAGGCCCAGATCTTTCCAGAAATTCCTTGGAAGTCCTCCGACCCTAAATGCCAATATAGTCCTTTTATTTAAGATTCGTTCTATTGTGTGTGACCCTCTAGGATTATACTAAGTTGGTAATGGGTTCAAACATGAACCATAAGATATGATTAGGTTCTAGCAAACTGTCATATCTACCCAATTGGTATAACTAGATACAAGTTCGCATTCCTTTAGAATATGTCATAATCCCTTTGTCCACGACGTCATTGAACACAAGTCATGGTCAATAAGTCAACTTGTTTTGTTCAATACTTTCTCGATTCCGAATATGTTGATAATCCTAATGACATTGATCCAATCAATTCATTTGAGTCCGGCCGAACATTTCATCAACATCATTCCTACGAGAGGCCCAAGCTTGACATCTCTCCGAGGAGGGACAAATCCATTTAGCTTATTTTTTTTTCCCTACGTGAATCCGATTATGCCAATCATACCCTTTATAACTACTCGGTTAAAAGTAGCGTTTGAATATGTCAAACATAATGTTCATAAAGTGGAAGACTATAATAACTTCATGTCCAAGGATTCAAATGACATAACTAATATGAGATATATGTATGACATAGACCATGACATAAATCTCATAAAGCGGTCATGTCCAGTACCTTGTTCCAAACAAGTACCCATAAATCTAACATGATCATCCCATGATCATTTAGCCTTTATACTAGTGCTTAACAAGTACTAGGGACGGAGATTATTATAAGTAAGCATGAACAACAATAAAAATCAAAACATCTCTTTATTGATATGAAATAAATGATAACAATTACAACGTTTATTAAACGTGCCTAGGGCACCACTACCAACAATCTCCCACTTGCCCTAGGCCCAATCTCCCATGTATCTAATACCCATGGACCTAACACGACCATCATGTTTAGCTTGTGGAAGTCCCTTTGTTAGCGGGTCCGCAACATTGTCATCAGTAGGTACTCTACATATATTTACGTCTCCTCTATCAACGATTTCTCGAATGATATGAAAACGCCTAAGTATGTGTTTGGATTTTTGATGTGCTCTTGGTTCCTTTGCTTGAGCAATAGCACCATTATTATCGCAATAAAGGTCTATTGGATTAGCAATACTAGGAACCACTTCAAGTTCAGTTCTGAACTTCTTAATCCAAACAGCTTCCTTTGCAGCATCCGATGCAGCAATATACTCAGCTTCTATTGTAGAATCAGCGGTTGTACTTTGCTTGGAACTCTTCCAGCTTACAGCTCCACCATTTAACATAAACACAAACCCGATTGCGATCGCTATCATCTTTGTCGGTTTGGAAGCTTGCATCCGTGTAAGCATTTACAACGAGATCATCTTCCATTCCTCCATAGACCAAAACGAGTCTTTAGTTCTTCTCAAGTACTTAAGAATCGCTTTTACAGCTATCCAGTGATTTTCGCCAGGGTCGGATTGGTATCTACTTGTCATGCTCAAAGCATAAGATACATCCGGCCTAGTACAAATCATGGCATACATGATGGACCCAATTGCCGAAGCATATGGAACATCATTCATTTTCTCACGCTCATCTTTTGTCTTAGGACATTGAGTCTTGCTTAGAGAAAATCCATGTAACACGGGCAAGGTGCCTCTCTTAGAATTTTCCATACGGAATCTTCTAATGACCTTGTCAATGTATGTACTTTGGCTTAAACCAAGTAGCCTCCTTGATCTATCTCTATAGATCTTAATGCCAAGTATATATGCGGCTTCACCCATATCTTTCATTGCGAAGCACTTTCCTAACCAAGTCTCACAGACTGAAGTGTAGGAATGTCATTTCCAATGAGTAATATGTCATCCACGTATAAAACAAGGAATAGCACTATGCTCCCACTAATCTTCTTGTATACACAAGGCTCATCTTCGTTCTTGATGAACCAAACTCTTTGACCGATTCATCAAAGCGGAGATTCCAACTCCTAGAAGCTTGCTTCAATCCATAGATGGATCTTTGCAATTTGCATACCTTAGAATCTTGTTCAAACCTTCTGGTTGTGTCATATACACATCCTCTTGTAGTTTTCCATTCAGGAAAGCAGTTTTGACGTCCATCCTGCCATATTCATAGTCATGATATGCGGCAATGGCAAGCAAAATTCTTATAGACTTGATCATTGCTACGGGTGAAAAGGTCTCATCATAGTCAATACCATGAACTTGCCTATAACCTTTCGCTACAAGCCTAGCTTTGTAAGTATGCACCTTCCCATCCATGTCAGTCTTCTTCTTGAAGACCCATTTGCATCCTATGGTTTTTACACCTTCGGGCGCATCAATCAAATTCCAAACTTGATTGTCTTGCATGGATTGCAATTCGGATTCCATGGCTCCAAGCCACTTGTCCGAATCAGGAGAAGACATCGCCTCTTGGTAGTTTGACGGTTCATCATTCTCAATGATTTCTACCTCATTACTATCCGTTACGAGAAATCCATATCTCTCGGGCTCGGATCGTAACCTACTAGATCTGCGAGTTGCTTGTGTACTTTGAACAGGTTCCACAACTCCTTGTGGTTCTTGTTCTTGCTCCACCATTGGTTCAATGTTATTTTCTGGGTCTCGAATTTCTCTTCAAGATTTATTTTACTCCCACTGATTTCTTTGGAGAGAAACTCTTTCTCTAGAAAGACACCAGTTCGGGCAACAACACTTTTTGTTGTCCTCTCGGTTGTAAAAGTAATATCCTTTAGTTTCCTTAGGATATCCCACGAAAATACATTTATCAGATTTGTGTGCAAGTTTGTCTGAGATAACTCTTTTGACAAAACTTCACAACCCCAAATCTTCATGAAAGATAGACAAGGCTTCTTTCCGCTCCACATCTCATATGGAGTCTTTTGACCGATTTAGTTGGAACACGATTTAGTGTGAAAGCAGCGGTTTCTTGAGCGTAACCCCAAAAGGATATTGGAAGATCAACTTGACTCATCATTGATCGAACCATGTCTAACAAAGTCTGATTCCTCCTCTCGGACACACCATTCCATTGTGGTGTTCCCGGTGGAGTCAATTGTGAAACTATTCCACAATTCTTTAGATGATCATCAAATTTTTGACTTAAGTATTCTCCACCTCGATCTGATCGAAGTGCTTTTATACTTTTGCCAAGTTGTTTTTCTACTTCATTTTGAAATATTCTAAATATCTCCAATGCTTCACTTTTATGTTTCATTAGGTAAACATACCCAAATCTACTATAATCATCAGTGAAGGTTATGAAGTATTGAAATCCTCCCCTAGCATTGCTACTTAATGGTCCGCATACATCGGAATGTATCAACCCCAATAAGTCGCTTGCCCTTTCAATCAACTTGGTAAAAGGTGTCTTAGTCATTTTTCCAAGAAGACACGACTCACAAGTATCATATGACTCTAAGTCACATGAACCCAAAAGTCCGTCCCCATGGAGTTTTGAGATACGCTTCTCATTAATATTACCAAGACGGCAATGCCACAAATAAGTATGATTTACATCATTAGGTTTAGATTTCTTATTTACATGATAGACATTATTTTCATTCTTGACATCCAAGATATAAAGGCCATTAAATGAATTAGCAATACCATAAAGCACATCATTTAAATAAATAGAAATTTCTTATTCTCAATAAGAAACTTAAAACCTTCATTATCCAAACAAGAAATTGAAATAATATTTCTGCTTAAATCCGGAACATAATAACAATTGTTCAAAACAAAGATTAATCCGGAAGGTAAAGTGACTTCATAAGTCCCTACGGCTAATGCAGCAACTCTTGCTCCATTTCCACGCGTAGATCTACTTCACCTTCTTTAAGCAGTCTCCTATTCTTTAGTCCCTGCACATTTAGACAAATGTGAGAACCACATCCGTATCCAATACCCAAGAATCAGTGGTAGAAAGGAGAATATCTATCATATAGATACCTGAAGTCGACGCAGCCTTGCTGCTCTTCTTCTTCTTTTGCTCTTCCAAGAAAGCCTTGCAATTACGTTTCCAATGACCAATTTCTTGACAATGAAAACAATTGCAAATCCTTTTGTTATCGGGTTTTGCCTCAGAAGCCTTGGCAAACCTTTGCCTTGCTTATCTTGGTTTGACAACTTTTGCCTTACCCTTTCCTTTGGCACTAGCCTTCTTCCATCATGAACCAAGAGCACGGGAGAACCTTTCTCCACAATTTCATCTCTGCAGTTTTGCATCCCATCCAACTCAGAGAGATTCTTATCCATTCCATGCCTGTTATAATTCATCACAAACTGATTATAACTTTTAGGCAATGAATTAAGAATGAGATCCGTGGCTAGCTCCAATGGGATTGGATAGCCAAGTTTCTCAAGGTGCTCTACATAACCTTTCATTTTAAGAAAGTGAGGACTCACTTGTTGCCCTTCATTCATTTTACTAGTAGTGAATGCAACAATGGTCTTGTACCTCTCTTGCCTAGCTTGCTCTTGAAACATGGTTCTCAACTCCACGCCTATCTCATAGGCTTCCAAATGTTCCAAACTTTGTTGGGTTTTGAACACATAGCAGCAAGCATGAGACAACTTACATCTCTAGAATCATTACGATGTTTCTTGTAATTGTCTCTTTCTACCCTAGGGGCAGTAGGCGGTGGTTCAGCAGGGAGAGGCCCATCGAGAATGTACAACTTATCTTCTTGCCCTAAGAACGATTCTTATGCTACGGATCCAATCCATAAAGTTGTACCATTCTCTTCGAGCTTATCCTTCTCAGGATCGATCGCAACGACATTGATTGAGTGTTATTAGTCATTATCTACAAATATGCAAAATTTAATAAGTACCGACTTTCATTAAAGAGATAATTAATGTATTTTTAAAAACAAAATACTTCCCACTAAATTATACAACCTTCTTTATACATC